>CM055755.1:9643803-9846303 GCA_029465975.1 Dallia pectoralis
ACCGACCACCAATCACAATCGTAATAGATTGTGATTGACATTGATCCACGTGATACGAATCAACAGTGTTTTCGAACAGTGAATTGGAACTTTGGCAGCTAGCTGTGTTTTTCTTTTTGGAAGTATAGTGACATTAAAATTATGTCACAGATTTGTGTCAGTGCAATGTCAGCCACAAACTTTAAACTTGACATTAACGCCTTCCCATAGCGGTCTCCATGTGGAGATATTATCTCAGCTAGAACCAGTCCTGATCACATTCCTATAGCGGTCTCCCAGTGAAGATATTATCTCAGCTAGAACCAGTCCTGGACACGTCCCTATAGCGGTCTCCATGTGGAGATATTATCTCAGCTAGAACCAGTCCTGGTCACGTTCCTATAGCGGTCTCCTAGTGAGGATATTATCTCAGCTAGAACCAGTCATGTTCACGTTCCTATAGTGGTCTCCTAGTGAAGATATTATCTCAGCTAGAACCAGTCCTGATCAAGTTCCTATATCGGTCTCCATGTGGAGATATTATCTCAGCTAGAACCAGTCCTGATCAAGTTCCTATATCGGTCTCCATGTGGAGATATTATCTCAGCTAGAACCAGTCCTGGTCACGTTCCTATAGCGGTCTCCATGTGGAGATATTATCTCAGCTAGAACCAGTCCTGGTCACGTTCCTATAGCGGTCTCCTAGTGAGGGTATTATCTCAGCTAGAACCAGTCTTGATATTGTTCCTATAGTGGTCTCCTAGTGAGGATATTATCTCAGCTAGAACCAGTCTTGTTCACGTCCCTATAGCGGTCTCCATGTGGAGATATTATCTCAGCTAGAACCAGTCCTGATCACGTTCCTATAGCGGTCTCCTAGAAAGGATATTATCTCAGCTAGAACCAGTCTTGTTCACGTTCATATAGCGGTCTCCTAGAGAGGATATTATCTCAGCTAGAACCAGTCCTGGTCACGTTCCTATATCGTTCTCCTAGCAGGCTACACGTGGTAGCGCACAGCCAGAGAGGAAATCTGAGATGCTTCCCATTCAAACTCTCCTTCATTAATGCCACAGCAGAACTCCTCCAACAGTGAGGACAGAGCAACACAGCGGCGGGGGAGTGGGGGGGGGGGAGAGGAAGACTGTCAGAGAAAGAGAGATGGTTGAGTGGAGAGAGAGGCGATGGGAGAAAGTGAGTGAGAGAAAGGTGGGGAACAGTTTGTCATGGATGGAATGGGTAAGAAAGAGAGACAATGGGACCGACTGGAAATTAGGAAATGCTCCACGCTAGCAGAGAATGTGTTATTAAATACGCCAGCAGCGCGTACACAGCCGATACAGGAGGTCGCACACGCCCACACATCACACATCGATAAAGACTGTCACACACTTTCGTCACTCCCGCTTCCAGAAATTTTGTACATTAAATAGATGAAAGTTAATATTTAGCATATTCGTTTACCTAGACACATTGTAATCACAGTACATTTATGTTTAGAACGCATATATATATATATATATATATATATATATATATATATATATATATATATATGAATATGGGTGTAGGTTTTTAAATAATTACTGTACATAATATTGTAGACTAGAAACATATATATTCACTGCAAAACCTTGTAAAAACAACAATTGATTTTTCTTGGATAGATTTTGCCATTATAAACTGCCAATTAGGTAAATGTCTTAGTTCAGCCTATGATTTCAAAATATCAACATAGCTAACAAATATTTCGATTCCCCATTTCATGTTGAGTCATTAGTGCACAGTACCCATTTCCCTACTGCCGGAGCAATAAAAAGAAAACCTGTGATTGAAAGTCTAGATTCCACATACAGAAGTCTCTTTTAGAATAGGAGGCTATTGATTAGATGTTTCAGCTAATTTAAACGTGCGGTTTAAATGAGGTAAGCTACATTTATAACTGCTAGGTACAGAAAAAACTGAGCATTTCTAAATGCATTTTTTTTTAAAAGGTTGCAGCTTCAAAAAGATTTGATTAAAATGTTTTGCTTGCGGAGGATATACAAAATGTATGTATTTTAACAAACGCACGCAACTCACGTGACAAAAACAAGTAGAGTTTCATGTCAAGACAAAAATGATTTACCGTTTTAACAAACCGTAGTAGCCTACATACAACCAAATAAAAAGGGACCTCATGAAGCCAAGAAAAAGGACAGCAAAATCCAACCATTTGGTACCAGTCCGCAGCCGGTCGTGATGGTTTTTCCTTGAGTGCGGCTGTGCTGACAGTGAGGACAAGCAGAGGAAGAGCCGAGCAATGCGTTACAGAGATACTGCAGGAGAGCGCGGAGGAGAGAAACCTGCCCGGCTCTCACAGAGCACAGCCCAATTAAAAGCATTATGTTAAAGATCATCTGGAGAGAAGGTGAGGCGGAGAGAAGCGAAGAGAGTGAGAGACCGAACCCCAGACAGGAGCAGTGCAGACTGTATAATCAGAGTCACACAGCCCATCTCGGTTTAACGTCGCAACCCCCCCCGCGCGCAAACATAGTAGGACAGTGTGGAAAACGGGGAGCTTGGGGAGAGTGACAGTCGGAGTCGCTGCTGTGGCGAAAAGAACAGACTTCAATAAGAGAGACCAAAAGAAAAAGCAACGAATGAACGATCAAAGAATAGAAAGCGCGTATAGGGGATATGGCGGGGTGGTGAACAGCTGTCTAGATAAGTCATAAATAAGTCCCCGACTGACATCCCCACCTTCACCTCCGTCCCTGCCAGACGGACGAGAAATGAAAGAGGCGGAGGGGTGGAGGTGTTCTGAGAGAGAGGAGCGAATGTAAGGATTAGGAAAGCAGATCAAGGGGAGGAGAACGCTGGCGTGTAGGGAGAGAGGAACAGGTTCCGCCCGGGACTGGAGGGTGAGATGGATGGGGGAGTGAGAAAGGGGGAAGAACTGAAGTCTGTGTTCGTGCGCTCAGAGAACGAGAGATGGAACGGGAAAAAGAACGAAAGACTGAAAGAAAGGGTGCTGGGTTGCAGAGAGAGAGAGAGAGGAAGAGAGAGTGAGAAATGGAAAAGATGTCTGTCTCGCTGTAGCAGTAGCAGCACTTCACTGGGTTTGTTTCAAGTCTTTTCATTTGGCCCCGCTGTGGCACGCCTGGAGAGAGAGGGGGAGAGCGAAACGCAGCCAATCTCTCACCGCGATAAGAGACTGGAGGAGAAGGACGAGGGAGCCAGGGAGAAGAGACAGGAGGATGAGAGGAGGATAGTGACAGGGGAGGGAGAGAGGGCGGGAGGGGAAAAGCGATGTGACACACATATGGAATGAGTGCAATGGAACAAGGCTGACAGGACCCGCAGAACCGCACAACTGAGGAGCGGCAGAACCGCAGAACTCAGGACCGGCAGAACCGCAGAACTCAGGAACCGGCAGAACCTCACAACTCAGGGCCGGAGCAAAGATAAAGAGAGAAATAAAGCAATGGTGTGTGTATGTGTGTGTGGGGGGGGGCTGTGGGGGAGGGGGTAGCTGCTTTGTCGGGTGTGAGTGTGAGGGCATGCCGTTCCCTCAGTGAAGGAATTCTCCTTTTGTGCTCTTAATTGTTCGAATTAGCCAATAGGTCGAAACACGACCGCCTGTCGGACAACAGGATTGGCCCCTGAGATTCAACTCACGCCCCGCCCACTTTACAGTTGAATCTGTTTAACATGCAGAACCAGCGTCTGTCTCCGACAACGATCTGAGTATGTTGGCACCTTCTGCACATATACCAGATATCTATGTCCATATTACATATTACTCCATTTATATGTACATGCAACTAGGATGTTTAATCTACAATCAAAGGCATTCAAGGCAGAAAACCCCTGGTTTTCATATTAATGAAGGACAGCTTGGTGAGAGAAGATAGATGGAGACAAGGAGAGAGAGAAGATGGGGAGTGGACATGGAGAGAGAGAGAAGATGGAGAGAAGACAGCGAGAGAGAGAGAGACGATGGTGAGAGAAGATAGATGAAGACATGGGGAGAGAAAAGATGGAGGAATTTAGCAAACACTCTTATCCTAAAGGACTTTGCACATGTTTCTCTCAAAGTCAGCTCAAATTCAGCGAGTGATTGGCAGTGAGTGTTTACCTTATCTATAAAGTTGATGCTGTTCAATCAATCCAGCATTAGTTTTTAGCCCAGTCAAAAAGCTGCATTGTGTGGTGTTCCAATGGGGATGCAACTTCCCTAATTCGATGCTAGAAAGAAGACATCAATAGAACTAAAAGTTACTGAGACAAAAGTGATTTGGCTACAAGCGATACGTTGTTGTTAACTCTGGATGTGGTAGACGAAGAAGAGCAGAACATTTGAACATTAGCCAACAGCATACAGCCGGTTGGATTAGTTAACTGGTGTCTATAGCTTCCCCAATCAATACACACACCTGTATTGAGTTGATAAATAGTGGCTGCTACAAGTATAGTTCAGATTCAGAATTGTAGTTGTTAATAACTTGTGATTTTTCAGTTTTTGTTTATACTTGGCCACTTGGTATGTCAATAAATACAAATAGTTTCCATATTAATAACGACATTTTGATTTGGGCTTTCCCCAGTCATCAATCAAGCATTAACCTGGACTGAACAGTACATAAACTTCATGGCTCTGTATTTTAGTCCTGGACTAAGCTTGATCTGTGCAGAAAACACCTGAGAACAGACAGGCAGTGATGGAGGCTGAAGCGTGAAGAGCTAGGGCAATGAGAGAGATTGAGACTGGAGAGAAAGACAGAAAGAGAAGGAGAGAGAGAGGGAGAGAAAGTGCAATGGAAGTGTGAGAAGAAAGTTCTATTCCAGCTGGTTTAAGGCTAAATTACCTTCCCCGCAGAAGCTCATCAAACGGCGCTCCAACGAGCTATCGACCCGAATCCCATGCTACATTTTAAATTGACTGTTCCCCCATTTCCGGGAGACAAAGTATCTTGCTCGAAACAACAACATCTATCAAGAAAAATGGAATCTGTGGTTTGAGGGGGAAGCAGAAAACATCGAAGTGTATAATGTTGTATTTTCTCATCAAGTGGCCGGCTTGGCATTGGTACGGCAGTTGGAGAGTTTCACTGTGGCAAACGCTCGTCCGTTCCTCCGTGTTTGATGTGCGAACGCAGACGGACAGAAGGAGAGAGAGGTCGACGGCGGGGGGAGGAGGGGATGCCGGGGTGATGGAATAAGGAGCTCAAGTAATGACATGACGGAGAGTGAGGCAACAGAGAAGATCCAGGATGTGCAGTTGTGCGAGGAGGACAAGGAGATATGGAGAGCGTTGAGACCACATTGGTTAATTGGGGCCATTAAGATAATGTGTCTAGAGTCACATGACATCAATTATCACAGGCAGACCCGAACAAATTGCATTATGGGTACTTATTCATTACCAACAATGACCCTTACTCGTGTTGTCCCAGGGAATATGGTCCTAATATGCACATTAGTGGTAGCCGTGTGTGTTAGTGTGTGTGTGTGTTAATGTGTGTTTTAGTGTGTGTGTGTTAGTGTGTGTGTGTGTGTGTGTGTTAATGTGTGTGTTAGTGTGTGTGTTAGTGTGTGTGTGTGTGTGTGTGTGTGTTAGTGTGTGTGTGTTAATGTGTGTGTGTTAATGTGTGTGTTAGTGTGTGTGTGTGTGTTAGTGTGTGTGTGTGTGTGTGTTAATGTGTGTGTTAGTGTGTGTGTGTGTTAATGTGAGTGTTAGTGTGTGTGTTAGTGTGTGTGTGTGTGTGCGTGTGTTAGTGTGTGTGTGTGTTAATGTGTGTGTTAGTGTGTGTGTATGTGTGTGTTAGTGTGTGTGTGTGTGTGTTAGTGTGTGTGTGTTAGTGTGTGTGTGTGTTAGTGTGTGTGTGTGTTAGTGTGTGTGTGTTAGTGTGTGTGTGTGTGTTAATGTGTGTGTTAGTGTGTGTGTTAGTGTGTGTGTGTGTGTGTGTGTGTTAGTGTGTGCGTGTGTGTTAATGTGTGTGTTAGTGTGTGTGTGTGTGTTAATGTGTGTTTTAGTGTGTGTGTGTTAGTGTGTGTGTGTGTGTTAATGTGTGTGTGTGTGTTAATGTGTGTGTTAGTGTGTGTGTTGGTGTGTGTGTGTGTGTGTTAGTGTGTGTGTGTGTGTTAATGTGTGTGTTAGTGTGTGTGTGTGTGTTAGTGTGTGTGTGTTAATGTGAGTGTTAGTGTGTGTGTTAGTGTGTGTGTGTGTGTGCGTGTGTTAGTGTGTGTGTGTGTTAATGTGTGTGTTAGTGTGTGTGTGTGTGTGTGTTAGTGTGTGTGTGTGTGTGTGTTAGTGTGTGTGTGTTAGTGTGTGTGTGTGTTAGTGTGTGTGTGTGTGTGTTAGTGTGTGTGTGTTAGTGTGTGTGTGTGTGTGTGTGTGTGTGTTAGTGTGTGTGTGTGTGTTAATGTGTGTTTTAGTGTGTGTGTGTTAGTGTGTGTGTGTGTGTTAATGTGTGTGTGTGTTAATGTGTGTGTTAGTGTGTGTGTTAGTGTGTGTGTGTGTGTGTGTTAGTGTGTGTGTGTGTGTTAATGTGTGTGTTAGTGTGTGTGTGTGTGTTAGTGTGTGTGTGTGTGTGAGTGTGTGTGTGTTAATGTGTGTGTGTGTGTGTGTGTGTTAATGTGTGTGTTAGTGTGTGTGTTGGTGTGTGTGTGTGTGTGTTAATGTGTGTGTTAGTGTGTGTGTTGGTGTGTGTGTGTGTGTGTGTTAATGTGTGTGTTAGTGTGTGTGTGTGTGTTAGTGTGTGTGTGTTAATGTGTGTGTTAGTGTGTGTGTGTGTTAATGTGAGTGTTAGTGTGTGTGTTAGTGTGTGTGTGTGTGTGCGTGTGTTAGTGTGTGTGTGTGTTAATGTGTGTGTTAGTGTGTGTGTGTGTGTGTGTTAGTGTGTGTGTGTGTGTGTGTTAGTGTGTGTGTGTGTGTGTGTTAGTGTGTGTGTGTGTGTTAATGTGTGTTTTAGTGTGTGTGTGTTAGTGTGTGTGTGTGTGTTAATGTGTGTGTGTGTGTGTGTTAATGTGTGTGTTAGTGTGTGTGTTAGTGTGTGTGTGTGTGTGTGTTAGTGTGTGTGTGTGTGTTAATGTGTGTGTTAGTGTGTGTGTGTGTGTTAGTGTGTGTGTGTGTGTGAGTGTGTGTGTGTTAATGTGTGTGTTAGTGTGTGTGTGTGTTAATGTGAGTGTTAGTGTGTGTGTTAGTGTGTGTGTGTGTGTGCGTGTGTTAGTGTGTGTGTGTGTTAATGTGTGTGTTAGTGTGTGTGTGTGTTAGTGTGTGTGTGTGTTAGTGTGTGTGTGTTAGTGTGTGTTAGTGTGTGTGTGTTAGTGTGTGTGTGTTAGTGTGTGTGTGTGTGTGTGTGTTAGTGTGTGTGTGTTAGTGTGTGTGTGTGTGTGTGTGGATGGATGCACTCTCTGACATCAGTCTAATTAAGAGGCAACCCGATGGAGACAGAGATGGAGAGATAGAGAAATTAAAAGGTAGAGAGATGGAGAGATGGAGAGGTTGAGATAGGGAGTGGTGGAGTGAGGGATGCCTGACAAAAAGGAGAGAGAGAGAGGTTAAGGGATGAGAGCTGAATAGGTGGAGAGATTTGGAGATGGTGGGATGATGGAGGGATGATGGAGGGCAGTAATAGACAGAGGTACAGACGTTATTGGAGGGAGTGCAAACAGAGAGTGGCATTACTACAGAGTTCTAGTTCAGCCCAGACACACACAGATAAACACACACACACACACTCAGATAAACACAGTGTCACGTTCAAGACGTATATACACACACACACACACACACACACACTCAGATAAACACAGTGTCACGTTCAAGACGTATACACACACACACACACACACACACACACACACACACACACACACACACACTGCTGTACTACAAAAGGATCTGTCCTTAGCCCACTCACTCCATATCAGAAACACTCTTTTTACTAGAATTACACCTCCACTTCTTCTTCCTCATTTTCCTAACAAGGCCCTACAGCATCTGACGACACACAGTCACAGACACACAGTCACAGACACAAAGTCACAGACACACAGTAAGGAGGGCCCTGAAGACAGAGATGTGGCCTACATCACAGCACAACAGCTTGTCTGCAGTCGACAGAAACATCCAGCAACCCTTCCTGGAAAAAAGCCTGTGAGCCTACTACCACCATACAGAGAGATCCCATAAACACTTCCTGTCACACAGCAAAACTTCCTGTCACACAGCAAAACTTCCTGTCACACAGTAACACTTCCTGTCACACAGCAACACTTCCTGTCACACAGCAACACTTCCTGTCACACAGCAAAACTTCCTATCACACAGCAAAACTTCCTGTCACACAGTAACACTTCCTGTCACACAGCAACACTTCCTGTCAGACAGCAACACTTCCTGTCAGACAGCAACACTTCCTGTCACACAGTAAAACTTCCTGTCATACAGCAACACTTCCTGTCAAACAGCAACACTTCCTGTTACACAGTATCATGCACACAAACTGAACTCCTAAACGAGTCCGATATGTTCAAGTATCCTTGAGAAAGTGTGTTTTTAGCACTTCAGTTCCAGGTCTATTCACATTGAAATGACGTGCAGCAGGGCAAGGAGGCCTGAATATTTGATATTTACCTTCAAATGGTTGCAATAATGAATGATGCATAATGAAATGTTTTATTCAGTAACTGTTCGTTGCTCGGCTGGGTTCGGGTGTCTTCAGAAAGCACGTTTGGTAGCAGACTGGATTTGGTAGACAGACGTTTATAACAGAACAACATATTGTGTTTGATTTAGTTTGTTTTTCACATGTGACCGTGCACTTAGAGGACACACGTTGTCTTGTTTTGAAAGGGTTCAGCGGGCAGGATCACGTTTCCAAGCCTCTACAATAGGTAGAACCACACACAGCCACAGGCTCCAACAATGATCCAAGACCTCCGGAACTTACCGGAACAAAGGACGAGAATGTTCCAATCATCTTAACATTCTGTTCTGCCACCAAGCCTCAGAACAGCATTTACTGACGTACACTACAGTGTTTGTTTGTGTGTGTGTTTGTGGAACGACTTAAACATCTCACCTCGCTGAAGGACATATTCATATAATTTGACCCAGTACGGGTTGGAAAAACACTGTACACCCGCCTGTTAAGAATGCAAACATAATATTTAGGGCAAACATATTACCAGCCGTCTATAATTGCAAATATTCGGGAAATCAGCTCGGGTTATGTTTCTCCTGGAACACTTCTGCTTTTCCCATTCCAGGAGATTTACAAGCACTCCGCTCTGGAAGCAGGCCACTTATGTTCGCTGGAAGATGGGATTTCAATTAACAGCGAGAAGAGGGAATGATGGAAGAGAGAAAGAGGAGAGAAACAGGAGCAGCGGCTTGCTTTAATTGGGACTTTAGCCACAGGTAATGATGTCCATATTTCATGTATTGTCATACAGGCCGAGTGGGTTAGCGTGCTACAGGGTTAGCGTGCTACAGGGTTAGCGTGGTACAGGGTTAGCGTGGTACAGGGTTAGCGTGCTACAGGGTTAGCGTGCTACAGGGTTAGCGTGGTACAGGGTTAGCGTGCTACAGGGTTAGCGTGCTACAGGGTTAGCGTGCTACAGGGTTAGCGTGGTACAGGGTTAGCGTGGTACAGGGTTAGCGTGCTACAACACTAGGGTTGACATAGGTGAATGGGGATCTACTTAAAAAAACTAGGCTACTGGACTTCTTAAAGCCATTGTACTGGACCTCTTTGAAAACACGCAATGTATTGGAGTATATACAGGACTTCTTCTAAAAGATCCAATCGGCTGAACGTCTTTTAAAAGAACCAATCTTCTGGACTTATTTTAGAAGAACCAATCTACTGGACTTCTATTAAACGACCCAATCTACTAAATGTCATCTAAAAGAACCAATCTACTGGACCTCTTCTAAAAGAGCGAATGTACAAGACTTCAGGATACAGGACCTCTCCAATGGTAGGTATATGTTATTAATTGAAACATGAAGAACTGTGATATTCATAAGTAATGACTCCGTTCACCCACTGATCTGTTACCTGGCTCTTATGTGACGGTTCTGCACTGGGTTCTCCAGCGGGCCTAATGCCAAAGGCCAAAGCTCACAAACAGGGGCAGAAAGGTAGCCGAGGGGCAGTCTTTCACACCCTACCACCCCCTCCCTCACTCTCCCCCTCTCCATAACTCCCCCCAGCTGTTCTCTGTTGAAACCTGAGTGCCAGTGTGCCGGGAGGGAGAGTGTACAGGGAGCTGTGTGGACACGCCCATGTATTCACCCGGGGACCTCAGGGAGGGTGGTCGAGGGGGGGACAGGGAGGTGGGCGAGAAAACGAGAGAGCCGGTGGTAAATCACTTAACAAACCCGGGCTGCTTCGCACTGCCTGAGGCGAGAGAACGAGTAAGCGGAGACGCGTGAAAAGGGAGTGTGTGTGTGAGCGAAAGGTAGAGGGAGGTAGCGAGAGAGTTGGGATTCTGCAGTTAGAACAGTGAAGGGGAACACGTATCCGATTACTTCCGTGTAACCTTAGCGCCTGGCACCACACTCTGCTACTAATCCCGTTTCTGCCTGGAAGAGCCCCGCTGAATGAGACAGAGGAGAGCAATCAAAGTGAAAAGCGGAGGTAACCCGACCCGTGAAACACGTACCAAGGCGATGCCACGACTGCTACGGTGAAAAGGGTCTGTCTCCTCTATCTTTCCCTACAGTCCGAGGGAAGACGGGCAGAATTCTGGAGTTGGTTTAAAGCAAAAGGATAATGACACAGAGACTGCGAGTGTGTGTGAGTGTGTGTGTGTGTCTGTGTGTGTGTCTGTCTGTCTGTGTGTGTGTCAGAGAGAGCCGGTAGTTGTCTCCTCCATCTGAACAACCAGGGATCACCTGTTTTCAGCCACACAGCGACAGAGGAGCAGAAGTGAGCAGCCATATCTCCGGCTCTCACAGATCTCTCCCGTTACAGTGAGCCCGTAAGAAAGGGTTTGTGTGCGATGGGAAGGGCAAGAAAGTGGACACTTAAAACCCAAGGACAACTGCTGCTTTACTTCTGCGGCTTTCAGCACACACACACACACACACACGCACGCACGCAATAATACAGACAGCAGCAGTCTTTTTCCTGTCTTTTACCTGCAATAAAAGTGACAGCTCAGACACACACACACACACCAGGCTTTTTTAATGAGAAATGTACAGTCACACACAATTTAATTTTGACGTTGGGGAATGAATAGACTAGGTGTGCATTTCCTGATACAGTGGGGTTAGCAAACGAACTCAGTTCCAGCAGTATTATCCCAATCCAATACATCCGACCAATGGTAAGTCATTTCCATGAGTACATATGAATTATACTCATACATATTCATTAATCCAAACTAATATTGGCTGATGCTAGGTTAACATGTAGCCCAGCTTGAGCTGAAGCTATGTCCATGCATATTCACACAGTTTTGATTTCGAACGGTGCTACAGGGATTCTCCCTGCAGAACCCAGGACGTCATACACACAGAGCATGCACTCAACCACTGTGCTACCGACTGCTCCAATAGAGATAGAATGGCACTGAAAGAAAAGTAGTATTGCAAAGACGCGGAGATAGTTGCCCAAGAAGGGGAGGAGCGTAGAGACAGACCAGAGGAGAGGAGAGACCAGGGGAGAGACTAGGGGAGAGACCAGAGGAGAAACCAGAGGAGAGACCAGGGGAGAGACCAGAGGAGAAACCAGGGGAGATACCAGGGGAGGAGAGTAGAGAGAGACCAGAGGAGAAACCAGGGGAGATACCAGGGGAGAAACCAGAGGAGAGACCAGGGGAGAGACCACAAAGAAGCGGATGTGTTTGTATTGAAAGTGTTAAAACATGTGTGTTTTGAGTCGTACTCCCCACATCACTCAGGAGACTGTGTGTAACTAGATCCCAACTGCAGTGAACTGTGTGTTTTCTAACTGGGTCCCCGTCTGCCCTCAGGACCTGTGCTAGCTCAGCCTGACTCTCTTCATTTGTACATCAACTCGAAAGCGTGTGCCTGGTCCCCATTTCTGCATGGACTTGCTTGTTTTGGGGTAGTGATTTGAGCAGATCTCTCATATGAATAAATGTTTTGCTTATTGTTTATTGTTTGTTTCGCCTGAAGTTTGTAAAATGATCATAAGGATAGTATTATCTACCTCTATCCATCTTTTCATTTCTGGCAAAAGATATAAAAGCGTGTGAGCACACCGTGTATGAATCTGTGCAACGAATGTTTCAATGTGATAGGTGACAGAGGTCCACTGGGACCTGAAGAGGAAGGCTCAAACAGATCAGACCAGAGGTGTAGAAAACAAGTACAAATAAACAGCTAAAGGAGCTAAAGGTTAGCCAGTTCATAAAAACAATGGCCTTAATTTGGCTTGGTCACCCTGTAATTGTATGCAGCGGCATGCCACCAAAACCTGCTAAACTGTGACGCACCGCCACAGTAAAAATAATTTTATTAAATACGATTATTCGTTTTGCGGGCTGAGGGCAGTTCATCATTGAAACAACATTAAAAACAAACTAAATTACTGTTTAAATAATAATTAATATAAAGTACAATAATATAATGTGGCCCATATTGAGAAATGGTTCGAGCATATTCTGATGATATTATTTTGGTTAATTTGCCTGTGCTCATTAGCTTTGTGTTCTGAATTCAACCAAACGTGTATTTTCAACCCCCCACACTGCAATAACGAGGAACTCTTTTTGAGGCAGACTATCCTGAGCTGCAGTGAATGTGTAGTTCGAAATACTCAGGAGAGTTTCTGAAGTTAGAAATATAATGGGAAATCATGGAGCAATGTGTAATGCATCCAGCGAAACTCTATTTTCTAGTCACTCTTCAACCCCCAATGCATCAAAAAGTAATACAGTTGACATGGAATTCATATTGCCTCATCTGTTAGTAGCTGGTTGCTTTTATTCGGAGTCTGGTGTGGGACTCCAGAAGAGTTTTAGAAAAATGTTAATTGGTGAAAGGGACTTGGGTTAATTTTAGAGAATGATGTTAGAAAAGAATTGTGGAATAATGTTAAGGAAATTAATTTGACAAGCAGGATAATCTGTTGTACGGACAGGATGTTTTTGGAATACATTAAAATATCTACGTAGCACGTATCTTATTGAGCCTTTTGTGTCATTTGTGACCGCTGCTGTGTCATTGTATTCTGCTGATGTCACGATCTAAGGTGTTGTGCAAAGGAAGCCAGGTGCAGAGTGTGTATAATCAGAAACAAAAGGGGTTTTCTTATTCAACATAAAACATACAGAGAAAAGCGAAAGAATGAAACTAAAATGTGCATAACCGCAACTTAGAAAAATAAATGAACAAATATAAATATATCACAAAGTATCGTGCCATATAGACAATATCCCACACCGTGCACCAAGACCCAGTGACTTTTATGACAAACAATCGCCAAATCCAAACCAGCTGTGCCTATTCAAATCACCCACATCTGATACCTCCTCTCAGCACACTTGATGTCCTCAGTGGACTGGGAATCGTGATAGTTGAAAAAACACTGCATTATGGGTTATGTGTGTAGATCGATAAGGAAAACCAAAACATTTGGTGGAGAAGAGCTTGCATTAGTCCAGACGCAAAGTGACGGGTGTGGTGAAGTTGCACTCCATGAATGTTGTAGAGAATAAACCTGCTGGAGCAAATTTCCCACCTGGATGTTTGTGAGAATTACATGACAGCGCCGAGTGCATTGGGTTGTACTGACCAGAGAAGGTTCAGAACCCAGCCCAGGGCACCCCTAGTGAGAGCCTGTGGTGCATTAGGTTGTTCTGCTCAGAGAAGGATCAGAACCCAGCCCAGGACACCCGTAGTAATTGGGTCCTGTGGAGGAGACGCAGATTCTCTCCATTTCATCTGTATTACACCCTTCCAGGTAACAAGGTTTTAAGAGTGCGTAGAGAAAGACGTTTGGTCAGAACATAAGAGAGTTTCTCCTAATGTTGAAGCCCAAGTCAACAAACCGAAGTTGTCCCTATGACAAAACCAATTCTAGATTATATTGTTCTTCTACAGTATTTGTGAAACGTGGACTAATATGGAACACAATAAAGGAACCAACCATTAGTTGGGTACTACTTTTTCGTAGGTTCATCTAAGGAACAAATGGTCATGCAATGAAATCTTTTTCTCGACTTTGACTCCTCTGTCTTCTTCGGAGCCACCCACTAATTCTATTCCTTCTCGTTTGTGGTCTCCTACTCCTTTAACCACTCGTAGATCGTCTTCCTCTGCCCCTAGTCCCCGGCTCTGTTTGTTGGACACTGAAGAGTCCGGGCCATAACAGAACAGTGGGGGGTTCTTTCTACAGAACGTCGTGTAATTTTATCCTCCCTGTGCCCCCCTCTGCCATCCCATGAGCCACCAGTGTGTATAGAAACAGAGTTTGTGGGCGGGGCATGGAATGTAAGACGAGTTGAAGGGGAGGAAAACGGGAGAAAGCGGGAAGGGGTGGCTGAGGTCTGACAAACCGTTTAGGGCGAGAGAACAGAAAAGGCGCTCTTTTTTTTCGCGAGGCCGTTACGTGATGGAGCTTTTATTTATGAAGTGGCCAGACGCGCCAAACATACTCTCTGGGCCAAGGAAAACTCTTTGTGCCGACCTTCCCCCTGGGGTATGCAGCAACAAGATGTTAGGAGACAAAACACAAAGACAGAAAGAGAGTGTGTGTGTGTGTGTGTGTGTTAAGAGGCAGAGAGAGTGAGTAGCCATAAGGAAATGGCAACCATTGGAGAACACAACGCTGTGATCCAAACCCATATTCACATCCTAATTTATTTTGCCTCGTCGTTCTCGCTGATCTCATCAATGTTTACATTACTGCAAATAGCCAAAACCCACTGGCACCTTTATTAAGTGACCTACGTCATTTCATTTTCTCAAACAGCTCACACACTCATTGTGTGTCCAAACATTAGAATGGGGAAGTGATCGTGATCTGAGCAACTTTGACCCGTGGTCTGATTATTGGTGCCAGACGTGGCGGTTCCAGCACCTAAAAAAACTGCTGACCTCTTGAGACTTTCGGTCTCTCTTGAGTACAGACGGTGCAATAAAAGCATCCAGTGAACAGTTGAGAGAAGAAGGGGTGGACTCGTTTCAGCTGACAAAAAGGCCACAAATCCCGAAAAGAACTTCTCCGAACAACGGTTGTGTGCAGAAGGCCCAATGCAAAATGCACCACGAGTCAAACCTTGTAGTGAATAAAGTAAAAAGAAAGTCCAACACGACACTAAATACTACCACCCTAAAACTTTCTAACGTCTACCTAAAATTGCAGTTTTTTCAAATGTTTTTATGTTGGTTATTGTTCTTGTTTAGCCACCACAATGGAACATGTTCAGACAGAACAGAGAAGACAGGTCCAACAGAACTAATGTAAAGCTCTCATCTGAAGTAGTTCTGGATCCACGGTACCAGGCGGAAAGTTCACTGTCTAGTTCTATTTAATATCAAGAGAAACTGAAAGTATGTATGAGTCCAAATAATTTGAATGTTTTCTCCTCACAGGCATCTCTTCAAAGGGCAGTCTGCTTGACCAGGATTGGGATACAAAGATAACTGTGAAAGATACACTCATAAATTCTACCTGATTAAAATGACATCGAACACTGACCTTTAACAGTTGGGTGCACAAATCAAAAGTTTATCCTGAAACTTTTTGCGGTGTTGTGCTTTTTTCTCATCCTGAAACCACCGTTGAATTGTGGAGATATTGAGTCGTCCACTCAACGCTGAATCAGAGGAGGTGTGTGTGTGTTGTGGAAAGGTCAGGCACGTCCAGTAGGGAAGAAAACACAAAAACCAATTCAATCTCTGGCTGCCACCATCAACTGCACTACACACACACACACACACACACCTCAACACAGGACCATGTACACAAACACACCTTGGCAAACAGGTCAGGAGGGGATCTCCAAACTAATTGCTGACATTAAAAAATCGCAGCTATCTTATTAAATCATCACGGATACCGGTCTGGCCCGGGCCTTCTAACGTGTTTTCAAGTGTGTGTGTGTGTGTGTGTGTGTGTGTAATAATAGACCTTTGCAACACTAAAACATTTGTCGGTGTGATGTCTGTGAGCAGAGGGGTATAGCATAGGAAATAGAATTCAATCTATCAGCTGTCCACACACATCTCCCCGGTCCTCAATCACAAGGCGTTAATGCTCTCTGATTTCATTATATACACTGTTGGGCTCTAATGAATCCTGATACGTCTTCTATGATTGGCTGGCTGGTGATGACATCCATGTTGACGTGCACACACCAATCTTATGGTCAGTTGATCCTCACTAGCCTTCATTTTGAAATTAACCGGAATAAACTAGAGCTACTAGCTACTGTGTCCTAATCAGTGTCTTAATTTAACTGTTCCCTCCTAGTTTAGCTCTAATCAGAGTCTTACTTTAACTGTTCCCTCCTAGTTTAGCTCTAATCAGAGTCTTACTTTAACTGTTCCCTCCTAGTTTAGCTCTAATCAGTGTCTTAATTTAACTGTTCCCTCCTAGTTTAGCTCTAATCAGAGTCTTACTTTAACTGTTCCCTCCTAGTTTAGCTCTAATCAGAGTCTTACTTTAACTGTTCCCTCCTAGTTTAACTCTAATCAGTGTCTTACTTTAACTGTTCCCTCCTAGGTTAGTCCAGGATGTCAAACCAGTTAGCGTCCAACATTTAGTTAACAGCTCATAACCTCCATCCTACAGGCCTGCGGGGACCTGCAATCTGAACTGGGTTAATGTCCGCCAGTTACCAGCCTCTAGAATGACCAGTCAGATATAAAGCAGCTGGCTGTCAATAGCAACTGCATCTCAATAGCACCAGGGGCAATTCAAATGGTAATGTAGCATACTACAGACACACACACACACTAAAACAGAGGAGCAGAGATTACTGTGACGGGAGTCGGAGATCTGTCACACATCTGACCGAAGATAAAGAGAGAGACTAGACGAGTGTAAAGGTGATTACGAGAAAGAGAGAAAATATTGTGAGATAGGGGCAGGACAGAAAGAATTAGAGGCCGTGTACGAGCGTGCAAAAAGACCAGGGCGAGATCAAGAGAGAGCGGAGAAAGACATGAGAACGAGAGAGAAACCCCACAGGATGGCCATGTCAACAACCATGGTATAACTTAGCTACAGAGGGCCAACAGGTCCATGCATACGCACGCAACTTAAGCACTCCGTACGGTTCATAACGCAGCTAATCAAATAACCCTCAATCCATCCACTTAGGGTGAAGCTCAAATAATTGTGATTTCTATTAAGCTTTCGAGCATGTTCAACACAGCCGTCTCCCTGCTACTACCGTAGCCTCACAGTGGCTGGCTAAACACGCCGCTCGTTCGTTTTTCTCCGACGGCAGATTAGCCGGTTAAAATCGAGAAACGGGCTACACGCTTTTCTGATGGGTTTTCTTGTTCGTCCTAGGGCTCATAAACAATACGCCGTTAAAAATTCATAAACACTCCCAGGGCATGGGAATCAGAGCTTCTGAGCGTCGTGTGAGGGTGGTTAGGGGGAAGGAAGGCAGGCGTCATGTCATGAGGACATTCTGGGTAGAACAGAACGAGGAAACGCCGCTCGACTCCAAACAATTGTCTTTATATGAAGATGCACGGATGTTCGATTGTAATGTGTTATTAAAAAGCTGATACGTGTCGGGTGAAGATTTCGAGTCGGCGCGCTACTAGGACATTAGAGGGTTGAGCTAGTCAGCTTTTATAAGGCGAAGTGCGTTGTCTTATTGATTGTCGACGGATGCGGAGGTTCCAATCTGAAAGTTTGTTTCACTATAAAAATGTCAGGGACAGGAAAATCATTAGGGCCTGTCAGTATGTGGACTTTCACGGCCTTCAGAGCCCTCTGTGCTCGTCTGAGATTAAATTGTCCGCACGACTTTGATTACTTGGCCCCAAATGTATTCTGCATACCCTGCGTGCCGAGCAACAGTTGTCGGGTTTAAATCTCCCGTCGGGTTTCGTCTCTGAGGTTGGTTTCTCTGTGTTCAATCGG
The DNA here is from genome assembly GCA_029465975.1 of Dallia pectoralis. Classification (NCBI taxonomy): domain Eukaryota; kingdom Metazoa; phylum Chordata; class Actinopteri; order Esociformes; family Umbridae; genus Dallia; species Dallia pectoralis. Next base: position 9,661,860 of record CM055755.1, read on the forward strand.
TAAGAGTCATTGAGGAATTCCCCCATTCGTTATCCTGAAGAGCTAGCGGGGTGAGCCGGTTCCTCCAATCCCATCGCTCCAACGATCCATACGTTCTCTCTCCCCCCCCAGGCGTAAAGGTCCCTTTACCTCTCTTTGCCTCATTTTTCTCATTAAAAGCGAATCGATCGCTTCCCCTCCCGGGCCCCAACCAATCGGATCCAGAACCCACGACAAAAGGCGAGCGGGAGAGAGGTGCGCTGAAACGCGATGAAGACTTGTGCGCATTTTAATTAACACAGCTGGCAATACATAACAGCGCAGCTAACACTGCTAGCCCTCCTGACGACACCCAACGCAGGATATCAAGCGAAATACCCTCAGACACCAACTCCCAACATCTGTGCCAGCCTGGTGGATGTCGAACCACTTGACATTTGAAGACAGGGAACCCGGTCTTTTGTTGGGGTGCCATTTTTCCAGCCTCTTTGTGGACGAAGGCTAATATTGTGGGAGACTGAGAAGGTGTTCCGAGGATTATGGAGGGCTCAGTGTGTGTGGGCCATTAGCATTAGCATCTTGTGCGCCATCTTATCGCCATGAAAAATGCATGCTGGGAGTTTGAAGCTGCACTCGGTTTGACACAGAATGGATATCAATCCGGAGCTCACCCACGCACGGATACGGGCGCGCACACACACACACACACACACACAGAGACATACACACACACACACACCAACCCACACACACTTTTACACAGAACACAGCAGCCCATATATATTGGGATGCAAAGCATATTGTTACAGAGCAATCATACAATATGCTCTTGCACACACACGCACGCGCACACACACACGCACACACACACACACACACACACACACAGGAAAAAGGCCGTGTGTCAATCAATAAGCAGGATTTGCATGATAACAGCTATCAACAACTGCAGTTTCGGTTGACAAGAGATCGGCGTGATTGCTGTCCTATTTCATCCACAGAGAAACACTACAAGCCCCTATATTTCACTGGGAATAACACTGCCACTGAATAATACATGTCCTTCACTCACACAGGCGTTTGACACACAGACTCCTGACAGCCTTCACCCACACCATAAGACTCGTACCCGTTTATGTGCCCACCCCCCCTGACAGGGACACACCGTAGTACTCGTATCCGTGTTGCGTGCCCACACCCTCCCCTGTCAGGGACACACCAGAGTACTCGTACCCGTGTTGCGTGCCCGTACCCTCCCTAGTGAGGGACACACCATAGTACTCGTACACGTTCGCCCACACCCCTCCCCCGTCAGGGACACACCGTAGTACTCGTATCAGTTTGTGCCCACACCCCTCCCTCATGAGGGACACACCGTAGTACTCGTACCCGTTTATGTGCCCACACCCCTCCCTCATGAGGGACACACCGAGGTACTCGTACCCGTTTATGTGCCCACACCCCTCCCTCATGAGGGACACACCATAGTACTCGTACCCGTACCCGTTTATGTGCCCACACCCCTCCCTCATGAGGGACACCGTAGTACTCGTACCCGTTTATGTGCCCACACCCCTCCCTCGTGAGGGGCACACCGTAGTACTCGCACCCGTTTATGTGCCTACACCCCTCCCTCATGAGGGACACACCGTAGTACTCGTACCCGTTTATGTGCCCACACCCCTCCCTCATGAGGGACACACCGTAGTACTCATACCCGTACCCGTTTATGTGCCCACACCCCTCCCTCATGAGGGACACCGTAGTACTCGTATCCGTTTATGTGCCCACACCCCTCCCTCGTGAGGGGCACACCGTAGTGTACTCGTACCCATTCCCATGCCCACACACAGTCAGTACCCCTTACATGATAAAATGGGTTGTACTCACGTAGCTGCACTGCATTGCAATGCTGAGACACTCAGTAGCACCTGACGTATGAGGTTGTATGAGACTAGTCGTTTTTGCACCGACAGTAGTTATGGATGGTTATTGGTCGTAAGTCAGAATCAGAATCAGGTTTATTCACCAAGTCTGTTTACACATACAAGGATTTTGTTCAGACCACCAGCTGCAGCAATTAGAACACACATTTTTAGACAGACACAAACAGTGCAAACAGAGGAAAACACACAACACGAACAGTCAAGAGACCCTGCCTACTTGGCGTCTGTACTGGGTAAATATGTGTAATATGTATCTGAATAGTGCAAAGGAGCAATGTCTAGATGTGTGAGCAGAAACAGAAGAGCGATGTCCGGGTGAAAGTGATGTTCCAGCGTTGCATACTAATCTGACTGATTTTCAAAAACACAAAACCGACTCATATCTTTTGCCATGAAAACACAGATGCATCTTGGGATCTCAGTGGCTCTCTCTCAAATCTGCCAGTCAGTGTGGTTTGGCCTATTCCTATTTTAGATACAGACTGAACTGACTGGAGCTTCCCACTGTGGCGCGGTTTGTAAGATTTATCGTGTTTGTTGCGCTATAATTGTATATTAGCATCTTCGTACAGTATCTGCACACAGGGTTTTTTGTCTTTTACCACCTCACTGCTTTAGTTTTTAGTCTTTGGAAAGACCCCGCCCCAGCGTCTATTTGAATGAGAATGGGGCATCCTCCATATCACCATCTACACTTTCCGTGGCCATGTTTGCTACTGCTTAACGCTACAACTCCCTCGCAGCTATCACGCCTGTGAAGCGAGGTCAGCGCTCCTGCTGTCAAAATGTGTATGGCGGTTTGTGTAACATCTCCACCCACTTGAATCGTGACAAACTGTCATCGATTTCCAACCGGCTTCGAGTGCAACGCCACACTCCTAATATTTGGCTTTAATGACGGGCACTTTAATACAGACCAAATGGATAATTTTGATTTGAATGTGAAACCTTTAGACATGTTCCCCATTTAACAGTGTCCTACTCCTAGGAAGATTTCCACCCACGTAATCCAAACATTTCATCCTGACAAAGTGACATCATCACATAATGCCCTGCTTATTAGTTTGCTAGTCAAAGTCATTCTAAGGAAATTTTAAATGCTGTTATTAGCGATTCATTTACATCTGTAGCCTCATTTTGAAAGTCAACCGTGGTACGTGACCGCGTTATAGAACACCCTATGCTTAGGTCGATGTTTTAACAAACATTGAACATCTAAAGGTCGTGTCATGGCTAATGTCAAAGTAGGTGAGCTGGTCCACCGTGTTGTTTTGCAGGTATTAAGCACCTTTATTGACATTCTGGAAATGGGAAAAAACGTGGTTTTATTGTTGAACATCTGCTGTTTATTACAATGTAAAAGATTAGTTGAAATAAGACAACAAGAACTCCAAAGTTACCAAGTTCAAAAGGCACCAAATTGGTGGAACGAACCAGCTGCCAGTGAGGTTTGTGCTGTATAAAACTGACATGAAAGTGACTTAAAGGCAGCTAAGAGACAGAACAGTCAAGCCCAATTTAACCCGACACCAAAATTGGCCCTGGGCAAGACAGAACACACAAGGACAGAACTCACAAGGACAGAACTCACAAGGACAGAACTCACAAGGACAGAACTCACAAGGACAGAACTCACAAGGACAGAACTCACAAGGACAGAACACACAAGGACAGAACTCACAAGGACACAATAACACAGGGCTAGACACAATAACACAGGGCTAGACACAATAACACAGGACTAGACACAATAACACAGGGCTAGACACAATAACACAGGGCTAGACACAATAACACAGGACTAGACAGGACATATATGCATTTAATTTATGAGGATCATGTGTAAATACAGCCCTTAGTACGATGCTAATGTCCGTGGGGCACCATGGGTTGCTACTATAAAGAGCACTGTCTAAAAGGACCAGCATGCCTGAGTGGAGCTGACCTCCATGACCTGGCAGTGATTACGGTGAACGGACAGGAACAGCAGGGTCAGGAGCTAGAATAAAAGTTGGTACTTGGTAGTTGGTGATGCGTCCAATGAAAGCTGGATGAAATTGATTTTGACAGACCTTAGAACCAGAACCAATGAGACATTCCTAAAGGGGTTCATGTTCCAACCTGAGAGACCCGACTAAAACACACGGCTGAGATAAAGCTACTGCATCTCAGTAATTACACAGCTCACACGTAACACACACACACAGCTGTTTCTTTGTGGATAATTGAGGCACATCTGGATTGGGAGTTTTACTGCAGGACAAAAATGTGCTTGTTATATATTCGTCCGATTCTTTGAGATGCCAACGGATAAGTGAGTGAGTTTTGCTTTTGTTCTGAGAGGAAAATGGGTGAATCTTGGTATTGTTCTGAGAAACAAATGCTTGAATCTTCGTCCTGTTCTGAGACGATAATGCTTAAAGCTTTGTATTGTTCTGAGAAGATAATGGTTGAATCTTTGTATTGTTCTGAGAAGATAATGCTTGAATGTTTGAATCGTTCTGAGAAGGTCTTTGACGCCAATCACTGTAAAGCTTTCTCACTATTTTCCTACCGTCATAAACAGATCCACCTGACATGGTGGGGAAAAAAAAATCCCATTCTGAACCACAACCGAACCTCATAATCATCTGCCCTGGCCACAAGCTAAACATCTCAACCTTCTCCACCCAAAACAGCACAAAACTGAAACGCGTCACTACGCTAACCACACAACCCTGCCCTTTTCGCTGTGCTTGGCAACCAACTCCATTCTTCACTGTTTTACCCAGGATGCACCGCAGGTCAGTCCCCTCAGCATGCAGCATGTGCGTTTGGGGCAGGAAGTGAAAAGTGATGATGGGTTTTCTAAGCAGAAGAATACTTATCGGCCCAACCAGCAGCAGCGACCGAGCTCACACCTGATACTAGCTTTCTAAGCTGCGCCACTACCGCTCTTTCTTCTGCTACTAAATCTCCTCAGATTGCTCGAGAGATTGAACCTCCCGCACGGAGAGGAAGCATAGCTGTCTGCAGCTGCCTGTGTATGTGTGTAAACAAAACAGCATACTTATGATGGCTATAAAAAAGCCCAGTCTTCTTGGTGTGGTCTATACGGATGTATAGACCACACCAAGGGGGGCGTCTGCTTGCTTACAGATGAAGCCTATGTTACTGGCACCACCTCAGTACGGTTGGCCCACAGTCGACTGCTGCCAGCCAGCAAGCCCATATGTTTATTTATACACTGAGGATTACTTAGCATGGCCGCTATGGAAAGGGATGGAAACTGAACCAGAAATAGTAGAAGAGGAGAAAATGTGTTCGCTTCCATCCGTTATCCACCGCTAGGGGAGTGGGACTGTTTAGGAAATTATGCTAATTTACACGCACACACACACACACACACACACCCACAGAAAACCGATATCAATCTGCTGTCGCTAGAGAAGAGAAAATGAGAGCCGGGGTGGAAGTGGGCTACAGGGTTGGGAGCATGTGAGTGCCAATAGGCCAAACTCCCACCCGCCACAGTTAGCAAACAAATCGAGTTAGCATTAGCCGTTAGCCTTGCAAAAGTGTTATAATTGTTCATCCAATGAAGTGGACTACCTACACCCTCCTGGAGCAAAGCGTCTGGGAAAGGAAACGACCTGCTCCTGGTTGGCAACCCTGGTTCTGTTTGTCAATCACCCCACAGCAGGTGTGTCATTCTCCCTCAGTAGACCCAGGTGACTCGCCTCCAGGGCCGCCCTGTTACACAGCGGAGGAACTCTCTGGTGGAATTGAGTTCCGGCCCTGACAGAAAGCTTCTCCTGACAGAGTGTGTGCCCGGGCTGTGTTCTACATCGTGTCTGAACATTAGAACCGCACAGAACACTGAACTGCAATTAATCCGCCACTCCAGCGTGGAATGTGGGAAGAAATGGGCCACAGCAACCTCCCGGCAACAGTTTTCTACCGACTCACCTTCCTCCCACTCCGCTCTCTCTCCCTCTCTCCCTCTCTCTCTCTCTCTCTCTCCCTCTCTCCATGTCTTCTTTTTACTCTCTCTTATCGCATTCCCCTTCTTGCTCCTCTACTCCCTTTCCGTCTCAGTGCTCCGTTTTCTATGGTGTCTCTCTTCTGCACTCCTTCATGATCTCATTTCTCCCTCCTCCTCCTCCTCTCCTCCTCCCTCCTCCTCCTCTCCCGGGGTGCATGCTGAATTACCCCCGGAGCAGAGCTCAGGGCACAGAGAGGCAGACAGGTCTAAAACTCATTAGTTCCAGCGTTGAACGTTTTATAATCCGTCACAAACAAACATCCAAACATCCAAGATTAATGGAGTTCATTCAGTGGGAAAAAGACTGGCGAAGATTTAGGCAACTGCACATTCTCACAGTCCACACACACACACACACACACACACACACACACACACACACACACACACACACACACACACACACGCAAACAAACTGACCGTTATTCTACACCCCTCTCTAACTGTCATTCTCTCTCTCACCCCCTCTCTCTCTCTCACCCCCTCTCTCTCTCGCTCCATCCATCTCACTCCTTCGGAGAATGTAACGTTGATTATTTTTCTCCGGGGCCTAAAGTGAGTGGTTATAAACAGGGTTTCCCTGGCTGCCGGTCACAGCGGCTCTATACGGCGGAGCCGCGACGGGGCCCACACTGACAGGCCCCTGCACACCTTGCCAAGGCGGGACGACGCTCTGCCAACTGCAATAACAGTCAGTAACAGACAAAGGGGCGCTGGGAAGCGGCCAATCAGACCCGAAGGAGCCCCAAACCGGGCCTTGCCTTCACTGAGAACAGGAGGCTTATTTTATACAGTTGGGCTGGGAAATGTCCATAAACGGTTGCCATGGCACAAATGTTCACCGTTGCCACCGGCCGGTATGTGGACGAGGAGACCAATGACACGGCACAAACGTCTCTGCTCGCGGTGATAGCCGGAAATCAGCCCGAGACACATCCTGAAATCAAACGAAGGCTGACCGCAATCTGACGTGTGTTTCCGCAGTTTTTTTTACTGGAGCACGTTACATCGTTTCCCCAAGATGGCAGCTGAGAGTGCAACGGCCAGCTGCGTTGTTACGGGGGCAAGCCGCGGTCTGGTGGGGGGAGGGACGGCGTCTCAGTCTCCCCGGAGCCAACCCAAACGAGAGGCCACGTCGCGGGCCTACAGATGATTGACACGAGACAGGTGGGGATGCCGGAGAGAAACACAGTCCCAAAGCTAGGGTGGAGATTGGGCTAAAACGCGGCCCGGCTAGCGTGGCTCCGGATACAACGTTGTTTTAGCTACAGCAGGACTCCGCTAACATTGGCTCAGCTAACACGTAGCACGTATTGCAGAAACCATAACAGAGTCTCCGGTAACTCCGTTGACATCCACACCGTACATTCAGACTGTGGCATCTCTCGCTAACCTAGAACCACAAAATAGCAGAAGAGTGGTCATTCTGTTCATTAACTAAGAGTGACCTCATATATCACCATAGCTGTTTTTGCTAATGCTAAATCTATGGCAACAGTTACAGTGACGTAATGTCCGTAGCGAAGTTATTGAATAGTCTCTGAAGTCTCAGCCTCCTGGAGTCGGCGAGGTGACTGCCTAGAAAGCGGAGACATTATCTTAAACCCGCGGTGACATTTACAAAAGATTTCCGTCGCCACTACGGCGTGTTTCGAAGGAGAACATGAATCCAGTGTGTTCGCGTTGTCAACACTGGTCCAACGTCCTCGTTGGGATAAGAGAAACTAGCAGCCCGAGGGGTAAATCTAAAACCACAAATCAGTAGCTGGAAGGAGTAATGACATTTTCCATATCCATAGATTCAACGGGCCAGGGAGCTCTCCGGACCAGATGGTGGTTGGTCGTCTAAATCACATGGTGTTGACATGATTGGAGGGGTACTGTAATGTAATAGACTAATACACAGCACTTATGCATTATTAGGTCTGACTCCCACCATGTCTGTGAGGCTGCTCCCCTTGATTCTACTGGAAACAGGCATTCGTCGTCAGGCTTTATTCGACAGAACCGGCGTAGTGCTTCAGTGGACACGATCGTTTCGGAGGCTCTACAGTAATTTAAGCCTGTCTACAACTAAATGACTCTAGCATTGATATGCCATCCGGGGTCGAAAACACAGAAATTCCAATGACCTAATATACATCATAGAGTAGAACAGACAATAGCTATTAAGGTTAATCAATACTATGAGCGTTATACTACGAGCGTTATACTACGAGCACTATACTACGAGCGTTATACTACGAGGGCTATACTACGAGCGTTATACTACGAGCGTTATACTACGAGCGTTATACTACGAGCGCTATACTACGAGCGCTATACTACGAGCGTTATACTACGAGCGTTATACTACGAGCGTTATACTACGAGCGTTATACTACGAGCGTTATACTACGAGCGTTATACTACGAGCGCTATACTACGAGCGCTATACTACGAGCGCTATACTACGAGCGCTATACTACGAGCGCTATACTACGAGCGCTATACTACGAGCGCTATACTACGAGCGCTATACTACGAGCGCTATACTACGAGCGTTATACTACGAGCGTTATACTACGAGCGTTATACTACGAGCGCTATACTACGAGCGCTATACTACGAGCGCTATACTACGAGCGCTATACTACGAGCGCTATACTACGAGCGCTATACTACGAGCGCTATACTACGAGTGTTATACTACGAGCGTTATACTACGAGCGCTATACTACGAGTGTTATACTACGAGCGTTATACTACGAGCGTTTTACTACGAGCGTTATACTACGAGCGTTATACTACGAGCGTTATACTACGAGCGGGTGAGTGAGGGAATAAGCGAGTACCTTCTATGTGATTGTGAGCTGCTGAAGAGCGCTTCTCCCCTCTCGGCCTGGTGTTAGTATGCACATCCAGACTCCATGAGCTGTACGATGGAAACTGCGTTGATTCAGATAAAAGCTCTGCTGCTGCAGCCACGCTCAATCCGGTCACTTATTCTCAACTCCCGGCATGGGTTTTAACGCTAGCACTTAAACCCCAGTGTCCCTGCTAGGTAAAGGGGAAAGACAGGCGCTTAAACCCCAGTGTCCCTGCTAGGTAAAGGGGAAAGACAGGCGCTTAAACCCAGTGTCCCTGCTAGGTAAAGGGGAAAGACAGGCGCTTAAACCCAGTGTCCCTGCTAGGTAAAGGGGAAAGACAGGCGCTTAAACCCAGTGTCCCTGCTAGGTAAAGGGGAAAGACAGGCGCTTAAACCCCAGTGTCCCTGCTAACTAAAGGGTACAGACATGTGCTTAAACCCCAGTGTCCCTGCTAACTAAAGGGTACAGACATGTGCTTAAACCCCAGTGTCCCTGCTAACTAAAGGGTACAGACATGTGCTTAAACCCCAGTGTCCCTGCTAACTAAAGGGTACAGACATGTGCTTAAACCCCAGTGTCCCTGCTAACTAAAGGGTACAGACATGTGCTTAAACCCCAGTGTCCCTGCTAACTAAAGGGTACAGACATGTGCTTAAACCCCAGTGTCCCTGCTAACTAAAGGGTACAGACATGTGCTTAAACCCCAGTGTCCCTGCTAACTAAAGGGTACAGACATGTGCTTAAACCCCAGTGTCCCTGCTAACTAAAGGGTACAGACATGTGCTTAAACCCCAGTGTCCCTGCTAACTAAAGGGTACAGACATGTGCTTAAACCCCAGTGTCCCTGCTAGGTGTAAAGGAAAAACACTCTCATTTGTCACTGCTCTTTATTGGGGAGCCCAGTATGTTTTAGGTCAAGGCGAGATCTCAATCTCACTTCCTGTTGAAGTCCATATAGTCTCTCTTTAATCCCAGGTTTCTTTTTGGTCTACAGCCCCTGGGAAGACATCTATCCCGTCCTACTGCTTTTTGGGGGTGAAGGTTACTCAAGGCTCTGGTGGTTTTGGAACAGAGAATGTCTACGCCTCAGAAAGGGAGCTTTGATTTGCAGCGGAGGGTTCTGTTCAGTTGGCACATGACTGACAGGTGTCCAGCCTGCATAGTTTAGGTTAAACCCCGCCCACCTCCCAGACATCCGCCCACCTCCCCGACATCCGCCCACCTCCCAGACATCCGCCCACCTCCCCGACATCCGCCCACCTCCCAGACATCCACCCACCTCCCAGACATCCACCCACCTCCCGGACATCCGCCCACCTCCCGGACATCCGCCCACCTCCCGGACATCCGCCCACCTCCCGGACATCCGCCCACCTCCCAGACATCCACCCACTCATAAACATTACCGGTCCCCACCAGGACCTCATGACCCATCCTGCTGAAAAGCCCACAGACAAGTCACTGAGTCACCCACACATCCCAGGACTGCATTTCACATTTTGCTTTGTCCCACACGGCATATGGTACACACACACACACACATCCCCCTGACTACAGAGAATGATTAAGCAACTAATCTCCCATAGTTGTATTCTTGCTCAGAACTTTCTAATAGTAGTGAACAGGCAGAACTTCAGCCCTTCAGCTTTACCATTTCTTAGGTAAAGTAACTGTCGACCGCTGACATCTAGCAGACAGGCCGGTTCCATGTCGAGAACCATGATGAGAACGTTTGTTTGCAAAGCAAACACTTGACAAACCAGGTGAGGGTACCTTCTCTCCAGATAAGAGAGAACAAAGTACAGACACTTGACACACATTCCTGCTATTACACACACGTGCACACAGAATCAGAGCAAATGCACACACACACTGTCACTCGCTGATCCACACGGGACAGAATTGCTGCCTTAAACACCCCCTGCTCCTCACCCACCCTTCCCCTCACACCCCCCTCCCTCCCCCACATCCCCTGTTCCTCAAATTCCCCTGTTCCTCACCCACCCTCCTCTGTTCCTCACCCACCCTCCCCCCCACATCCCCTGTTCCTCCCCCATTTTCAGAGATGCATTGGAGATGACTTGATTAGAAACTCGATTATTTTGTTGTGTAAAATCTCAGATAGGATTAACTTGAGACGCCACCTTCCAGGTAACGTGCGCCCCATTTTTAATAGAACACCATGTTGTTTGGCACGTGTGAAGACAGTTCTATCGGGACCGTGTCTAGTTTCTGTGCGCACGCATACCACTCCAATATCCCGCGATCGACGAGCACAATCCAGCACGGTACGTCTGAAAATACGGTTGTAATTCCAGACGCCATGGATACGATTATGCAAACCACGATATGCATTTTGTTTTCTCTGATCAGGCAACAAGCCCATAGGCCTATTAAGACAGAAGGCGGAGCATTGTGCTAACTCATAAAGACACATGGCCGACACAATCGGCACCAACACCAGAGCACCCACTCACATACTGCCCAGAACCACAATCACGCTGACACACACACACACACCCCCACACACACACAAAACCTAAAAGAAATATATCCGCCCCCCGCAAGAAAACACGCACACACACAAAATCTCATTTAGCCAGGGCCCAGATCAGAGAAGCGGAAAGGTGAGAGGTCGCGGCTGGTTCTTATCACGTCTCGGCCCGGTCCCGGCCTCCCTCTATAAAGACGCTCTCCGCAGTGGATTAGAACTTGGATCCGTAGTGAAGTGAGACCCGGGGGGGTGATCCAGGGGATGGAGGTCTGGGGCGATTCGGGCCCAATTTGTCATGTTTCTTAAATATCTCATTTATATATATCGTTCGCCTGGTTCTAATCTGTCACCATCGGCTCAGACTAAACAGTCTCTCTATTCTCCTCCAGTCATCCTCCCACTCCCACTCCCACTCCCGGGCTGGCTGGCTGATAGAACACCTCCGCTACCCTCCATCCAAACGCAAGCAAGGGCCGTTGACGTATCGGCACAACCGCTCCGGCTGAGTGTCACGCCGGGCGAAGATTAGGTTCTCGTTCGCCCGGGAGAAGAGGGGAAGACGCGGAATGCGGGAGAAAAGCCAAGGGGCGCCCGGGAGAAGAATGAGAGGAGAAGGGAGGGAGGGGAGGTGAAGAGTAAGGCCGGGGGCGACAGGTACAAAACGGTCGTCTATTGTCGATATCGGACGGCCATCGCTGTATTTGGACCGGCGCCGCCCGGGTCCGACAGAACGCCGGCGTGCCGCGCAGTGAGCACCGGCCCGTGTTTCCCAACCTGCCACAGACAATATTCTTCGTGTTCATAAATATGCGGCGCGGTTCGTTAGGCCGTTAGCCAATTAACAAGAGAACAATGACGACGGTAGGAAATGGACTACAGGGTTGCTGCGAGCAGCGCAGACTGGCTAAATGGATACACAGTCTATTCAGTCTCCCCTTCAATGCTCAACCACGCAATACATTCATTTATTGGCCTGAGAGACTCGAAATAACTTGTTTTCGCTGTGTATAATGAGAGACAATTACAAGACGATTGCATGACAGACGTATTGGCGAAACAGCTGTTGGAAATCCCATCTAGCCAAGCAAAACCTGAAACTGAACATAGTTTTCCGTAAATGGCAACGGCAAGTTAAACTTCAATGGGTTTTATTCTGACATTGTCGAAGGGTTTACTGCTGGCCTTGAGTTATTGTCGGCATAAAAGCCTGCCTTCTGCACCTGGAAGTTGTGTCAGGATGTCTTGCAAACATTTTTATACCCAAGTTATGAAAAACATTCTTAAAAAAGACCAGGTTAAAGGCAATGACAATGTAATCATACACATTGATTTTATATGTAATGTATGCTTTCTTGTTTCACTTCACAAAAACAACACAGCCTAAAATAACATTCCTATTTAGTAGTGGAATAACACAACACCAATAAAAAAGTATATGTTATATATAGGTAAGTAATATCGACCTTTTAGATTTAAGCTTTTTAAAATTAAAATATATAAATAATGTTTGCAGCTCTACAACGTGATCATGTGTGCATAACCACTGACAATTAACCCCTTCATCCATGGATTAAAAAAAGACGCAGTCATCGCCTACCGACAATGTTTGGAAAGGTGTTTGGGACGATGAAGGAATACCAACACCATCCATCCCTGGTAAAGGGAACTGGGCTAGAGGAGGACGGGGGAACGGGAGGTTAGTTCCTCACCTATCACTCTAAATATCACCATAAACACAATTTGACTCCACAAAACCCTGCTAAGAAATTGCCCATTCCGCCACTTTGGCTTCACTCTCCTGCTCTTTCTAACCAAGCCCCGGAGAATACTCTATCATCCGTCCTCCGCCACGGAGGGAGTGCCCTTTCTGCTTAACCCAGCCGACGCGTTCCCCTCCTGGGCTCCAATCAGACATGACAGGTCGTCCACACTGGCTGGTCTAGTCTCCCCCTCTGGGGTACTCGCTGATTCCCATAGCAGCAAATCAGAAGCCTAAATGAAATCAAACATGCACTGCACCTCAGCCAACCACTGTTCTCTGGTTCTTTATGACATGGCTGTCAGACACGGTTAGCTAACGCAGGGGTTCTACGTGGTGCTGATGCCGTGAGCCAATCAGACGAGGGAAAGGCCTGGGCGAGCAGGGAGCTTGGCTGATGCAGTGCCATACCAGACTGCAATCAGTACCAGAGCTCGAATTCTCTATTGGCATCGGGAGGGGGCAGAGTATATACAAGTATAAAAGACAAGCGATGGAGAGATGAAAGTGCGGACGGACGAGAGATGAAGTGGCGGTGAGAGATATGGAGACCGAAATCGAGAGAGTAAAAGTTGGGGCATAAAAAAAGACGGAAAGATTGTAGAAGGAGGTGGATGAAGGTAGGAGACGACATCTGCAGAGTGAAATCAAATCTATTTTAAACATCTGAGAGAATACAGAGGAGAAAGCAATTAAATGGGACAAACCAGCTACAGGCTCAGGGAGAAGAACGGATGGACCTTTTAACGCAGAGCAAACCGGCCACTGTTGATTTTTGCAGTGAGACATTTCTAGTGTTGATGAAGGGGTCTGAGGTGTAAAAGAAACCCAAGCTATCTTAGCATCAACATGGCTTCTGGATAATGGTTGTAAATTTGTCGCTCTGTCACGTTTCATGGCTAACAACGATGTGATTGCAAAACTACACTTTAGTCATGCGATTATAAACAACATTTCACTCATCTAGCAAGAAATAAAATTCCCTCATCCACCTCAAGAAATTGGTAGCCATCTTTAAAGTGGGTTCCAATGTAGAGTGACGTGTCCGCAATGTGGAGTGACTGCCCTTTCACATAGGATTTAGATCTGGTCTTTGACACGGCCATTCTACAAACCCCGTTTGATCATCTTTCCGAGACATCTTGTGGTGGCGTTTTGATCGTTTGTTTTAGATTATTGTCTTGTTGCAAACGCTTTACAAAAGCTCACCTCACATCATCCTCAGAAAATATCTGTCGTGTATTCATATAATTTTTTGAGGACGGAGTTTGTGTTTTCTTCATGACCTCTCATGTAGGCCAAGTTTGATCAGCCGGTTTCATGCATTTATAGCGACAACACACAGCTTTCCATGGGTTGTACCTACTTTCTCGCATGACATTATTTGGCATTTCACGTAACCACTGTTGACTTTCTACTCAAAAACCTGACAACATTTATTGACATGTGAAACCACTGGTGGGTCACGAGTGGATGCGTAAGCACTACGCAAAAGTGTTACAATTAACACTCCAGCTAGTTAGCTCAACACTTCCCATATAACTTTGCATGTCTGTCGGTTCTGCTGTGTTCTGACTGCTGGTTCCAGTGGGCCAACCCCCATGGTGACTGAGGGCTGTGTGCTTGAGCAGGGCAGTGAAATGTTAATGAGGGCAGTGAAATGGGATGAAATCAAAGGGTGAAATGTGAACATACCGCTTTGAGCCTAATGAATAAATAGTGGAAACGGGATGGATGGCTTGAGAGAGAGAGAGAGAGAGAGAGAGAGAAAGAGGACGACAGAAAATCTGTATAATTGGTTGATAACTTGATAGCTCACATGGAGTTGACGTTTGGTCAAGGTACTCCACTACTTTGATAGGGAGCTGCATTGATACGAAGCATTTTAATTTGTTTCACAGTTTGATTGGCAACATGAAATTTTCATCATAGTCTTTAAAAAACTCACGGTTGAGAACCACGACTGGAAAGAGGAAAATGGACACGGGAAAGTCATGACATCATTATGTCTCTAACCTGTGCTGGCTAGCGACGATGTGTTCTGATTTTGCTAGATAATTAACCAAAGTAGTTTGACAACCAGATTAGCCTAGATTGGCAGTTAATATAAATATGTGCAAACGAACAGACACACACTAGTCCTTTTCCAGTTTCAAAATGATGGTAATTTCAAGTGCAGGTCGCACATTTAGAATATGAAGGTGTATATAGTATGAATTAAATAAGGGAGCACAGCTGAACAGTTGAAGCTGTCCTAGCTGCCCACCAGCCAAAGTAACAAAAATAAATAAATATGATTAAATAAAATAAACAAGTCCAACATGAACAACCTATAATACTTCTTCTGCCTGAAGCTGCTCACTCAAGTTAACACATTCAATTGCCCTGCTTCGAATAGAGTGAGAAGGCCATACTGAAAAGCAGGAAACTGTAGTAACAGAAAAACACAGAGAGAAAGATAGCAGAAATGATGAGCCGCACTTTGATGTGGCTGTGAATAAACTGATGCCTGGCGACCACAATGGGAGCAACCTAGATTACAAAGCTAATGCTAACTGCTGGCTGTATGCTACATATGTGAAGTTGCAGGGATTTGAATGAACAGGATGTGTGAAATGATTGACATGGCGCTCGTTCAACTGCCACTAGGATATGTGAAGCCTCCGACCTCAGTCACACATTTGGGATTTTCAATCCCAATTTGGAACAACTACCCTATCGGATTTGCATTTCGAATGAAAGTCCTGTAGGAGAAATCCTGTAGAATTGGTTTCTATGAGACATCCCGCATGAAAACCCACAAAATAAGACCCCTTGGTTACTAAAAGAAATGTGTCCGTAGTAATAAAATTAATCCCAAAAGGAAGTTTTAGCAGACCACAGCTTAGACCCACACACTGACCAAAACAACATGGCATGCCTCCTACGCACCCACGAGCAAAGAACGTTTTGTCACTCAAACCAGTAGGAGCTGAGGAGCAGAACATTTCACCCAACAATGTCACAGACCACTCGAAATATTCTTGCATTTCTGTTTCGCTTCTACTATTGCTTCACAATCTTTAGTGAGTCGTTGCCTAGCTAGATGATTGGTCCAGCTCGCCCCGCCCGAATACTGTCAGTAAATGACTACCGTAGAATGTGGTCTTCATGGTCTTTCATATCGCTTTCACTGGACTGTCCGCACAAAGACATGTGTTCGTATATCCTTATGGGGAACAGAAAGACAAAATGTATGTTCCCTGTCACCGAAACCTTTAATAACCTTTCATCCTAAACTAACCAGAACCCTAATGCCCCAGAACCCTCACGATTGTAACACGATAACTCTGCTGGTTAGTTGTACCACTTTCTCCACCTCTAACACCTACATAATCCCTCACTTTCTCCACCTCTAACACCTACATAATCCCTCACTTTCTCCACCTCTAACACCTTTCTCCATCCCTCTTTACCTCCTCCCAAAACATGTTCCTGTCTCTTTTCATCTCAAACAATCCCAGCTGACTGTCTCCATTTCCCTCTGTATCTTTACTGTTTCAGGGGCAGATGGAGGTGTAGCCTATTTGCCAGAGTCAGTCGTAAATGTAAGACACGCACCAGCCATGTTCTGTGGAGATCAGCTAGGTGATATGTAGGAGAGTTGAATGTGTCCTCTGATTGGGTGTAGACAGTGGAAGTATTATTACACACTGTGGTAGCTTGGTGATTTCCTCAAGTATAGTAACACATTTCTAAGCGTTTATATATCCAAATATGTCTTGCTACCGCTACAGTGCTAATAATGATACAACCAATGTTGCAATAAAAACACACCTCTCAATTAGGGTGTTGGTTAATCACCTGTTATTGTTACTAATCCAAACCCATTATGGCAAGCCAACGGCTAGTTGAGATCAATCAGCTAGCTCGTCGCTGGTTACAATCCATCATTGTTTTCACAGCGGCAGGTTACACATTGATCAATGTTAAGTATGACCTCTGGCTGCATGGGTCAGCACTAGCACATTGCTACATTAGCCACGTCACAGTTAGCCTATTGATTGCTGTGCTTGTTTACCAGTAATGAGGAGATTCCATAGTTAGCATTGTGCTACTTTAATGGAATGGAATTTAAAGACATTAGCTAGCTGGCTATCGTTAGCCTAATGCTATTAGCATCATTAAAAGTTAACCATAGATAGATCTTGTTTGCCATTACAAACCAGCTATGCGATACTCCATATGTTTGTTAGCCTGTTTGAACATGAATTCAGCAGAAGACACAGGGGTTTACTGAAAGTTAGAGAGGAGGGATCTAAGCTCAAACACTCTTGGTGCTTCCTGTCAGGGACATTTCCACTGGGTCGATATGATTTTTTCTCTGGGTTAAAATCCTGCTAGTTTCAATAGAAATGTATATGTTAATATTTAGCCTTTATGTTGTGTTTGGAGCCTGCAGACACTTAAGAGTTGTGTGTGTGTGAGTGTGTTAGTGTGTGTGAGTGAGTGTGTGTGAGAGAGAGAGACAGTGTAGAGGGAGGGTTAATTACTGCTATCAGAGCCCACTATACCACACTTAAATCTCTCACAACTCTCTAGGGGCTGATTACAGGAGCACTTTGGGCTCACCAGGTCCTTCCTGGTACACACACACACACACACACACACACCTCTGTGTCCGCCGCCAAAAGTGATTCATTACCACTTCAGTGATAGGTGGAGCAGGAGCAGGCCTCATGAAAGCCTATAAGCCTCTACCTGATGGGAGAAAAGGTAGAGGGCAAGGAGATGAGGAGGATGAGAGAGGAGGAAAGAGGGGAGGAGGGCTGAGAAAAGAGGAGGAGAGAGGGGAGGAGGGCTGAGAGAAGAGGTGGAGAGGAGCAGCATCTCTCTCTCTCTCTCTCTCTCTCTCTCTCTCTCTCCAAGTTCAGGAACACATTTTTAAGTGCTTGTTAATGCAAATATCTAATCAGCCAATCACATGGCAGCAACCCAATTCATTCAGCCATGTAGACATGGTCAAAAAAATCTGCCGAAGTTCAAATCAAGCACCAGAATGTAGACGAAAAGTTATTTAGGTGGCATGGTTGTTGGTGCCAGGTGGGCTGGTTTAAGTATTTCAGAAAGTGCTGATCTACTGGATTCTCCCACACAACCATCTCTAGGGGTCACAGAAAATGGTCAGAAAAAGAGAAAACATCCCATGAGCGGCAGTTCTCAGGGCAGAAGAGCCTCGTTGATGGCGGTGGTGAGAAAATAAACGCCTGAGTGTTTTGAGTAGATAGAAAGGCAACAGTAACTAAAAACAAATGAGAACTAAGGTATGCAAAAGAGCATTTGTAAACACACAACAGGTGGAACAGTATAGCAGATGGGCTACAGCAGCAGAAGACCCGCCTGTCAGCTAAGAACCAGAAGCTGAGGCTACAATTTGCATACGAGTCCGCTATAAGGGATTGGGCCAATGTTGCCTGGTCGGATGAGCCTTGATTTCTGCTGCGACGCTCAGATGGCGGAGTCGTAAATAACATATAAGCATGGATCCATCCTGCCTTGTCTCACGGTACAGGCTGGTGGTGTAGGTGTAATGGTGTGGGGGTTATTTTCATATTGGCCCCTTAGTACCAATTGTGCATTTGTTTAAACACCACAGCCTCCCTGAGTATTGTTGTCCCTCCCTGTACAATCACAGTGTACCCGTCATATAATGGCTCCTTCCAGCAGGATGCAGTGCCATGTAAAAAAATCTAATTGGTTTCTTGAACATGGCAATGGGTTCCTTCAGACGGCCTCTACAGTCACCAGATCTCAATCCTGTAGAGTGCCTTTGGGGTGTGGTTCGCACGGGAGATTACCACCACAGAACCGCAGAAATGGTGTGATGCAGTGATGTCAATATGGACCAAAACCTCCGGAGGACGTTTCCGGCACCTTGTTGAATCTACGCCACGACGGACGAAGGCTGTTCTGAAGACGAGGCGGGGTCTAACCGGGTTCTAACAGGGTGCACCCAATGAAGTGACAGTCATGTGTGCGTATATGCATATTCAGTAGGACGTATTAGGACGGGGATTCTGTAATGCTTCAATACCAATGACATAATTACCATAATCGGGCGGGACGCAAAATACCGTTACTTTAATTATATTCGATCCAGTGCCGTCCGATATATGTGCGCGCGTCTCCCTGACCGGACCTGACGGCGCACTCAACACAGTGCGCTAATTTCCCCGTTGGCTTACCTGCACGTGACCAAATAGATCGCAGCGCCTCATTGGACTAAAACGTCTGAACGGGAAGGGACAGCCACGGACAGGACACGCTCGACAGGATAACATATGGAAATGAGACCGACGGGCAATAATGGAGAAGCGGCCCGCACGCCGAAACGAACATGGCCCCGGTGAGACTCTTTCTTCTGCTCCCACGGGTTTCCCTTGTCCTGCTCGCTGACCTTGCAATGGGAACACACACACACACGGCTCAAACGCCGCACAGTTCCCCAGAGACTAAGACATGTTGTTTTTTGCTGACTGGTAGCCTCTCTAAACAGGCTTGGAGATACTGTCAGTGGGTAGCTCCCTCCCTCTCCCTCTTTCTCTCCCTCTTTCTTTCTCTCTCTCTCTCCCTCCCCCTCCCTCTCTCTTACTGTCAACCCGCACTCACTGGCTCTTTCTTCCGTCTCCCTCTCTCTCTGCTCAATTCAATTCAATGGGTTTTATTGGAATGGGGAACATCCATTTATATTGCCAAAGCATTGGCAAATTAAATACAATATTACAACACTATTAGAAAAGAACAGACAATTAAGATTTACACTTAGAATAACTATAACGATACTATCTACATTAAACATGTTTTGCAATTCTTTGTGTGGGAAATATTTGGCTCTGATGTGTTCATACATTAGGTGGTTAGGAAGTGCAGCTCCGATTCCACCTCAGTTTGTGGGCAGTGTGCACATAGTCTGTCCTCTCTCGGGAGCCAGGTCTGCCTGTGGCTCCTCTCTCAATAGCAGTGCCATGCTGTCTATACAGAGTCAATTTGTGGTCTGTTACAGTTGTCAAGTAGTCTGCCACAGTGTACCCTCTGTTTAGGGCAAGGTAACATTAAAATGTGCTTTGTTTTCTGGTTGATTCCTTCCAGTTTGTCAAATAGTTTCCTTTTTATGTCTTCATAATTTGGTTGGGTGTGGCTACATTGCTCTGATGGGGCTCTGTATGGTGTGTTTGTGATACCTGACAGATACTCTCTGTCGTGCCTATGTCAACAGAGGGACGACGTCTCGCTCAGCGTGTATTTGAGTGGACTGAGTGGCAACACGTGAAGTGTGAAAAAAGAAACGTGTTGGGAAGCCAGTCAACACACACATAGGCACCTAAACAATTCTAGTATCACCAGTGACAGCAGTTGTTCAACATAAAGCCTTGTGTTTGTTACCACGCAGGCAAACAGCATGTTCAGTGAGTTTATAAACCTTCCAAATCACTGCGTGCACTAGTTAATAGTGTGAATCGGAAATGGAATATCCATTTTATGTTAACGTCCTTGTGGTCTAATGACGGCCTTTCTGCCTTTCTCACCGTTTCCCTCGCTGCCCTCCTCTCTCTCCAGCCCTCCTCTCTGCTCTCTCTGCAGCCCTCCTCTCTCTCCAGCCCTCCTCTCTCTCCAGCCCTCCTCTCTCTCCAGCCCTCCTCTCTCTCCAGCCCTCCTCTCTCTCCAGCCCTTGCCCGCTCTCTCCAGCCCTCCTCTCTCTCCAGCCCTCCTCTCTCTCCAGCCCTCCTCTCTCTCCAGCCCTCCTCTCTCTCCAGCCCTCCTCTCTCTCCAGCCCTCCTCTCTCTCCAGCCCTCCTCTCTCTCCAGCCCTCCTCTCTCTCCAGCCCTCCTCTCTCTCCAGCCCTCCTCTCTCTCCAGCCCTTGCCCGTTCTCTGTGTCTACGTCTCCGTATTTGTACCTCTCACAGTTTCACAATTTCGAGTGATTTATTTGCATATGACTTTTTTTCTTTGAATTGGCCATGCAAGTGGAAAGTATTAAGCTATAACAACTATGGAAACACGGGAATAATGAACAAATGACGCTCGTACATATATACGGTAGTACAGTCTAGTATAGATTTGTGGACGAGTTACCAATATTTATGCTTCAGTCTGTCTTAAGGTTTCTCATTTCTCACACTTTGGTTGATGTTAGATTTTAGAGGGTCATAGAGGGGTTGGAAGGTGGGGTCTCCCTCAGGGGTGGTGTGGATTGGCCTCTCTTTACACCGCGGTTTGAGGTTGTCTTGCTAGCTCTGGGTGAGCGTGGACCATGATAACATTGTTTCAGTTTCACGGATGAACGAGCCTCTTGTGGTGTTCCCAGAAAGGACATTTTAGTTAATCAGATTGTGGAGAACGGGGTATGGGTAGGAAGTGTTTGTGCCAAGAGCACAACTTTTATTTTTATGGCTGCATTAGTCACAAGCCTTCTCACATGTAGACCGACCTGACGGGCGTGGTAAAATAATTGGTTGCTGGAGAAAAATTCAAAGACCGGTAGGTGGACGTAGTCAAACGAAATCTGCAGACGTTGCTTTCAAAACCAGCCCTGCTTATCGGTAAAGGGTAAGGTTTGGTTGTTTTGTGGACTGGGGAAAGATTGTGACTGGTGGTTGTGTCAGAGCCGCATATCAGGCCTGCAGAACTGATGTGGAAACGGGGCGAGGGTGAGTTGTCGTACGTGTCCAGTGTTTCAGGTTATTAGATGAGTGAGGGCTTGTACTCACTGTGGACATTGATGAGTTACTTAGATGGAACGCTCAGGAATAGTCTAGAGAGAAAAATCCCCTGTGAAGCAAAACATTACAGATTAAACGAATTTGGCACAGCAATTCCACACCGTGAAGGCAGGAAAATAAATGGAAAAGAAATATTCAAACCAGAACCTCCTATACAGAACCCCACGGTCAATACGCCACGATCACATCTGGGTTTTAATTGTCCGTACTATGTGCGCTGTTTTCTGTATTCACTCTAATTCAGGCTAATAGGGGAGACTTTTATTTTTCAGAATCGCTAGTTAATTCCATCTACTGAACCATAGAGAAACTGCAGCAGGCACATGAATAGATTGACCCCGGAGGGCACTTGAGCCGCTGCCCTTTGACCCAGGACTCAACAGGAGCCCTTTCTGCTGGTGCAGGGGGGCGGTGTCACTCGCGTTCAGTTGACCTGCGTCACCAGCTCCGACGGCCTGGTGTTTCCCCCAAAATCGGTTCCTCGGGCGGAATAAAGCCCAGGAGGAAATATTTTCAGATTTGTCACATGGAAGGGTACAGCATGTACGCAACCAGGTACAGCATTACTACATAGTAATGCCCTCCAAATAGAAACACTGTTTTCTGATCTATAGTCAGAAAAGGGGACAATTATTTGCAGCCTTTTACAGCTAGTGTTAAAACGAACATTGGGTGGCTATGCAGCTCAGAAACATCAACATTACTGGAGTTATCTACTGCGTGGATAAATAAGTCAGAACCCATGTTTGGATTTGTTGAGCATGTGCCATTGAGGTGGTGATTAGAAGACTGAACATTCCACAAATACACTGTGTTGTTACCTCACTCGAAGGATTACATCCAAGGAGCGACTTGGCACACACAACCAGGGGCGATCGAGGACACGCATAACGATTGTTCCACAATATGACACAGGACTCTCAGTGGCAGGACACCGTTTGCCTAACCGATACGTGAGGAGTGGTGATGCTTGTGGACAGTGTGAGCGGGGCTCAGCGATTCGTCAAAACATCGGGATGACGAAGTGCCTCGGTGGAGAATGTGGGCGGGACATTTGGACAGTACAGCTGTGTCATAATGATAATGTCATAATGTGTTGGCCCTCATGGGTTTTTCTTTGGTGCGGATAGAGTTGGAGGAATGGTCCGGCACATTAACAAATTCACTTTCGGATGAGTATTAGTCAAATGCATATGTTTTACATAGTTTGTTTGTTATACTGGCATTAGTGCAGGAGGTTGTCAATTAGAAACTGTGTCTCTCATTTCCCTGCTAGCGGCAGTGATCATACCAGCAGCCTGTGTAATAGTGTGACTAGTGGAGACCTGACAGGACCGCCCCGCTACAATAACAGAGTGCTGAGGCCATTTACTGCACAAATAAACCGAGGTGTTCCAGGCCTGAAAGCTGGAGCTCCGGCTAACACTTGCCAGCTCCTGTGTTATCAAGCTTCCCCACCCACAACGCCCCAGCACCCACGCACACCAGCGCACAAGACGTCACGCCAAACCACATACACATGCCAAAACTAAAAACCCACAGTGCGAATAGATACTCCTGACACACAAACACAGCGACGTAAGCCAATGAGGTACATGCAAACAACCGTCCCATTAACCAGCTGGTTGTGTGGGTGGTTTGGTAGCTCGGTAAGCATGTAAGTAGGAGAGTGGACAGGTAGTGTTGAGGAGAAGGTTCGGTTTTAGCTGGTTTAAATCGAAATGACCAGAAGCTCATCAAACGGCGCTCCAACGAGCTATCATCAGCTATCAACATATTGAATCGACTGTTCTGCCATTTTCGAGAGAGAAAGACAAGGTATCTTGCTCTAAACAATCACATCTACCAAGAAAAAATAGAATGTGTGATTTGGGGCAGATTAACTGAGCGGTGAAGTGACAAGCGAGGCCCTGGTTTGGAGAAAAGAGCAAGAATTCAAACCACTGTCAAACAGTGTCTGACACTGCAGCATTGAGCACAGCTACCATCACCATGAAGGGGTGTGCCGGGTCAAAATGATGTTTAGGTCAAATCGACGTCCACATGAATGACCGGAGCCAAGTTATCGCAGCAAAACATTCCCCAGAGCATCACACCTCCCCCTACCATCTCGTCGTCTTCCCACAGAACATCCTGGTGCCATCCCTTTCCCAGGTAACCAGAAGCGTCTACACGGCCGTCTGCTGGTGTAAAAGAAAACGGGACTCATCGGACCAGACAACCTCTCTTTGGGAGTGGCCATAATGGTTTGTTTCATCACCGTATAGCTTAAACACACGTGGATACTTTGTTGGAGGGGAACCGAACTGCAAACACCCAGGATATTCTGAGACAAACCTGTGGTATCAAGGCCCGTGTGAAGCTACTGAGGGGCTCAGCGTGGAACAGAACCACGCATGACAAGTTGCTAGGATCTGTGCGAAGGGTTTCTCGGACTCTCAACATCGACAGACTTCTCGCGGGTGGGGGGGCTGGGGGTGAGCGTGCAGAGTACATTATCGTAGGTAAGCATTGTTCTCAGATATAAGGAATGGCAGGCATTTTTCACTTTGCTGGGAAACGGGCACACACACAAAACCCGGCGTACGCCTTCAAATGGGTTTTATATTTTCCAGTGAGCCGGCTCTATCCCTCAGACACAATGAAAAATGATGGGGAATTTAAGCTTCGAGTACAAGAGCTGGGCTTGTTACGTTCGGGGAGGGGATTGGCTTTGGTCATTTGTTGCGTGGCAACTCCCTGTTCCTCCATTAGGCTACTGGGTTTCCCCTGACATTACTTAGGTGAGGCGCCCTTACTTCTAGATTCACCCCAAATTCGAAAGGAATTAGTTTCAAGTGAAAAGCATAGCCTTCTGTAACGATGGCAAAGGCGTGCCTGGAAGCAACCGGGGTGGCAAGGGGGTGGCTTGCGCCAAAAAAAGTGACTACAAAACTGCATTGATCTATCAGTGGCTCCAATAGTTCAGGAATGCCCACAGGTGGTGCCCTGCTGGTCCAGTGTGCTGTGTGAATGACAGTCCAGACTCCGCTGTGCCCCTCCCCCTGCCCCAGACACACCCTGGGAGGGGCGGGGTTATCGGTGAGGCCCTCCTTAAACCCTCAACGATCAATAACCTTCAGCCCTGACATCAGCGAATCGGCAAACCGGCATGCGAAAATGACAAGAGAGGACACCAATGAACGCAGCTTGTCGTCTCGCCGTGCCCTTCGCTGATTCCCCGCGGGCAGTTTGGGGTTCGTGTGGTGGGGAGGGAGTTTGTTCCTGTCATTTTATAATTTCGACGACGCCCTTTCGAACGTCCGAGGGCACGGCCTCCTTGCGAACAGAAACGTGTCCGTGGGCACATCCGCGGATTTTCTCATTGTATTCCTCGTGACGTTCCCAGTTTTGCCGGGGTATCTATTTTGTATTGTGGTCTCAATGATGTATGCTGAACAGCACCACAGTCAGCGTTACTGTTCTGTTTTCAACAGCCCACCGGACCCCGACTGGCACGGTCCTTCGTACCAGAACACGGACCACCTTTATTTTCATGGACTCCTCATGCAGGTATAATAGCAGCAAATAAATTGCTGTTTTCAAATAAAAGACATTTCTATACACAGACGATCAACCAATGGAACAATTACCAGTAATCTCTGTGTCATGTAAAATCATGTCTGCTGCTATTCAATTTAGAGTGTGCCTTTCATTAACACAGACAGGGCCTTTTTACTCCTTTCTCATTCTGCACACACACACAAACACACACACACCTTCCTCGATTTCACTACACACACACACACACACACACACAACAACATGAACTTCTGGCGAAGAGAGCAGAAAACATCAATTAAACATTCTCGTTTATTTCCCCCCAAGCCATTACATTTGCTGACATAAGTCATTACATGTGAGTAATTGTAGCTCTGCTAATATAATTTAGGGATCATTATTTAACCAGGCCTGTCTTTGGAGATTGTAAGGTACACTGCTTCTCTGTCCAGAAGTCAAATCCCCGCGGTGGGAACTATTCGCTAACCAGCGCTCTCTGATTCTTAAATTAAACTTTGTGGTAAGACGAGGGAGAGGGGTGAACACACAAAAACACACACACCGATAAATACACTCACCCAAACACCCACGGACACACCCACTCACCCAAACACACAAAAACACACACGTGGATACACACACTCACCCAAACACATAAAAACACCCACACCCACTCACCCAAACACCCACACGGATACACGCACACAGATACATACACTCACCCAAACACCCACGGACACACCCACTCACCCAAACACACAAAAACACACACGTGGATACACACACTTTACACAAAAACACCCCCCCACACACACACTCACCAAATCACCCAAACACCCAGATACACAAACTCACCCAAACAGATACACGCACACAGATACACACACTCACCCAAACAACCACACACTCACCCACACACACTGAGACACTCAACCAAACACACTAACACATGGACACACACACACTCAGAAACACACTTACACACACACACACAATAGGTGAATTGCACAGTGCTGCATAACGTAGCAATGACGATGACGAGCTAAGCGATATCTCCCTGGCACCGATACAAACACTCAGCCTAGCTAGTCCATCAAACAGGCCTACCCACAAATCAGATTCACGGTGTTGCTGAAGGTGTTTTTCATTCCTGTTGATTCAGAATCAGCCAACTGAACAACAGGCAAATAACCCTTCCCGTTGGCTACAATTGAATTAGACACAGTTTGCCACTTCTTGTAACATGCCATGTAACAGATCTCAACGACTTCGCCCGGCTGTCATGTCACTGTCACACCTCAGATGAGCGTCAGATTGGAAAATCTTGGCAGACATACAATTGCCTGGGCGAGAGACGCGACAAACGGAAGACACTTATCAGCCAATCGTCACTGTCCGTTCGCTGTTCTCACCAATCAGGAAAGGGGAGAACGCGCTAGACCGATACTGTACAACCTCGGGCTCCGTCATAAAAGCCATTACGCCGTAGCGATTTAAAAGCCTCCGAGAGGCTCCGGCACCTTCCGGCCACGAACTTCCATCCAGCTTCCGGAGGCCAAAAGGCCGAGGTTCAGATTACCCTGCCGGACACATTACTCGTTCTTTATGTCCCGGCGACAGGCTGTAATTAAAAATATGATATTACAAACGACGGCGGTATAATATGAATGATGACCAGACGAACAGAGAAGAGAGGAGGGCAGACAGAGGGCCAGGACGGTAGGGGGGGTTGGTGAAGGCAGACGCACGAACCCACCGGTCACGTACGGCTATAGAGTACTAGTGGGCTGTGGATGGAGGCGGGCCGACCAGGCAATATGTTCCGGCATCTGGGAAAACTCATAATATTTGACACAACAGCGTCCAAGTGCAGTCGCAAGGAACAATGAAACAAGCACGGTGGGGTGCGCACACACGAACACACACACCCCCCTCCCCGACACACACACACACACAATAGCACAAACATCGGGGACACAAAACAGCAGCACAAAAGCCGGCGTCCCCCACTGAAGAGAAGGGGTGGGTGAGAGAACCCTGTCCCTCTATTCACATGCAACACACATTGAGGGGGGGTGGGGTGGTGGGGGATTTCACTCCACAGCGTGTTGGCATTTGGTTCTAACAGACGCTCCACAACCCCTGGGAGACTCGCGAATGATGGGATGAAAGAAGGAGAAGGAGGAACGGGGGTCAGGGGGAGTAGAGAGAGGAGCTGGAGGGGCGGAGGGGGAGGGGAGCGGGGGGGTGTGAGGAGAGGAGGGGGCCTGATAATGAGTTAGTTATTCTTGTGAGGATGAATTTGGAGGTCAATTCTAGCAGGCTGGTTCCACCGCCCGAGGCAGGGAAGCCAGTTACTCAACATAACGGCCGTCTGTTGCATCGGGGTGGCAAGAGCCAAACCTGGCGCAGCTCGGAGCTCGGGCTCAAACTGGGAACCCCATCACGTCACCGTTACCGCGTGGAGAAACGGGCGGAGGGAGCAGAGACGGCGTGCCGTGTGGTGTTTGTGATGGAGCAATGCAAGACAGCTGCTTGGCGACCCGCCAGAGCTGCTTGGCCGAGGTGAGACGCGTGTACCTGGGCTCTCCCGGAGAGAGCAGAGCCGGCAATCAGTAGGCAAAGACCCACACAGGTGTCAGGCGCACGCACGCGTACTCTTTATCAGTGTCTCTCAAACACACACGTCGGAATAGAGTAACAGAGAAAGCACACATCAACACACACACACACACACACACAGGGATCCGCAAAGTAATCCTCTAAAATACACATCAGATCTCGGGGATCTACTGCAATTGGACCGTTAATCTCGAAAAAATAATATTAATATATAATTACGACTCCGCCCACAAAAAACTACGGCAATATTTGGCCAAAACTGGAATGCTTTTTCCACTAAATAAAAATCCCACCATACACGCGTGCCCTCAAATAGACACATACACACACGCACGCAAACACACACATGCACACAAACACCTGAATGCTCTTCTCAATCAACGCCCACGGGACACTAAACAGGCAAACCTCTGTACGTCCTACGCATTTTCCCTTAATTCCGTCCAACATCTTGTTGATAATGATCACTCTCCATCCTAAAGCCATGCGCACTGCATCTACATTTATCAGTTTTAAACAAAAATCCATCATTTATATTATTATAGTATGTGTGTAATAGTATGGGTGTTATAGTACGGGTGTTATAGTACGGGTGTTATAGTACGGGTGTTATAGTACGGGTGTTATAGTACGGGTGTTATAGTACGGGTGTTATAGTACGGGTGTTATAGTACGGGTGTTATAGTACGGGTGTTATAGTACGGGTGTTATAGTACGGTTGTTATAGTACGGGTGTTATAGTACGGGTGTTATAGTACGGGTGTTATAGTACGGGTGTTATAGTACGGGTGTTAAAGTACGGGTGTTAAAGTACGGGTGTTAAAGTACGGGTGTTATAGTACGGGTGTTATAGTACGGGTGTTATAGTACGGGTGTTATAGTACGGGTGTTATATTACGGGTGTTATATTACGGGTGTTATAGTACGGGTGTTATAGTACGGGTGTTATAGTACGGGTGTTATAGTACGGGTGTTATAGTACGGGTGTTATAGTACGGGTGTTATAGTACGGGTGTTATAGTACGGGTGTTATAGTACGGGTGTTATAGTACGGGTGTTATAGTACGGGTGTTATAGTACGGGTGTTATAGCACGGGTGTTATAGCACGGGTGTTATAGCACGGGTGTTATAGCACGGGTGTTATAGCACGGGTGTTATAGCACGGGTGTTATAGCACGGGTGTTATAGCACGGGTGTTATAGTACGGGTGTTATAGTACGGGTGTTATAGTACGGGTGTTATAGTACGGGTGTTATAGTACGGGTGTTATAGCACGGGTGTTATAGTGTTACGGGTGTTATAGCACGGGTGTTATAGCACGGGTGTTATAGTACGGGTGTTACAGTACGGGTATTATAGTACGGGTGTTATAGTATGGGTATTACAGTATGGGTGTTATAGTATGGGTGTTATAGTATGGGTGTTACAGCATGGTGTTACAGTATGGTGTTATAGTACTATGGGTATTATAGTACGGGTGTTATAGTATGGGTGTTATAGTATGGGTGTTACAGTATGGGTGTTACAGCATGGTGTTACAGTATGGTGTTATAGTACTATGGGTGTTATAGTATGGGTGTTACAGTATGGGTGTTACAGTATGGGTGTTACAGTATGGGTGTTACAGTATGGGTGTTACAGTATGGGTGTTACAGTATGGGTGTTACAGTATGGGTGTTATAGTATGGGTATTACAGTATGGTATTACAGCATGGTATTACAGTATGGGTATCACACATATGTGTTGCCCCGAGAAACATATAGAGCTCGGTTCTGTGCACATTCTTCGGTTTGTATGCATGAATAATCCTTTATTTTGGTGCCCACATTCCACCAGTCCGGCATGCAGCATATATTTAGCTAGATAGATAATACCACTTGATCCATTGCATGAACAATACTTTGCTGCAGCATGCAAGCCAAGGATATGTGGCACTAGGCTTTATGTTTGCAAAACATTACATCTCAACCTTTTGCCTTGACAAAACGAGCCATGTCACACGAGAAAAATGCTTGCAAATTAAATGCCGCGCGTGCACGTATCCGTTTAAGGCAGATAATGTTTTTTGCGGAACCGCACAACACGCACATACCGGCATATTACATATAATACAGCAAGTAGCCTATACGAGTCGTATTCTATATACACACGGCTCATCCCGCATGCAAAAGACGCATCCAGAATAGCAAACCTCCATGTCTTTAGTGAATACAAGACTGTGTACAAATGCACCTGCAGCCAATCATTGCATGTTGTTGCAATCAATTAATGCCTTGCAGAACACGCGTGCACATGCATGCTCATCATTAACGCTCCCATATATTCACGCTTGGCACGCGCACCCAGTATGAATCGTTTAACTTTATTCGGACCTACGGTGCTGCTGAACATGTCCGACCCATTTAGGGGATTTCAGCCCATAACGGGGTTGGCAGCACCGCTGACTTTATAGTTCTCACCCGCAAGCAGGGGATCTCTCTCCATACCTGTCTGAGACTCTGTCCTGTAAATACCAAACAGCATCTGCACTATCTAACCTAACTGGGCTTATATCCAAACAACTTTCCATTTCACCTAAACGGATGCACGCATGGTTACTGGTTATAGAACACCACATCATCACATGTCAATCAGCCACCGACGGAACCGAAACTCATGCGAATGAGAAGAACAGTTTTCCTAGTAAATATGTTCCGTATCCGGACTATGTGCCACTATGTTCCCGTGCATTTGAGAAACCTGCGACCTGCTAAATCCGTTTACCGCATTCCGACCGACCCCCCATACCCCCCTACCGACCCCCCATAACCCCGGACCGCCCGTCAGTCCGCCCGCGCCATCCACTCACCCAGTAGGCGAACACATCCAATAGGACCTAATGAGTGACTCGGTTACCGAAACTTTACCGATTCCCGCACACACGTCTGTGCTCGTCTGTTGAACCGAACACAACTCACCCGTTCATCCTGTGATAAATCCGCGTGTGCAAAACCTCCGCTACTGTTAAGAACCGCTACTGTTAAGTATCCATAGAAGTTGGAGGGGGGGACCCGGTTCAGTAGAGCAGCAGTAGAGCAGCAGTAGTCCGCGGTGCACTAGCTCACTCTCGGCAATGTGCTCCTGTGCTGCTGGAGTCGGAGCACCGTGGAGAGGGGGCGGGGGGAGGAGGGGAGCGGGGACATGTGGGCGGGGGGGAGCGGGGACAGGGCGAGAGAGGGAGGCGGGGAGAGAGTGGAAGAGGGGGGAGAGGGGGGCGGGAAGAGTGGGCGCGCAGTGGTGCACGGGCACAGTAGAGAGGGGGGCGCGGGTATAGGGGGCGCGCAGTGGTGCACGGGCGCAGTCGAGAGGGGGGCGCGGGTATAGGTGGCGCGCCGTGGTGCACGGGCACAGCGCAGCCTGCCGGAGTAGAACCAGAAAATAAATCACGGTCCGCAAACGACATAGAATAAAAACTATAGCGCTCACCCTGACCATGTGGAGCCCAGAGACACATTAGGGTCTCCTGAACGCATCCGTGTTAGGATGTTGATCTAGTATCGATATTCTACTGTGCCTTTGGTCTAATTTAAGACAGACAATTTACATGTGAAAACACAATGCAACTTGCAGATCTGTTATATCACCAGAGATGTTTAAACAGTACAAGATAGACATTTCTAGTGATTGAATATAGCCTATTCGAATTTGATTGGTTGGAATGTAATTTAATAGTTTAATTCTCATTTATAGACATCAGACCCAATGTTGGCAAGGCATGTTTCCTCTGATCATATAAGCAACCAGTGATCTAAAAACAGCCAATGCCAGGGTTAAGGTGGGAAGTCAGTAGGGATATTTACCTACTCAAGTCGTAATAATTAATTGCACAATGTGCCATTTGGAAATGTGGTGTTGTATCAGCAGTTGTCAGTGATTGCAGACATGCGAATCATATTTAAAACTGCGAACATCCAGATCAACTACAAGGCCAAAACAAAACAATTCAGCGAGATGTTGCTGTCATGTTTGAGTTACTGAGACATCACACGAACAAACATGACACTACATGGCAAAAATGTGTAGAATTGTGAAGTAATGTGCTTTAATAACCTCCACCCCTGTGGCATCATGAATACATGAAACAGGAAATATGTTGTACATCTGCAAACATGTCTCTCTGCCAACAAGAGAGGCATGGCCAGTCTCTGTCACGCAGAGTGCCCAAGGCTATACAAACAGTGAGTGATAAAGGGCAGATACTGGGTGAAAACCTTTTGTAACCACTATTCTAATAGACCTGCCTACCAAACCTATGCCACCCTCACATATATCAGTGTTGATGTAAGAGCAGGCAGTTGGGAAAGAAATGAAACCACTCATTCAAATATTTAATGTGCAGGAATTCCATCC
This sequence comes from Dallia pectoralis, assembly GCA_029465975.1. Classification (NCBI taxonomy): domain Eukaryota; kingdom Metazoa; phylum Chordata; class Actinopteri; order Esociformes; family Umbridae; genus Dallia; species Dallia pectoralis. The sequence goes on from CM055755.1 coordinate 9,694,224, forward strand.
GGTCGCCTGCTGTCGCTAGACCTGGTCGATTTTACAGGGCAGGTGGAGGCTGGGAGAGAATGAAAGAGAGAGAGTGTAGAGAGAGAAACTGACGAGATAAAGAAGGGAACATAGAGTGGAAGGATTTGTGCTCATTAGGGATTATGAAAGTACTACAGGAATACCCTGTCTCATCCAAAACATCGATTGCAGCGCACTCCTATCAGGTTTTCTTTTTGACTTCAGACTTGCTAACCTTAGGATATAGCGATGTGCTAACTTAGTCCATGTGCCGGTAGTGCGACAGATTGTCATTTCACTGCCCAAGCATCCAATAAACAGTTAACGCAATGCTTGAGCCAATAAAGAGGGGTTATAAATAGATTGGAGAAGTATAGCTTTTTGTGTCTTTCAAGTGTCCTTAAATTTTCTCACCGACACATTTTTTCGAATGAGATGACGTCGTGTACGATTTCAACACAAAATGTTGAATGTACCGTGCCTTTCAAGAATGACCCCGTAGGCCTGTAGAGGAACCATTAAAGTCACCTCGCTTGGTTTCAAATCTAACTCGCAGAAGCCGTATTATAAATGATCCATTACAAATGTAGACAGAATGATTTCTTCAGTTTTTACATAAGCAAACAAACACGCCCGACATACAAAAGAGACATCATACCAAAGCGCAGACACAAAGCAACAAACAAAATGAATGTTTGTTTTAAGTTTGTCTACTTGCGGGAGAAAGTTATGTCAAAATAATGAGGGGTATATCGTCGTCATCAAATGTCACCATCAATGGGGACATTTTTCCGAGGAAATCTAAGTCACATTTGTCTTTGAAACCATACATTCATTTTTAGTAAACTCAAAACACGATGAATGAAGCAATATGTAGGTGGTACTAGCTGCTGCCATAATACCCTGACACAATTCATGTGCCTGCATGTTGTAGAATCCGGTCTGTGTTCTCGCTGTTAAAATAACAGATACAGGCATTTTTTTGATGGGGTGGGCTAAACACGCGTTCTCCTGTTTGTTCATGTGAAGTTGTGGAGGTATGAGCTATACTGTGTGAGTCACTGTTAATGAACTAAAGGGGCCCAAATGCGTCTCTGCTAATGCGACAGGTTTGAACTTATATTCGTACCTTTTCATAAATTCATTAACACCTATTTCTCGCCGTATCTCAACACTACAGCTTACTTTCCTAAATTGCTGCCTCAATTTTCGCAAGGCATTAAAACGTGTGGGATGCAATTATTTGTCGGGGAAAAGCACTTTATTTAAACCGCACATTTGGAGGGCTGACCGCAGCACAGTTCAAAGTATAATGTATCCATCACCCATTACTGACAAACAGCCGGTGACCTTAAACAATATCAATTATGTCCAAATGAATCATATATTTTCAATTTGTCTAATTTCTCAATGGCATTGAACTGTGAGGTATTCGACCTTGTCATCGTTCTCATCTTGGACCTTATCAAATCAAATATTGCAGCTGTGACATTGTTTTTTGTGAAAATTGGCAGTCAGCCTATATTATTCATGCAGAGATAAGGCACAACCCATCATATACACAGAATTTGTTTTAAGCGCAATTTTAAACCAAACACACGACTTGAATAGTACAACAACTATAATCATATTCACCAGAATAAAAGTTGGTTTTGAAGTACATTTCCTAAATCTGAGAGATGTGTGTCTCTGATATTTAACACATGATTAATTTGTCATTTTTTTAATGTATTATCATCTTTACCTAATTGTTTGTGCCCATGTGTCATGTTATTTACATATCTCAATTAATTGATCAATCAAATTAATTTCATAATGGAACTGGCAAGAACAACAACCCATTTACAAGTTTTTGTTCGGCAAAGTCCCGCTGTACCTAAACTCTCCATAGCTCTACCTGCCTGCACTCTAAGCTCAAGCAAGTACATTGCCTTAGTCACCCCGAAAGCCTGCACAAATGTTGGCCGCCAATCCTTCCAGTTTTCAGCTGCTAATGAATGAAACCAATTACAGAAAACCCTAAAACACTTATCTCATTGCCTCCAAACTACTTTAAACTTTTGTCCGATCACTGTAACTGCTAACTGGCTTCTGGTTTTCAGAACACTCCCACTTTTTACTTTTCCCATTACCAATTTGCACAGTGGATCATTTTCACCTCACCTGTACATGCTGTCATACCTGTTTACATTTTTTGAATTATTCTATTTGCTCAGAGATGCTCAAATGCTCTTCCTCCAAAATCACATAATATCACAGTATAGAGAAGTCACAGTAAATCAACGTAATACAATTCCTAATTACTTTCTTTTACACTTTCATTCTGTATATGGACTCCTTTGTATTTTATCTAGTTTTTATTGACATATCAATGCTGCTCTACTGACCTACTTATACCTCATCCTGTATTATCTGTATATTGACTCTCCACTTGATCCTGTATTGCCAATTAGAATCCCATTGCCACTTGCACTCTTGTATTCTGTGTATTTATTGTGTAACTATGTTGTCTTGTATGTTTTTTGTTTTATCTTGGCCTGGTCGCCGTTGCAAATCAGAATTTGTTCTCAATTGGCCTACCTGGTTAATCTGAACTCTAGCAACATAATGTGCAGGCTTGCCACAATGGAATCTCCCCACTAATCAGAGTAGTTGCCACCTTGTCATACAATTTGTAAGCACATCCCCTTCAAATATTTGTGAACTTGACTTATAAACATTGGTCTCTAGCTGCATTCCTGGCGGATGATCCTCTGATACCAATTTATTTCCAAGTCCCATTCAGGCAAAGTCTCTCTCAGCTCTCCAAAAATCAAATACTCCAATAATAACCTGTGATCTGATTGAGATCTAACTCAGGGGACTTTTTTTGAATGTCCTTCATTTCCACCACCAATGACAGGAAGAAATTGTAAAGGACATTGACTACAATATTTATATATTTTTTTGATCTAGACAAGATGATATGCATCAGAGTCATATTATTTTATATGCAAACAGATGAAAATCACAGCTCATTGCCTCTCAATACACATTGAGCGAGATAAACATTTTATAACTCAGTAGTTGTGGAAAAGTTCCCCACAATTTCTTCAGAAGGGGAAGTGCGACGATTTACATTTTCACTAGTTTTCACATTGAAAAATGTCCTTCCAAAGCAAATCTGGGATCCAGTCACATTCATCTACAATAATCTTATGTTAGTGTAAACATAACTTAAATCTGCCCCTAAACTTAAACTTTGTACTTTGTGTGTCATATATGTTATATATAGTGTCATTTGATGATTGTAGATTTATTTCCATTGTACTGTATATTATGTTGAATTTTTATAACTATTTTCACCTCAAATTCTTCACATTGACAGGGAGCTGCACGTTCACCAGCTGAAGCTAAGTAGGAATAACACTGTCTTCTAATTGCAATTGCTGTGAATTTTATGCTGGTTAAATATCGCCTTATGATGACGAAAGCAGAGTTACAAGCCTGTTTTCAGGCTGTTCACACTGATGAGACAAAACATTATGAGCTAATATGCTGTTGGTCCTCTGTGTGCGTCACAAACAGCGCCAATACATAGAGATATGGACCAGACATTAGCATGGCCCTCTGATGGCCTGATGTTCTGTTCAAAAATCTCCCCTTTCACTGCATGGTTTTCATAATGATGGACTTCCAGAACAATCTTCTGGTTGGTCCAGATGTTCTCGGGTAAAGTCACGCAGTTTGTTCCTTTTTCTAACAGCAGAGTTATCTTCCTAGAAATCCTCCCATGAATGCCATAGCGACTTAGTGTTCTTCATACCTGAAATGCAGCGAGGGTGGTCTGGAGATCCCAATATATTACGTTTGGGTTGGAATATTCATCGAAGGTGGACAACGCTCACCGTAACCCCTGAAACACAGAGGAAGGCTTCAGGATTGGTTCAAACGCCAGCACACCCAGCAGTTCTCCAGAGAAAATAGTCTGTATGCGTTTTATACAGTATCTGCATATTGCAGTTGTTCTAATTGTTGCCTGGATCAAAAGCACAATTTAACAAAATCCATTGTGCTTTGTCAAAATCAAATGTACAAATAGTGCAAAAAAGACCGGAAACAATTTGAATGAAATAAATGTTTAGCACTCAATGCAATAATATGTATCATCATGTGTGTCTTTGACATTTGGCCACAAGAACTTCACGTCTTGTACTCTGGGAAATATCGTCTGGCATGTTGATTCCAAATGTATATTGGTCACACGTGATGTCATCCTCGGTTCATCCGTGGATGAAAGGCTCACGGGGATGACACTCCAGCTTCCTGGAGAAATAAGGAATGGAATTTGGGATGGTCCAAAAACCATTCCTGAGATATTGCTTATGGTAGAAAATATCATAATCTCACCCAATTTCATTGAGGAACCCAATTGATTTCCACCGTTCCTTCTTCGGATATTATTGCACTGGCGTATATGTTTGTCCAGGCACGTTGTCCAGTCACAGTTAGACAGTTTCTCATTGGCCAATGATATTGGGCCAACCCTGTGGCGAGTATGGGTCCATGTACATCAACAGTGATGTACATTGATGTTTGATCTTTGTATATGGTTCACGTCAGCTCAGTTTGGAGTATTGAGGCAGCCCCACGGGGCTCTCAGATTGCTTCCCCTGCCTTGCTGTCTATCCTGCTCCATGTGTTAAATTATTGCTAGCGTCACACACTCTAAAATTGGTTCCAGTTGTGGTGACTGCCTTGTGAATTTTTCTTAAAATGTATTTATAGACGTTATCATTCACTGTATTTTAAAGTATTGTACGCGAAGGAGCACAAGACTGAGAAAACACAGGTTGTTGGTTTGGATCCCTCTGATGTCACATAAATATCTTAAATCTGGTTCTATTCATCTTTTTACCTGAAATGTTTATATTGATTGATTCATTGATTGATCAATTAAGAACACTCAGCACAGTGATATATAATTATATAAATGTCATTTATTTTAACATGAAATGTCTTTCTGTGTGTCACATGGGTGAGGTTCTGTTCCACACGAGGTGTTTAGTGGGGTGCACTTCCTGTTTTGGTGTCTCGGTTCGTGACACTATGTGTAAAATCGGATACTTCTGTGTGGTCATTGTACGCAACCAATGTACAATCCTCTTCGAATGAGTTTTGAAACAATATTACACACTTTGAATTCATAGTCTATAAATATATATCCAGGCAAATGTAAGGGGGGGCTTTATAATGTGCATGTTACAGACTACCACGCTACACTGTGAAGGCAGAATCTTACCAATTAAGACATAAGCCAAGAACATTATGGACGTGTTCGTTCATTTCTTCCATTATTCTCGCTTGCCTGCAGACTAGGATCTGAGTGACTTAAACATCTTTGGTCGTTAAATACGATGGCTGGGTGGCTCAGGGCAGGGCCCGGGGAAGTGACCTCCAAGTTGTGTTTCTGTTACCGCTATCATTATTTCCAATAAATGGTGCAGAAAGCCTCACATCGTCTTGTCAAGTCGGACTTCACAGGGTCCACTTCAGACGCGTCCTGGGTGTCAACAAGAAGATCCAACGGAGAAAACGGAAAGTGTATTTCTTTTTCTCTCCTGACTCTCAAGTAGGTCTCGTGTTTATGGGGCGACCTTCTAAGAGAAGATTGCATTTTGTGGAATGTACAGTATGTCAATCTGACACGGGGGATGGGCGAATTAATCTTTCCCTTGGAGGCCGGAGCTTCCCGTTCTGTTCCGGCCGGTGCTCTGGGTCTTTCGCTTTCACGTGTTTCCTTGACCGCATCAATCCATCCGGTTCCTTCGTGTCGTCTCCGTGTTTCTGTGCTGCCATCCCTGACCCAAAAAACCATCAGGATGTGCAGGACTCCAACTGTGCATGTGTGGACTGCATGCTGTGAGTTGCCATACAAGCTTTCTGAAAGGGGTTCTCCCTACTCCTCTGGGTAATATCGCTGGTGTCACTGTAACATGATTGGTCAAGCATGTCAAGGACATGGAAGTCTTTTTCGCACACTCGCAATCGTTATCTGCCCTCCGTGTTTCTCCTCGTTCCCGTTTCTCTGTCTTTCCCCGTTTTACCACATTCATTTACTTCAGATTGACATCTCACATTCTCCCTCCACATACTCTCCCTGTTTCTAATCTATCTCCGTACCTCTCCGGTCAATCATTCCGTCAGTCAGTTAATCTGTCAGTCGGTTAATCAGTCAGTCGGTTCCTGTCAGACAGACCGCTATGATGACATTACTGCGTGTCCTCAGAAGGGAACTCCGAGGACATCTTACCAAACGCCTTCAGCAGAAAAAAATACATCGCATGAGGTTAGACAAACTCCAATAACAAGCAGAACAGTGTGACTCTTTTGTTCATTTCTATTTATTTATTATACCAGGCTTGTTGCCTGGCTACCCAAAATCCTTGCTTCAGCAAAATGCTTTGGCAACACCCTCTCCACCCCCCACCCCACCCCCGGATATTTGCTTCTGCTTGCAATAAGTCTAGGTGCTAGACGATCTGATTGTAGGACACAAATGGGTGGCCCAAGGCCCGGGCAGGGGCAAAGTGGGTTCGAAACAGACCTACTGCTTGTTTGGGATAAAAAAACACCCGTCCCGTCCAATAAATGCAGACATACATGACAAATACAGAAGAACACGAAGGAAAATGATTATTTAAAAAAAAAAGTGTTGTTGGCTTTAATGGTTATAAATGATCCAATTAGTGGCGAGCACTGACGTAGCTGCATACGGCGGGGGCGAAAATATAATATAGATCTATTTCTGAAACAAGAATAACTAGCCAACTAACCATTATGATCCACAACTTGTTTGGAGAAATAAGAGACAGACATTTACTTCTGAACCAAAGTAACAATAAACCCGTATGGAGTGTGTATGCGTATATTAAAATAATTAATCAATGAATTCTTCGTTGAACACTGCAGCACTGAGGTTGACTAGCTAAACTTCCACAAACCACCAAATTATATTATATAGCTGAAACAGGTGGGGAATGAGAAATATGGGTGTTTCTGACTGCAGAAAAAGTGTGCACCTCATAAAAATATTCTACAAGAAACCAAATATTTCCGACAAACTCTGAAAGATTACAGTGGCAGCATTAGAGTGGTTCTCAAAAGAATTCACCCTATTGGACTGTTACATGAAATCATAATGGATTTAACTAGATGTTTTTGGCACTAATCGACATAAAGATTACATGAGTACCCCTAACAATTTGTAGCGAAACCTTTGGCAGCGTTTGCAGCCCTCGCTCAACTCGCGTTTACATTGTCATCTAGACAGACTCTTCCCGGCCTGTGGTAAATATTAAGCAGGCAGCAGCTCCGTCACGTGCACACTTATTCAACACCGCCATTGGAACGCACCCTTTGTTTACACTCTACCCTAAGTGGGTGGGGCTTTATTTTGGTTTAACTCCCTGTCTAAGGCTACGTTCACACTGCAGGCTGAAACGACCCAATTCCGATTATTTTGCCCCTATGCGACCTGTATCGGATCTTTTCATGACAGTCTGAACGACCCAGGTCCGATCTTTTCAAATGCGACCCAGGCCACTTGGGTATGTGGTCCAAATCCGACCCGTATCCAATCTTTGCAAATGCGACTTCAATCTGAACGGCCAGGTCACATGTATCCGACCCGCACGTCATTGACACTCGACAAACGTCATAATTCTGCGTTGAAGTAGGCGGGAATGAGAAGATAAACAACTAGTTTAGTTTTCTTCTAAAAACGAGAAGATTGTAATTGTGCTGGCTCCGTTGGGAAAATAACTTTAATATCCCTAAACGAGCTCCACTGTTGACATCCATTTTTAGCTAACGTTACTTCCGCAAACAACAAGTGACGTCGTTGACCGTTGAGTACTCTTCTGTGCATGCGGGTCACTCCTGGGTCATTTCACGTTCACACAGGAGATCACATTAAGGTCGCATTTAATTGGAAATGTGAACGGCCTTGCAATTTATTTTATTTTTTTTCAAAAAATCGTAATTGAGCATTAAGACCTGCGGTGTGAACGTAGCCTTAGGTTTGTTGGGGTTGTTTTGTTTTGACAAATCTAGTGGGCATCAGCAGTGGGAATTTTTTGGGCAATTCCGTTAGTTCGGTCTGAGAACGCCACATCTCGGTTTAACCGAAAGTAAACAAACGTACTACATTTAGGAACTTCAATGGATGTTTTCAGACTGGAGCTTGTTCAGCAAGTGGATCTCTGTTGTCAACATTACAAATGGCACAGAGCAACTACAAAACCTCCTTCTAGATTTACACCGACTGTTCTCTGTCAAACAGTACCTAAGTTTCTGTTCAAAATTGTTGTGTCCATTGGGATATAGAAGGACATATTTATTTTTTTGCTTTGCTTTGTATGGCGCGATACAGCCCACTGGGAAATAACATACAGAGAACAGCTAGAGCCCAGATGAAGTAGTAAACAACCCCTACCTGAACATGAAAGAAAGAGCCGTCAGTGGAGACGCAGAGGGCACCCAGCCGATGGTTGAAGATTCACTGAGTGTCTGTTGTCAGGGCGTATCGCAGCCTTGTAGGGCATCTAGGTCATGTTGTTTGCCCTTTGGCACAATAACACAGAAAGTGTCAGAAACTCAACAAAGTTAGTCGTGGACGTCGGCCTACAATGCCATCGGCTGTTCCCACTGCTAACATCTATCAGTCAGAGATGGTTCAGTTAGAGATGATTCAGTCAGAGATGGTTCAGTTAGAGATGATTCAGTCAGAGTCGGTTCAGTCAGAGATGATTCAGTCAGAGATGATTCAGTCAGAGTCGGTTCAGTCAGAGATGGTTCAGTTAGAGATGATTCAGTCAGAGATGGTTCAGTTAGAGATGATTCAGTCAGAGTCGGTTCAGTCAGAGATGATTCAGTCAGAGATGATTCAGTCAGAGACGGTTCAGTCAGAGGCGGTTCAGTCAGAGACGGTTCAGTCAGTGACGGTTCAGTCAGTGACGGTTCAGTCAGAGACGGTTCAGTCAGTGACGGTTCAGTCAGTGACGGTTCAGTCAGTGACGGTTCAGTCAGAGACGGTTCAGTCAGAGACGGTTCAGTCAGAGACGGTTCAGTCAGAGACGGTTCAGTCAGAGACGGTTCAGTCAGAGACGGTTCAGTCAGTGACGGTTCAGTCAGAGGCGGTTCAGTCAGAGGCGGTTCAGTTAGAGACGGTTCAGTCAGAGACGTTTCAGTCAGAGACGGTTCAGTCAGAGACGGTTCAGTCAGATCATTAGCATGACAGAGTTAAAATAGGCTTGAACCCCACAGCCATCAGACTGTTAATCTAACTGCCTATCATTCTACACTCTGATCTTCACTTTCACTTTCATTTAATACTTTCATTTAATACATTTAGTAACAAAAATGGAACAAAAGACACTTGACAACAACAGGATAAACCTACGCCAAACAAAGACAGACAAGACACACTGGGAAATGAGGAACTTAAATGAGGACAGCGATTAGGGAAACAGGTGAAGTCCGAAAAATGGGAGCAATGAAGGCAGTCGACAGTTCCACAGTCATCGATGCGAAAAACAAAAAACATGTTGTTGTTTTTCTAATCAAATGTAACAAATAGTGTAAGAAATACATTCAATAAAATAAATTCACAATAAATACCTCACTTGTTATTGTACTGCGGACAAAAACATTGTTGGCATGGTGAATCCAAAGCTGACATTGGTCACCAGTGATGTCGTCATGTGTCACATGCCTGCCTTGAAGTAAGGCCTCAAACTCAGGGTGGTCATAGACCTAAAATACAATATCGATTGGCCCTAACCCCCAATCCCGAACCACCAATATTGGAACCTCATATTACTTCACCCGATAACATTGAGGAATTAATTGGGGTGAGCTGCTCCGGCTGCCCTGTTTGGAGTATTGACCCTGTCCAAAGGCTATCTAAAGTTACACCGCTGCCTTGCCATTCTGCCCCACGTGAAAAAAAACCTTGCAAGCGTTCACACCCCCTCTAATATGTTTACCAATGTGAAATAAATTAGCAATGTAATTATAGATGGTAATTGTGCACTGCATTTAACAGTATTGTACACGCATTAGTAATGCGCTGGTCGTTTGTGCCTCGGCTAGTTTGAGCATGGCGCCACCAACGCGGTTGTGGATATGCCTATGGGCCTTCGGGGTGGTGTGATTCTACGCTTTTCAATCTGAAAACAAATTTCACAATAGAGAAGACGATCCTATCCGGCGATATGTAAGTACTTTATGAGAAAAACATGCAGCGAAAGCGATTAACAGTGATGCATCTTGGAGCCGAGACACAGGCGTCTTGGCACAGCCCCGTCGGCGTTTGTAAAAACGGGACGGATGATAAACGTTCTCTCATTTCAAACGACACTTTCTCTTTTCAGCACTTCCATCTGTTTTCGAACCTCGTCGAATGGAGCGCAAACAAATGTCATGAAAAGTCACTGCTATCGTTAACCGGAGGGTCACCCGGCCGTTTCTCATTTGACCACATTGAGGATCTTGTGAGATCACCAACAAATACCAATGATTCACACAATCAATGCTTCCTGTAACCAAACCCACATCATTATTTAGCAGGGCTATTCTGGATGCTACTCAAGACCCGCGTATCAGATTTGTCTTCGACAGACGCAGGGAAGAAGATAAACGAAGAGAGAGAGAGAGAGAGAGAGGATGTCGACCGCACGAAGATATCGCCCGCTGCATCTGCCCGCTACCCTCTGTGGCTAGGTGTGCCACGAATGTCGGGTGACGTAAGCCCCTCTCTCTCTCCCCCTCTTTCTCTTGCTCTCCCTCTCTCTCTCTCTCTCTACCTCAGTCTCTCTGTTCTTACTCTGCTATCTGAGGTGTATCTTTGAAAGGTTTCCTTTATAGTCTTTGACACCAGTACTGCCCCGACAATGTTATCTGTTCCTTAGCCGTCCCCCGGACCAGCCGGTGACCTTTCAGTTTCCATGGCGATGTGCTCGTTGAGGTCGCCGAGTCCCTTGAGGGAGCAGGCCTGGTGTGAATGACCTCCTGTCACTGTGATTGTGCTGTGAAGGCGATGTCTTCGTGCAGGAGGCCCACTCACAGATAACAGTCACATCTATCGTACACATCGGCCCAAGTTAAACACTCTACACCGGCACAAAACCGACAGTTAGACCAATTAGGGGTTAATATGTTTTCATTACAATCCTCCCTCACGCCAAACGCACGCACACACACCGAAACCATTTGAAATCGTTGAACGCACACACACGCACACACACACGCACGCACGCACAAACACGCACACACACGCACGCACACAAACACTCTTCCTTTAACTCTCCTTGAAGACACACAACATCTGTGATCTATCACAGGGACATCTAAAAGCCAATTCAAAGCCAATTCAAATAAAACCCAAAAACAACCTTTCCAATCGAACTGACTTAAAGCCTCTAAAAGCATGAAACAAACCCATCACATGTGACAAGCGAAGGGCTGAGAGACAACGGGGAGATGCAGTGAAGGAAGTGATAAAGGTTAGCCGGGACCAAGATGAATGGAAAACAAAGAGGGCAGCGTTATCTGGTAATTGCTATTGTGCAACGCGCCGTCATTTCAGGAACACTGAGAACGCTGTTTCATTTCTCAGAGTCATTACAAACATTTCACAGTTCTACAAACAAACCAGGCGTGTTTTGGGACTGAGAGATAAACAAGTACGTGACTAGACGTCAGAAATGAAAGTGGATGGATGTTTCCCTGGTGGACCCTTCCCATGTCAACCCTGACAGAAACCTCCAGAAACAGTTGTAACACACAGAACACACTGATGAGCTGTTGATATGGTACCACCATGTGTGGATTACATGTACATCTATCTACCCACCCACACACACACACACCCACCCACCCACTATCACCCGTCCACCCACCCACTCACCCAATCAACCACCCACACATTCATCAGACAAACAGCGCTGCTCATAAGGGACGAGGAATCAATGGCTTCCACCTGTGGAGTGTGTGTGTGTGTGTGTGTGTGTGTGTGTGTCTGTGTGTGTGTGTGTGTGTCTGTGTGTATGTGTGTCTGTGTGTCTGTGTGTGTGTGTGTCTGTGTGTGTGTGTCTGTGTGTGTGTGTGTGTCTGTGTGTGTGTGTGTGTGTGTGTCTGTGAGTGTGTGTCTGTGTGTGTGTGTGTGTGTCTGTGTGTGTGTGTGTGTGTCTGTGTGTGTGTGAGTGTGTGTCTGTGTGTGTGTGTCTGTGTGTGTGTGTCTGTGTGTGTGTGTCTGTGTGTGTGTGTGTGTGTGTGTGTGTGTGTCTGTGTGTCTGTGTGTCTGTGTGTCTGTGTGTCTGTGTGTCTGTGTGTGTGTGTGTGTGTGTGTGTGTGTCTGTGAGTGTGTGTCTGTGTGTGTGTGTGTGTGTGTGTGTGTGTGTGTGTGTGTGTGTGTGTGTGTGTGTGTCTGTGTGTGTGTGAGTGTGAGTGTGTGTCTGTGTGTCTGTGTGTGTGTGTGTGAGTGTGTGTCTGTGTGTGTGTGTGTCTGTGTGAGTGTGTGTCTGTGTCTGTGTGTGTGTGTCTGTGTGTGTGTGTGTGTGTCTGTGTGTGTGTGTGTGTGTGTGTGTCTGTGTGTCTGTGTGTGTGTGTGTGTGTGTGTGTGTCTGTGAGTGTGTGTCTGTGTGTGTGTGTGTGTGTGTGTGTGTGTGAGTGTGTGTCTGTTTGTGTGTGTGTGTGTGTCTGTGTCTGTGTGTGTGTGTGTCTGTGTGTGTGTGTGTGTCTGTGTGTGTCTGTGTGTGTGTGTGTGTGTGTGTGTGTCTGTGTGTCTGTGTGTGTGTGTGTGTGTGTGTGTGTCTGTGTGTCTGTGTGTCTGTGTGTCTGTGTGTCTGTGTGTCTGTGTGTCTGTGTGTGTGTGTGTGTGTGTGTGTCTGTGTGCGTGTGTCCAGGCTGAGGTGTGCTGATGAAGGAGCCCGGGGTCAGCAGGGGGGCACTGAATAATATGCCCAGGGGTTGATGAGTAATTCTCCCCAGCTGTGACATGGATGCATAATGGGGCCACACTATGATTTGTCTGTGGACTGTTCCTGGACATTCATCCTGGACATTCCGCTCTTCATTATCTCCTACTAATTTCATACCATTTAGACCGTCCAATTAATTAGGAGCCAACTTATCTTTGCCATCTGAAAGACATGTTGCTAAGAAAGCTGCAACGAAGCATATTATATAAAGACTTGTTCTACGACCTAGTGACGATTTTGTTGTGCATGAAGATCCGCCTACATCTCTGAGGGGTGGAACTGTCACGTGCTTTATTTACCAAACACATACTTCACACGTTGTTTGAGATAAACTGTTGGGTGGCTCGCCAACAGCTGGCCGTTACGTCGAGCCGATCATCAAAGATGGTGATCAGGCTGTCTAATTATTTCACAGTGATGGATGCTGATGCGAACGAAATATTTCAAAAAGTTCAAAGTCATGATTTAGAGTTTGCCACGCACAAATCATTCATGATGCAATGGATTACAGTAACCGACTTAGAACATCTGATTTTTTTCGGTTCCTCTCCATTTGTTCTTTGAAGTCATAGTGTTCAATTTGCTGCTCTAATGTAATATAATTATTCCGGGGATGTCATATCTAAACTGTTTTTTTCTTGATGTTTTAATAAAATATCGTATAACTCGTTTTTTTTATTAATTAACTTACGTTGACATTCCGAAGACATCAACCCAAAAACATCATGATTTCTGCTAACGTTTTACAATAACGTCTGATAACAATTCACATCTGAAATAGACACTTATGGACATTCTGCCTCCAACTCTGTCACGTACTGGGTAGAGGTGCGTAGAAAAAGGGAGGAGCCAGGCACGGGATCTATAGCCTTGATTGTGTATTTAATTAACAGTCTTTCACCGAGACAAACGCAAAGTTATCTGTACTCACTAGTGCTTGTATCAAAATAACAACAGAAGCGACACAGCGCTTACATATCAACCCACGATAATAATGACACAAGATGTCTCAAAGGACATCTTATAATAGGTTGTCTCTATCGCAATACAGAACACGTAACGTGTAACAAACACAAGGGATCAATATGCTCTACTAATGAGGCAATGGGCACCAGGCGTCTGTGATGACGAGACCGGACAATGATGGGCTGGGAGGAGGAACGGTGGAGCTAGAAGGCTGGCGAAGATGCCCGCCTACAGGTGACGGTAGAATGGCTTCAGAGGGAGCTCTGACAAACTCCTTCCGATTAATTCTCCAGCAATGGAGAAATTTAATATGTGCATACCGACAAGAAAGGGATAAAAATGTGTCAGTTGGCAGCAGATCCATAAAGCCCTGTAAGTGTGGAGATGGAGCAGGGTGGCAGGGTGCAGGGTGGCAGGGTGGAAGAATGCAGGGTGGCAGGGTGGCAAGGTGCAGTATCCTGAGAGAACACCCCTATGAAGGGGTGTACATGGTCTGTAGCAATGTTTTGGTAGGTGGTACATCGTGGTCCACATGACCCGGACCGAGGGTTTGGCACACAGACGTATCTACACACACACACACACACACACACACACACACACCAACAGACCTATCTACACACACACACACCAAGAAACATACACACACACACACCAACAGATGCATCTACACACACACACACACCAAAAAACATACACACACCAACAGACGTATCTACACACACACACCAACAGACACATCTACACACACACACCAAGAAACATACACACACCAACAGACGTATCTACGCACACACACGCCAACAAACATACACACAGACACACCAACAGACGTATCACACACACACACACACACACACACACACACACACACACACACACACACACACACACACACACACACACACACACACACACACACACACACACACACACACACACACACACACACACACACACACACACACACACACACACACACACACACACACAATGGAAGAATCTACTATTATTCTGCAGATAATATGTTTCATAAACAGAGCCTTTGAAATTCGATGTAGGTGATTGGCTGACAGTAACTACCTTCTATTTCCAATTTCCATTAGCACAAAGCATTCTAAATATTCTGCCAATGCCGCCGCCAGTCTAACTATGAATCTGTGATTAAAAACATCTTTAATTAAAATACAAATAAATCAATTTCCATCGCACCTCAGGGGGGAGGAGGGGGGAGGAGAATGGGGCATACTAGATGGAGCGAGGAGAGCAACTACTGAGGAGAAAAACATGATACATGAATCAGAACCTTACTGTGTAATTAATTTAGTGGCACTTAAAGACAGCAGAAAGTCGTATGCGGAAAGAGCAGGCGATTAAGTATTCGTAGATAATGCATTACACGTGAAGAGCATGTATGCTAATGTCATTGTGGCTTTAGCGGTATAGATAGGAGCGAGCTCTTCTGAATGCTATTAGCATACGGCAGTTATCACGTAATGATCTTAGTTATTAGCCAACAGAGGAGTGTGGGAGAGGGGGGGAAAAAGACAAGTTCTTCTGAAGAGGGTGATTGTATTAGACTATGGAGCTGGGAGCAAATGAAAGAGACTGATATAATGAGAGAGAGAGAGAGAAAGAATGAGAGAGAGCAAGAGAAGAAAGGAGGACGGTGGAGACACAGTAGCTGAAGATATGGTGTACGACGACAGGTTAATAGAGAGTATCAGAAAAAGATTGACGTGAGGGAAGAAGTGAGGGAATGAAGAAGTGAGGGAATGACACAGAACCAAGTGAGAGGGAAGAAGATGAGAGAGCAGTGGAAGAGAGAGAGAATAGTGGAAGAGAGAGAGAAAAGTGGAAGAGAGAGAGTAGTGGAAGAGAGAGAGAATAGTGGAAGAGAGAGAGTAGTGGAAGAGAGAGAGAATAGTGGAAGAGCGAGAGAATAGTGGAAGAGAGAGAGAATAGTGGAAGAGAGAGAGAAGTGGAAGAGAGAGAGAGTAGTGGAAGAGAGAGAGTAGTGGAAGAGAGAGAGAGTAGTGGAAGAGAGAGAGTAGTGGAAGAGAGAGAGAATAGTGGAAGAGAGAGAGTAGTGGAAGAGAGAGAGAATAGTGGAAGAGAGAGTAGTGGAAGAGAGAGAGAGTAGTGGAAGAGAGAGAGAGTAGTGGAAGAGAGAGAGAATAGTGGAAGAGAGAGAGAAGTGGAAGAGAGAGAGAATAGTGGAAGAGAGAGAGTAGTGGAAGAGAGAGAGAGTAGTGGAAGAGAGAGAGAGTAGTGGAAGAGAGAGAGAGTAGTGGAAGAGAGAGAGAATAGTGGAAGAGAGAGAGAAGTGGAAGAGAGAGAGTAGTGGAAGAGAGAGAGTAGTGGAAGAGAGAGAGTAGTGGAAGCGAGAGAGAGTAGTGGAAGAGAGAGAGTAGTGGAAGAGAGAGAGTAGTGGAAGAGAGAGAGAGTAGTGGAAGAGAGAGAGAATAGTGGAAGAGAGAGAGAAGTGGAAGAGAGAGAGTAGTGGAAGAGAGAGAGAGTAGTGGAAGAGAGAGAGTAGTGGAAGAGAGAGAGTAGTGGAAGAGAGAGAGAATAGTGGAAGAGAGAGAGTAGTGGAAGAGAGAGAGTAGTGGAAGAGAGAGAGTAGTGGAAGAGAGAGAGAATAGTGGAAGAGAGAGAGTAGTGGAAGAGAGAGAGAATAGTGGAAGAGAGAGAGAAGAGGAAGAGAGAGAGAGGAGTGGAAGAGAGAGAGAATAGAGAAAGAGAGAGAGAAGAGGAAGAGAGAGAGAGAGTAGTGGAAGAGAGAGAAGAATAGTGGAAGAGAGAGAGAAGTGGAAGAGAGAGAGAATAGTGGAAGAGAGAGAGTAGTGGAAGAGAGAGAGAGTAGTGGAGAGAGAGAGTAGTGGAAGAGAGAGAGAGTAGTGGAAGAGAGAGAGAAGTGGAAGAGAGAGAGTAGTGGAAGAGAGAGAGAGTAGTGGAAGAGAGAGAGTAGTGGAAGAGAGAGAGAATAGTGGAAGAGAGAGAGTAGTGGAAGAGAGAGAGTAGTGGAAGAGAGAGTGTAGTGGAAGAGAGAGAGAGTAGTGGAAGAGAGAGAGAATAGTGGAAGAGAGAGAGAAGTGGAAGAGAGAGAGTAGTGGAAGAGAGAGAGAGTAGTGGAAGAGAGAGAGTAGTGGAAGAGAGAGAGTAGTGGAAGAGAGAGAGAATAGTGGAAGAGAGAGAGTAGTGGAAGAGAGAGAGTAGTGGAAGAGAGAGAGAATAGTGGAAGAGAGAGAGAATAGTGGAAGAGAGAGAGAAGTGGAAGAGAGAGAGAAGTGGAAGAGAGAGAGAAGTGGAAGAGAGAGAGAATAGTGGAAGAGAGAGAGAGAAGTGGGAGACAGAGAGTAGTGGAAGAGAGAGAGAGTAGTAATAGGATTTCATCAATATTTAATAATTTCTACATTTTTATTTGTAGAGCTGCGTATTCCCCTGACTGAATGTAGTTGTTCGCTGCCAGTTTTGCCATTAATTCGATATTATTTACTCAGGCGTCATCTTCTGACTGATCACTAACACCTGTCGACCAACCCTGGATGAAGATATATACCTATCACCCCACCAGAACACAGCCGTGTTCTGCACACACACACACACACACACACAGCAAGTATCACCCAGCGAGACAGACACACCCAGAGTAGTTTGTCACATTTACAGACAGACACAAGTTACTATGACCACCCACACAAATGCACCCAGTAACACACTAGCACACAGACAGAGCCTGTTCAGCAGTTTGTCTCTGACAGGTGACAGTGACTTAAACAACAGAAGGGCTGGCCCGACCCTGTAAACAGGTCTATGTGTGTAAGGTTTGGCTGCCTGTCATTTAACCCATTTCGCACGAGTGGTGCTTCAAGTAAAAAAGAAACTGTTAGTGTAGTTGTGTGTGGGTCTGGGTTTTTTCTGTGGAGTTGTGTGTGAGTGTTTGTTTGTGTTGTTGCGTGCAGGTGTGTGTTTGTTTAGTTGTGTGTGAGTCTTTCTTTTTGTGTATTTGTGTGCTATTAGGGTCGAAGTTAAAACGTAGGTTAAATGTTTGGGCTTGAGGGTTTTATTTATTTTTGGGGTTATACGTTGGGGTAAGTCATGGATTAGTGTTCAGGGTATGACAAAATAGCATCTTTAATGGGATCACCGGATTGTACAGAATACCATCCCCTGTGGTGCAGTTTCCCGAAACACAACAGCTAAGCTGAAAATTGCATTTTCCTCGTGTTGAGGGGACCAAATTGCTAGGTTTTACTTTCTTTGCGGGAAATGTCTGTGGTACTCCCAGACCTGAATCTCACACATGGACACACACAGAGAACAGTGTGTGTGTGTGTGTGTGTACCTGTTCCCCCAATATACTGTGTGCTACGTGTCTGTTTAGTAGAATCGCTCTAACCATTAATTCACACGAACACTTCTTCATATCCCCATGAGTCCAGGACACATTCCAACAACCAATCCAACATGGCTCATTAGTGAAACGTCTGCAGTACATGTGTGCACGCGTGCTCCCGTGTGTCTGCGCGTTCCTGCTGTGGGTGTTTTCTTAGCGCGCTCCGAAGGACACGTTATAATGGCCGTGTGGACGGAGATACAGCCGCGTGGTGATGCGGAGAGGCGTTCGTCTGTCACCGCCTCGCCTCAGAACATAAAGACGTGACCTCCTCAATGTGACCTTAGACTCCCGTTTCCTGTCCGTCTCCAGGCAGACCGCAGTGTGTGTATGTGTGTGTGTTTGTGCCAAACATGTGCGTGCGCGGCTCTTTTTCTTACACTACGTTTCTCCTCACTGTCTCTTGCTTTTCCATCGACTCTCCATCCTTCACACGACCTCTCCTTTCTTTCCGATGCTTCTTTCACGCAAAATCCACCAGGCATTAGCTTTCGCTCTCAGGGTTAAGTCAGGACTGTACAGAATACTAATCCTCCTCTCCACGCCACTCCGAGGGCAGGAGCTTTACGTCTCCTGGGTTCCCCGCCAGCCTCTGAACTCCGTCACACAGACACCAGGCAATCATTCTCTGTTTGTCTAATGGAGAAACCTTCTTTGGAGACAGATTCAAGCCGGCGTATCTCAAAAAGGATGGATCCGTTTCACCGTGGTCATATCGGACTGTTCTCCCAATATTTGCGGATCTGACAGATCTCTCTGGTCCCCTCAAACTCTAAATCATGACTTTGAACTTTTGAAATATTTGGTTCGCATCACCATCCATCACTTCGAAATGATTAGACAGCCTGATCACCATCTTTGATGACCGGCTCGACGGTCAGCTGTTTGCGAGCCTCCCAACAGTTTATCTCAAACAACGTGTGAAGTATGTGTTTGATAAATAAAGCATGTGACAGTTCCACCCCTTAAAGGCAACAGCCCTTTCCTCTTCTTTTCACCTCAACCCTTAGGCTAGTCCGTAAACAATATGACAGTCACAGGAGTTCACTCGGCTTCCCCCTAAAATGTCATGCGGGAAATATCACTCTCTTCACCACCCCCTGGCCAAATCCCATGGGGACATATTTTCCTCCTCACCACCAGCATGTAGCCCAGCTTCTTATGGAAGACCGGGCTTGTGGGTAATATAAATCACAGTTTTCTACAGCTAGCTTCTTCCCAGTTATGACCTTATGGAGAAATATGACACCCCGGCCTCCGTTGGTTTCTTCATCTCACTCTCTCTTCTCGATTTTTCACAAACATTCTAATCTACTTGTGAACGAGAAGATCCTGTTCCTTCTACATCTCTTCGATCTTCCAGTCTGTTTCTCTCAGTTTACCCTCATTGACGTCATCAACACTACTTGAGGAGATTATGGCCAAAAAATCCAGAGATACTCCAAAGATTTTTCCACGTGGGGACTTTAAATAAACGATTGTAATGAAATCAGTGGGCTATAATGATTGCCACACTGTGGAGTAACACTTTTAATGAGCTCATAGATTAACCCTCTTTCACACAAACAGCATGTTGCTAATCCGCTCTGGTACTGAATCTTTATTGTTTTGGACTCGCATGTGTAACCCCAGCGAGGGGAGAACCACCGCGCCTCCTCTATGGGTTCTCCGTCTCCTCTTTCCGACTCAGGGAGGTTTAATTAATCACCGCCCCCCCTCCCCCGCTCCACACCCACCAACACACACTTACACACAACCATTTCGAGTGTTAACAATTATTTGCATATTTTCCCGAGAGAGAGAGAGCCGAGAGTTGAACTACGTACAGTAGTATAGAAGAATTGCAAAGCAGCAGTTCTCTTCCAGTCATTTGCTTATACTCCGAATTTTAGCGGTTTTGTTCACTGTCTGTTTGTCTAAACCAGTTGATAATCCAAACCTGGTCGTAAAAAACATCTCTAAAAACAACATTTAAAATGTAAAAACATTCTTTACGCAATAAAAAACACGCTAGTCCGTGTAATATCATATATGACATGTTATGTTGTGCGTGTTGTGTTTGTTTATTTTAGAAGCTGATGTACACCTGTGTCTAAATCTGGACCTTATCACAGTGAACACAATCTGCATTCATACCAGCCAGAGGCGAGTCTCTTTAACCCACTGGGCGACCCAGAGTGTGGTTATCCAACTTGACCAAGTCAGAGCTAGCATTTAAAATAACAACAAGTAACATGACCAGAAAATCCTTTTGACTTTCCAGCCTGACCGTGGAGCGACCTGAACATCCCTGAAGGTGAGACCACACAGATCACCTTCTGGATCCTCACCCGCTGCGTGTTAACAGCTCATATAACCATTATCCCGGTGTCTGTATCCTACTGTCCCATAACACCGGTGAATGATGATGATATGTTTGCCCCGTTGTCCCAGCAGCGTCCCACGCCGCCACTAAGTCAAGATGCTATGTTTAAACACAGTGGGTGCTCCGGTCTGGGTTTAATGAGGCGCGGCCGAGCGCAGGAAACCGGTGCCTGGGGCGGGGGTGGGGGTTAAGGGGGCTTCTGACATTCCGCAGGTTAATCCGTTCGTCCCGAGGGCCCGAGACCCGCCTCTGGGAATCGTGCAGGGAAAATGGCCGGGAAAACGGCCCGAGGTGGACATGATGAACTATCGATCGCGCACAAATTTGTCCTCGTTCGTTTTGTTAGTGTCTCTTACAGCTCCTTGTCCACCGTCTCCGGAGGCCGTTTCATTGTTCTGCGCTTGATGATTCGCCGAACATTGGTGCTAATCTGTCACTCCCGTCTCTCACTCTCTTCCTCTCGCTCTCACTTTTAATCTCGTCACTGTCTGTGTATTTGTGGTACATTGCCTGCTTCTCTCCTCCCTGACCATCTCCCGTCCTCCTCTGCTGTGTTTTGGCACGTCCGTCTGCAGCGTAGATGCCGAGTTAGACTAAAGCTCTAGGGCATCATTGCTCCATCTGAAAACCTGGAGGAAAGTGTTTGCGTCTTAATCCTGTTGTTGTGTGTGAGAGGATCTCACCCGGACCCAGACCCAGATCTCACCCGGACCCAGATATTTATCATAACGTCACCTTTGCGCCTAGTCCAACCCAATCTGCTCAACATCAGTTCCAGTATGGGGACTAGATGTGCCGGATGCTCTCGTTTAAGGAGATAGTCAACTCCAGACATGGATCACAGTGAGAGAAGGTTTCCCCAAGCATTCACGGCAGCAAAGTGTTTTATTACGGGATCTTTCATTACATACTACTCTCTGTGTTTTTTTCTTTTTAACTATCATGGGAAATAAAGTCTCTGGCTTTGGACAGAGCCAATATACCCAGAACGGTTGTAACTGAGGTTCAGCGACGGCTTAATTTCATCACCATTAAGTAAGAGACGCCCTGGGATAAAGGAAACGGAGAGAACCAGAGAGAAGGAGAGATGTGTAGAGAGAGAGAGAGGGATAACGGAGAGAGACGGAGATATGAGATCGTATGGAGAGACCTGGCGAAGACAGGGATGATGACATTAGGATCTGGGCGTACGACACGAACCCACCAGTGACGGTCGTGAATCTCTGTCCGAAGCACCCCGGGCGGCCGGCTGTGGCCCTCTGAAGCCTGTCCCCCTCACTGGCCCTCGTTAAAGATCTTAGAACGCTCGTAAAGGGGTCTTCGGGGAGGGATGTGGACAGCTGTTTTATGAGAGGGGTGTCCGTCCTCTCTCTCTCTCTCTCTCTCTCTCTCTCTCTCTCTCTCTCTCTCTCTCTGCCTCTCTCTCTGCCTCTCTCTCTGCCTCTCTCTCTGCCTCTCTCTCTGCCTCTCTCTCTGCCTCTCTCTCTGCCTCTCTCTCTGCCTCTCTCTCTCTCTCTGCCTCTCTCTCTCTCTCTGCCTCTCTCTCTCTCTCTGCCTCTCTCTGCCTCTCTCTGCCTCTCTCTGCCTCTCTCTGCCTCTCTCTGCCTCTCTCTCTGCCTCTCTCTCTGCCTCTCTCTCTGCCTCTCTCTCTGCCTCTCTCTCTGCCTCTCTCTCTGCCTCTCTCTCTCTCTCTCTGCATGCTGGGCGTGTGCTGGGATTTCGGTGGGTGAGCGTGTGTGCGTGGAGAGTGCTAACAAACTTTTTGTTTGTTGGGTTTTTTCTTTGGCATGAAGTTTCTTTTTCGTGCTTTGAGGGTATTTTTCCTGGAGATTACGTGGGGTGTTGGGGATGGCAACCCGGTTGGGGACGCCGTCCTTGTCGCTGCGACATGGGCTCAGGTGCGTTACAGACGCAACAGTCACAGTGGAGGAAGTTCTGGTCGCCGTGGGGGAGAAGGTAGGCTATGATAATGTGTCATATGCATCTAGGATGAACAGGGCAGTGGTGGTGTTTTTAAAAGAAGAACGGCTTGTTCATGTAATGGTTGAGCACGGAGTGATACTGAACGGTATGTTTTACCAGGTAACACCGTTGTATGCGCCGTCAACACGGGTTACTGTTTCAAATGTGCCGCCATTCATCCCAGATGAATTAATCACTCGCGAGTTAACGCGATATGGCAAGTTTGCCAGCTCTATGAAGATGGTTCCTCTGGGGTGTAAACACCCGGACCTAAAGAGAGTAATGTCGTTTAGGCGACAGGTATTTATGTTCCTTGACTCACCTGAACAGACTTTGGATTTGTCATTTAAAGTTAAATATGAAGACCGGCTGTATATGGCGTATGCCAGTACAGGCAGCCAACGATGTTTTGAATGTGGGGATGTCGGACATAAACGTCAGGCGTGCCCACATAATGATAAGAATACAAATGGGGTACAAGAGACTCCTGTGGTGGCTGTTCATACGGGGGTAGAGACTGCTAATAGGGGGGCTGATGCGCCAGTAGTGGTAGAGCAGCAGGTGGACCAGAGTGGGAACAGGGATGAGCCAGTAGTGGTAGAGCAGCAGGTGGACCAGAGTGGGAACAGGGATGAGCCAGTAGTGGTAGAGCAGCAGGCGGACCAGAGTGGGAACAGGGATGAGCCAGTAGGGGTAGAGCAGCAGGTGGACCAGAGTGGGAACAGGGATGCGCCAGTAGGGGTAGAGCAGCAGGCGGACCAGAGTGGGAACAGGGATGTGCCAGTAGTGGTAGAGCAGCAGGTGGACCAGAGTGGGAACAGGGATGCGCCAGTAGTGGTAGAGCAGCATGTGGACCAGAGTGGGAACAGGGATGCGCCAGTAGTGGTAGAGCAGCAGGCGGACCAGAGTGGGAACAGGGATGAGCCAGTAGGGGTAGAGCAGCAGGTGGACCAGAGTGGGAACAGGGATGCGCCAGTAGTGGTAGAGCAGCAGGTGGACCAGAGTGGGAACAGGGATGCGCCAGTAGTGGTAGAGCAGCATGTGGACCAGAGTGGGAACAGGGATGCGCCAGTAGTGGTAGAGCAGCAGGCGGACCAGAGTGGGAACAGGGATGAGCCAGTAGGGGTAGAGCAGCAGGTGGACCAGAGTGGGAACAGGGATGCGCCAGTAGGGGTAGAGCAGCAGGCGGACCAGAGTGGGAACAGGGATGAGCCAGTAGGGGTAGAGCAGCAGGTGGACCAGAGTGGGAACAGGGATGAGCCAGTAGTGGTAGAGCAGCAGGCGGACCAGAGTGGGAACAGGGATGAGCCAGTAGTGGTGGCGGACCAGAGTGGGAACAGGGATGAGCCAGTAGGGGTAGAGCAGCAGGTGGACCAGAGTGGGAACAGGGATGAGCCAGTAGTGGTAGAGCAGCAGGTGGACCAGAGTGGGAACAGGGATGAGCCAGTAGGGGTAGAGCAGCAGGTGGACCAGAGTGGGAACAGGGATGCGCCAGTAGGGGTAGAGCAGCAGGTGGACCAGAGTGGGAACAGGGATGAGCCAATAGTGGTAGAGCAGCAGGTGGACCAGAGTGGGAACAGGGATGAGCCAGTAGTGGTAGAGCAGCAGGTGGACCAGAGTGGGAACAGGGATGAGCCAGTAGTGGTAGAGCAGCAGGCGGACCAGAGTGGGAACAGGGATGAGCCAGTAGTGGTAGAGCAGCAGGTGGACCAGAGTGGGAACAGGGATGAGCCAGTAGTGGTAGAGCAGCAGGTGGACCAGAGTGGGAACAGGGATGCGCCA
The DNA here is from genome assembly GCA_029465975.1 of Dallia pectoralis. NCBI lineage: Eukaryota > Metazoa > Chordata > Actinopteri > Esociformes > Umbridae > Dallia > Dallia pectoralis. Next base: position 9,718,720 of record CM055755.1, read on the forward strand.
GTAGTGGTAGAGCAGCAGGTGGACCAGAGTGGGAACAGGGATGAGCCAGTAGTGGTAGAGCAGCAGGTGGACCAGAGTGGGAACAGGGATGCGCCAGTAGTGGTAGAGCAGCAGGTGGACCAGAGTGGGAACAGGGATGAGCCAGTAGTGGTAGAGGACCTGAATGAAACCAGGGATGAGCTGGTGGCTCAACCAATAGAAGTGGTGAGTGAGGGTTTCGTTTTGCAGCAGGTTAGAAATGTGGTGGTGACTGGTGAACTGGGGTCTGTAGTGGTGGATGAAATACAAGGGATTAGTGGTGGGGTGTTGGTTGATCAGATAGTGGAGGAGATGGCTAGCACTAGTGGTGTGTTACGAGAGGAGGGCCAGGAGCTTCTGGTTTCTCAGACAGTGGAGGTGCCCAGTTGTAGTGGTGGAAAGGCTGGTGGTTCGTTGTTGAGTGAGGCAGGAGGAAGTCAGGAGTCTTTGGCTGCTGAGAGTGAGGAAGAGGAGGACATTACTGATGGCCCTGCTGGAGTCTCAGCAGATGGTGAGGATTCAGTTTACACGCTTGATGAGGTGAATGAGTTTCTGGACAAAACTTTCGGCAAATCGGTGAAACTTTCGAATTATTTTGATGAGGATAAATTTGTAAGGTCTGCAAGGGTGCTACAGAAGACTGTGGGGGAGGAGGAACTGAGTGCTAAAAAGCGTTTCCGGTTGAGGAAAATTGTCACGCCTGTATCAGCAGCTAAAAGTCGAAGTGCTCGTGGGAAAGCAAGGAGAAAATGTAGGTAGTTATGTGTTGTGGGCTTCACAGGGTGTTTCCTCAGGTTTGGGTTCCTTCATCTGTCCATTTTCTGTTTTTTCTCTATTTTTTATTTTACTTGATTTTTAAGAAACACACAATGATAAGGCCAATGCTGCTGAATGGGTGTGCCTTATCAATGAACGCAGAGGTCATGGGACTGCTTATATTGCCATCCGTGCTCACGTGCACTGTGATCGTCAGGCAAAGCAGACTGCACCACATCCTGAGCTCATCAATGAGCACCGCTTCCTCCACTGTCGTGTCCCCAAGGTGGTCTTTAAAGTCCCGAGTGGTACGCTGGATAAGGTCAGCAGTAAGATGGACCACCAGAGGGACCTGATCTTCCTGTCCACCCTGAAGCCTGAGGAGAGTGTCAGCTACAGAAAGGGCCAAACCAAGGCTGAAGTAGTGACTGGGCAAAGCATGGCATTTACACAATTTGTGTGCATGTTTGAACGATGGATGCCCATATACTGCCTCTGCCAACTATGTGCCAGGGCATATGACTTTAGTGGCTTATACGGGTATCTGGAGAGTGATGCGGGCTACGTGCTACGGCATATTGGTGCACCTCTCCGTGTCCACTTCCCAAAGAGACAGACATTGGAACAAACGGATGTTGTGGGATTGATTGAGGGCTTGCTGGCTGCAAGACGGGTGGACTATGCCTACTGGAGAAACTGGTTGGGGGCAATGAGTGTTGCATGGCTACCTGGGGCATTCAGGGAGTGTTGTGGTCTGTTGTTGGAGGAGATGTGTCGAGGGGACAGCCAGTCACAACCACACCGGCGAGCTCAGCATCTTGTCGGAGACCGGCAGGTAGCAGAATCCCTGCGCAGATGATGTGAGCCGGGTTATGGCAACCACGGCAACGAGCTAATGGCGAGGCCGCGCCCGTTCAACCGGGAGCGCTCGACGACAACGCCGTATATTTGGCACGTGCCACTGACACCCACGTGGCGCCCCGCTCACACCTCCACCCCCGTCGTCCGTAGAGTACGTCTTCACGAACGCCACTCGACATTCCGCACACCCTCTTCCCGCCGGCATAGCACTCCCCCCCCCCGCGCCCTCATCCGTTTCTCACCCGTGTCGCCGCAGGGGAAGTCGAGACGCCGTCGCCCCTCATCCCGGTGAGAAACCCCACCTCTCTCTCCGGATCTCTCCGTTCTTCATCTTGACTCTGCGTGCCGTCACCTCATCAACTCTGGAATGTGATTTCATCTCCGTATGAAGTGGAGCAGAAGTGTCTTTTCAGATACGACGAGGCTGCCATCTTTATCAGTAGGGACGCTGGCAACGCCGACTCACCGGGAGCTTGGGAAGGAAACACTCTTTAGAGTCAAGAAGCAACCTGTGTCTGTTTTATGGTGTGTGTGTAATCAGTGTGTGTGTGTGTGTGTGTGGATGTGTGATCTGTGTGTGCAAACTAATATACGTGTGTGTGTGGATGTGTAATCTGTGTGTGCGCACTAATATACGTGTGTGTGTATGTGTAATCTGTGTGTGCGCACTAATATACGTGTGTGTGTATGTGTAGTCTGTGTGTGCGCACTAATATACATGTGTGTGTATATGTGTAATCTGTGTGTGCGCACTAATATATACGTGTGTGTGTATGTGTAATCTGTGTGTGCGCACTAATATACGTGTGTGTGTATGTGTAATCTGTGTGTGCGCACTAATATACGTGTGTGTGTGTGGATATACTGTCAGTGACTGGCATATTATTCCACTGTGTGTAATCTATGGTATATGTGTGTGTGTGTGTGTGTGAATGTGTGGTTAGGTGACTGCCGTGTCTTTAACATGTCAATCCTACTGGGTTTTCCGCCTTACTGCAGGACCAGTGAGTCTCGTGAAAAAGCTCAGGATGGTCCGTCTGGAACCGGAACAGCGGTCCTGTGAATGCAAGGAACCCCGGATAAGAGCAGCTGCGGAACCACCACGTAAAGGTCTGGTGTTCTCATCACAGACTCTGGGCAGGTCCTGGGACAGATTTAGATGGATCTAGAGGTTAGTCATACAACAGGCAGGAGTGTATTATAATGTTCCATGGAAATCTGAAGGCAACCCTTCCGTGCTGGAAATGATGAAACGCTCGACTCGCCGTCCTTCACTTCAATCGGTGTGGACCGGCGTGTGACGGCGCACGTAATGAGCGTAAGATCAGACGACTAACAGTTCGCCGTCCGGATTCGCCGTCCGGGGGGCTAATGGCCTCTTTCACCCGCCAGCTCAGTTGTTCTAAGTGAGGACACAGGTGCGGTTCCGCGTGAGCGACCCAGACTTACTTTCCTCCGTGCCCCCCCCCCGCCCAACCTTCCCGAAGCTGCACCTCACCCCTAATCACGGACGTGAACGTCCCGCGGCGCCAGCCCCCCGTTATCGGATTGCAACATTGCCTCATTGAGGCGGGCTGATTAGTGAACAGCGGCGGTAGCGTGGTTTAATGACCTCCACACGCCCTTCCTACCAAACCACCACCTTGAGAAACCCGAAGGACTCCAGACAATTAGTCTGATGAAGGATGACCACAGGAACACAGCCCTATCGCTGCTCATCCAGACCCACTCATTAGCCATCCTACCCGGACACGGATAAAGACCTAATGAACATTCGCATCCTCCTCTGAGCTATTGGCTGCCTGGGGGTGGGCGGAGGGGGAGGGGCGGTGCTAACACAGTGATGGAACGAGTAAACTATTTTAAAGCCGGATAGGGCAATTGCATTCTAGTGTTGGACGCTAACCGCAGTCATAAACAGCGGCGGAATAGCAATTTGTTTCGTCTATTCTCAAACATGTTCGATATAAGGCATTCACAAAATATTTATAAGGATTTTACCAGCTGCTTATTCACAGTACACTTAAGACGTTCTACAGTATTCGTGTAGCTAATTGTTCTAAGTCGTTAAACCAAGTGTATGTATAGTATTTCAGACTACATACCTCCGGTGTGATATCAACGGAGTCTTTTCTGTTCTAATTGCATTGTTGTTTGTGTTTCTTATGGTTCATAATTGACTTTTTTGAGCCATGTAATCAAATCTGCAAGAGCAGAGAATACAAATGAAATGCATACAGAATAAGACATATCTGTTTTCTGAATGTTCATTAGGTCTTTATCCGTGTCCGGGTAAATAGTTAAATGAAATGCATACAGAATAAGGCATATCTGTTTTCTGAATGTTCATTAGGTCTTTATCCGTGTCCGGGTAAATAGTTAAATGAAATGCATACAGAATAAGGCATATCTGTTTTCTGAATGTTCATTAGGTCTTTATCCGTGTCCGGGTAAATAGTTAAATGAAATGCATACAGAATAAGGCATATCTGTTTTCTGAATGTTCATTAGGTCTTTATCCGTGTCCGGGTAAATAGTTAAATGAAATGCATACAGAATAAGGCATATCTGTTTTTGGTGAGAAGTTCTACTAGTCACTTGAGTGGTGATAGTGGTGACAATGGTGGGGGTGGTGGTGGTAGTAGTGGTGGTGGTGTTGATAGTGGTGGTGGTGTTGGTAGTGGTGGTGGTAGTAGTGGTGGTGGTGATAGTGGTGGTGGTGGTGATAGTGGTGGTGGTGATAGTGGTGGTGGTGGTGATAGTGGTGGTGGTGGTGATAGTGGTGGTGGTGTTGATAGTGGTGGTGGTGATAGTGGTGGTGGTGTTGATAGTGGTGGTGGTGGTAGTAGTGGTGGTGGTGATAGTGGTGGTAGTGGTGGTGGTGGTGATAGTGGTGGTGGTGGTAGTGGTGGTGGTGGTGATAGTGGTGGTGGTGGTAGTGGTGATAGTGGTGGTGGTGATAGTGGTGGTGGTGATAGTGGTGGTGGTGGTGATAGTAGTGGTGGTGATAGTGGTGGTGGTGATAGTGGTGGTGGTGATAGTGGTGGTGTTGATAGTGGTGGTGGTGGTAGTGGTGGTGGTGTTGGTAGTGGTGGTGGTGATAGTGGTGGTGGTGGTAGTAGTGGTGGTGTTGATAGTGGTGGTGGTGTTGATAGTGGTGGTGGTGATAGTGGTGGTGGTGTTGATAGTGGTGGTGGTGTTGATAGTGGTGGTGGTGATAGTGGTGGTGGTGGTAGTAGTGGTGGTGTTGATAGTGGTGGTGGTGTTGATAGTGGTGGTGTTGATAGTGGTGGTGGTGGTAGTAGTGGTGGTGTTGATAGTGGTGGTGGTGTTGATAGTGGTGGTGGTGATAGTGGTGGTGGTGGTGATAGTGGTGGTGGTGATAGTGGTGGTGGTGGTGATAGTGGTCAATCAATCAATCAAATTTATTTATAAAGCCCTTTTTACAACAAAAGTTGTCACAAAGTGCTTTTACAATCACCAGCCTGAATCCGACAGAGCAAACATCAACAAGTTGAACAAGTTGACACACGGCGGCTAGGAAAAACTCCCTGAAAGTCAGATTTAGGAAGAAACCTAGAGAGGAGCCAGGCTCTGAGGGATCACCAGTCCTCTTCTGGCTGGGCTGGGTCAGTTTATGACAGTACAACAAGCGAGGTGTGAAAATTGAAAACGCAAAATAGTCCGGGATGTCCAGGAGGGATGATGGATTTGATAGGACTTGGAGGAAGAAGCTCCGGTTGCACCAGCTGTTCTGTCAGCCGCACAGTCAGGGGCCCCAGGGAGGATCCGGCATATGCTCCAAGCTGGAGCGGTCCCCCTGACAGAAGTGGACACAAACACAGGGAAAGGTTGGACACTAGTTCCCTGTACAATAGTATACCGAACATAATACTTTAAAAGGAGACAGGGGGGTTAGTGAGACAATGGCCATGAACGGGTAAACCCAGGACAAGTCCAGACAGATGTTAGTAGAGACAGGACACAGGAAACATTAGACACCCTGGTTCCCTACGTCCCCGGCACCATAATATAGCAGCATAGATCTTAGAATGAGACAGGGGGGTCCAGTGAAGCTGGGGCCCTGAACAGGGTAAACCCCGAAACAGGGCCCAATAGGCCGGAAAACACCCACCCACTATGCCGAGCATCAACCCAGGGACGCCAATCGACCATGACCACTCGGGCAGGTTTAGTTTTTGCTCACAAAGTTACTCGAGCTGGTGGAACAAACAAGAGCTATAGCGAGCCAGTGACATCCACACTCCGAGGAGCATATGGGAGGTTTAGTTTTTGCTCACAAAGCTACTCGAATTGAGGCTGCAACGGAGCACTATAGCGAACCAGTGACTCCTCCCCACAGTTAACTGGGATAATCAGAGTTTAATTCACCAGCTACTCGGATTGAGCGAACAAAGGAGAGCTAAGCGAACCAGTGACTCCTCCCCACAGTTAACTGGGATAATCAGAGTTTGTTCACTAGCTACTCGGATTGAGCGAACAAAGGAGAGCTATAGCGAGCCAGTGACTCCACCCCCCAGGCAGCAGCCTGGAGGTATCGTTTTGCTCAAAAAGCTACTCGAGAGGCAACAACAGGGAACCATAGCGAGCCAGTGACTCCACCCCCCAGGCAGCAATCGAGAGGACACCCCAGGGGAGATGTGAACCCGCAAGGCAAAGACAGCAGGGCGGAATGAGATCCGAGCCTTCCGTTCAACCTTCGTACCCTGGGCCATATTACACTCAACCATAGACCTTACTGAAAAGATATGTTTTTAATTGTGATTTAAAGGTTTGAACAGAATCTACATTTCTAACCCAGATTGGCAACTCATTCCATAATAGAGGAGCTCTATAGGAGAAGGCTCTACCTCCAGCTGTTTGTTTCAAATTTTAGGTACAATTAGGAGACCGGCATCCTTTGATCTAAGGTTACGCGTGGGTATGTATGGCTGGACTAATTCAGCGAGGTAGGTGGGAGCAAGTTGATGTAAAGCTTTGTATGTTAACAGTAGTACTTTAAAGTCTGCCCTAGCCTTAACAGGCAGCCAATGTAAAGAGGCTAATACTGGGTTAATGTGGTCAAATTTCTTAGTTCTAGTTAAGATTCTAGCAGCCGTATTAAGTACTAATTGAAGTTTGTTTACTGATTTATCAGGGTAACCAGAGAATAGAACATTGCAATAATCTAATCTTGAGGTAACAAAAGCATGGATTAGTTTTTCTGCATCAATTTTTGATAAATAATTTCTGATTTTTGCAATATTCCGAAGATGGAAAAATGCTGTCCTTGAAATATATTTTATGTGATCGTCAAATGAGAGATCCGGGTCAAGGGTCACTCCAAGGTTTTTGACGTTTTTTTGTGAAATGACTATACATCCGTTTAGGTTCAGCGTAAGGTCTGTCAATAAATCTCTCTGTTTCTTAGGTCCTAAAACTAGCATTTCAGTTTTATCTGAATTTAGGAGCAGAAAATTCTCTGTCATCCACCTTCGTATATCTGAAACACAAGCTTCCATAGTGGCTAATTTAGGGGCTTCTCCATGTTTCATAGCAATATACATCTGCGTGTCATCGGCATAGCAGTGAAAATTGACATTATGTTTTCGAATTACATTACCCAAAGGTAACATATAGAGTGAGAACAGAAGTGGTCCTAAGACTGAGCCTTGTGGAACACCAAAGCATACCTTTGATTTGTTAGAGGATAAGCCATCTACACAAACAAACTGAAGTCTATCTGATAAATAAGATCTAAACCAATCGAGAACATGTCCTCTTAGCCCAACAAGGGTCTCTAATCTCTCCAAGAGAAGGGAGTGATCAATAGTGTCAAAGGCAGCACTAAGATCAAGAAGCAATAGGAGAGATGCAGAACCTTTGTCAGAAGCCAATAAAAGGTCGTTTACCACCTTAACAAGTGCAGTCTCAGTGCTATGATGGGGTCTAAAACCGGACTGAAGTTTTTCATATATATTATTTGTCTTCAGAAAGGCCGTAAGTTGTAGTGAGACAGATTTTTCTAGGATTTTTGAAAGAAACGGGAGGTTTGATATTGGTCGGTAGTTTTTTAGGATGTCTGGGTCTAAGTTACATTTTTTTAGCAGAGGCTTAATTTCTGCAATTTTTAGTGAGGTTGGCACTGATCCGGAGGACAGGGAGCAATTTATTATGTTCAACATTGATGGGCCAAGCACAGGAAGTAACTCCTTAAGTAATTTAGTTGGAATTGGGTCTAGTTGACAGTTGGTTGATTTTGAACTATTTATTAATTTTGTAAATGTTTCAAGAGACACAGGTACAAAAGATTCAAGAGTCGCCATTGAAACTAAATCAGGGCAGCTCTGCGGGCTCACAGTACAACAAAGTTTTTGAGAACTAAGGCAGTTAAGGGTACAATTTGCAATTTCTTTTCTAATGTTCATTATTTTTTCATCGAAGTAGTTCATGAATTCATCACAACTAAAGTGAAGACCCACTTCATTGGTTAAACATTGCTTTTTAGTGAGTTTTGCAATTGTGTCAAAAAGAAATTTAGGATTATTTTTGTTTGTGTCGATTAGATTAGATAAGTAGGCTGATCGAGCACTTATAAGTGATTTGCGGTATAGCACAGTACTATCAATCCAGGCTAGTCTAAATACTTCTAACTTCGTGGAGCGCCACTTTCGCTCCAATTTTCTGGAGGCTTGCTTAAGTGTTCTAGTAGTGTCAGTGTACCAGGGAGCAAGTTTCTTATTTCGTATTGGTTTTGTTTTTAGGGGTGCCACAGCATCTAAAGTCTTATGCAGTATATCGTTTAGATCCTCTATTTGATTGTGTATAGATGATGTAGCTCTACCATCATTTAGCAGGCCGAACGAGCCTGGAAGTGCGTCAATAAATTTATTAGTAGTCATAGAATTTATGCAACGGGTTTTAAAGATCCCTACCTGGGGGCAAAAGTGTCACTTGTTTTAATGCTAAATGTTATAAGATTATGGTCAGATAAACCAGGATTTTGAGGAAAAATAGTTAGATCAATTACATTTATTCCCTTTGACAACACTAAATCTAAAGTATGATTGTGACAGTGCGTAGGTCCTGAAACGTGCTGGAGAAAACCTACCGAGTCAATTATGGCATTAAATGCCTTTTGAAGAGGGTCATTGGTATTTTCCATATGGATGTTAAAATCACCAGCGATTAAAATTGAATCTGCCATGACTACAATGTTGGACAAGAATTCTGGAAACTCACTTAGGAACAATGTGTACGGCCCAGGAGGCCTGTAGATAGTAGCTATCAAAAACGAGGTATTGCCCTGATTTGTTCTCATAAGTAATACTTCAAAAGACACAAACCCAGTGATTTGTTTTAATGAAAGATTATATTGTGTAGCATAAATATTAGCAACACCCCCTTTACGGGATGCACGGGGAATCTGATCACTGGTGTAACCTGGAGGAAGCTTCATTTAAAGGAATAAATTCATCAGGCTTAAGCCAGGTTTCACACAGGGCAATTAGGTCAATTAGGTGGTGTTGATAGTGGTGGTGGTGATAGTGGTGGTGGTGTTGATAGTGGTGGTGGTGTTGATAGTGGTGGTGGTGTTGATAGTGGTGGTGGTGATAGTGGTGGTGGTGGTAGTAGTGGTGGTGTTGATAGTGGTGGTGGTGTTGGTAGTGGTGGTGGTGGTGATAGTGGTGGTGGTGGTGATAGTGGTGGTGGTGATAGTGGTGGTGGTGGTGATAGTGGTGGTGGTGGTGATAGTGGTGGTGGTGATAGTGGTGGTGGTGGTGATAGTGGTGGTGGTGATAGTGGTGGTGTTGATAGTGGTGGTGGTGATAGTGGTGGTGGTGTTGATAGTGGTGGTGGTGATAGTGGTGTAATAGAAGAATCCAGGGGTGTAACGATGTTGGATTGAGTGGGTAAGAGTGTGTGTGATGTTTAAATAGAGCAGATATCCTTCTATTATTCTCTTTCATTTTTATTGTTTTCCCTCTGTCTCAAACACACACACACACACACACACACACACGTCTCAAGCGAGCTAGCCAAAATGGACATCACACACTCATCAGCGTCTCTGGAAACGGCCCTCTTGAATCCCTCCGTCAAACAGACAGGCCAGTTCAGCGCCTTAAACGCATCACTCGCACATCACGCCCGCTTCTCTCGTGAAGAGGACTCATGTTTTATTCACCACATTGCATAACCACATCTCTCCGTCCTGATCCTGAAACAAAGACGCTAAGAAGCCCTGCCGGTCGCTGACTGTTAAATGCATTATGTTAGCGAGAGGCTAACGTCCTTCAAAGCCAAGCTCACACATCAATCACTTGTATCCATAATACACGTTTAATCGCGCGCAGGTCTCTCTTTAAAGAGATATCGGTCACCTCAAATATGTTTTCTGAAATACTAATGAGTTAGCACAATTAAAAGGGAATATTAAGACGCGTTCAGCCCTCCAGCGTCCACAGGGCAGATTTATATTGATGCAGAGTGGATTCGTGTGTGCGTACGTGCGCGCGTTGCAGCCCGCGGACACCGCTGGGCACGGATAAAGAACATAAAGGTCAATCGGGTGCCTTGGGTTCTGCCATGGACTCATCAGTCGGTCGGGGAGATACTTCAAATGGGTACGGACCCGGGAAAGAAAAGAAGTGCCGTCGGGAACCGTATTATCTTCCGCTGGAGCTATTGTGGATTCAATCAATAGGAGATGGGAATCTGGGGTAATTTATGAAATGACTATTATGTGCTAATGTTTTGTCCTGACGTGCCTGCCTGCACCTCAGATGCGTGTGTACGCGTGTGCATGTGCGTGAATATGCCTGTGTGTGTGTGTGTGGCTCTTTCTCAACCACCGTCTTCAGGTTTCCTGTTAGACCGAGCAGTCGTCCCGGGGCTCTATTTCACTTGTCCCCTGACACGTGCAACTGTCATTCTGAAGGACCCCGGACCACGCCGTCTCACACATCCACGGAGATTCGGGAGTTGGACGCATTCCACCGGCTTCCACTCCCAGGGTGAACCGAGCCGGGCAGGTCGGCACCGGGGCCTCAGCCCCTCTTCGGAGCTCATCGGTGGGGAAGGTTTTGTGGACGGGAGGGCCATTGGTTCAGGGGCCCAATCACTAAACACAACAGTGGTCTGTCATTCAATCTGCTCTTAACGAGGCATTCTAGAGGACGGGAACGGAGGGAGCTTGAACTAAAACAGGGAACGGGCGGAAGGGGGACCCAAGTGAAAAGGATGGAGGTTGAGAAATCAGAGAATGGCGGGGAGAACGGCTGAGCAAGAACGAGGAAGAAATGGAGAAAAAGACCGAGTGAGATAGAGAGGTAAAGACTGCGAGAGGTTGAGGGATGGCGGTGGGAAAGTGGAAGAGACACGGGCAGAGATATAGAGGGCGAGAGGGACCTAGGGACCCTCTGATTTTTTCAACACATGAAGGGTAATCAATGATGTTGTTCTCTCTGGGATGGACGAGGTGGGGGGAGCAGGAGAACACACGCCGGCACTCCCCCAGCATCAGTCACCTGGAGTCATGGATACGGACTGGGTGGTACCCTCCACGTCTGCAAGGAAATGGAACAAATGAGTGAGCTGGGTTTTTTCCCTCACTTCACTTATTAAGCCTCTGGAGAGAAACACACGACTGCACGCCGACTCAACCACACACACACACACACACGCACACGCACACGCACACGCACACGCACAGACACAGACACAGAGGCTTCACAATGAGCAAATGAACTGCTCTTATTGAGGTAGTAATGAAACCAGGGGTGTTATTAACCCAATGTGATTCACTATTACTAGTGTTCAGAGCAACAATGACTTGATCTGACCGGACCGCGGCAACAACGGCCGCCAACGGGAGACGTCCCACACAAAAGAGAGCAGGGTATGAGTCAGACGGCCACAATGTGAGATGGATGGGAAATGGTCTGGATGTTGAGGTTAGTCATTACAGCCTGGAACATTAAGATCTGGGTTCTTAAGGGGAGATGGGTACAGGAAGACTCCTTTATGGAGTGAATGAGACAATGGGGTTTTGGCTGATTGGAATGGGGGTGGGGTTGGTGGTGGTGGAGGGGGAGGTGGGCGATGGTGGGAGGGTCCCAGCAGGCGTGGTAAATGAGATGGGGGGATATTGAAGCTCTTGGCAGGGGAAATGGACACCACAAGTGCCTGGCTGCCTTCACCTTCTCAAGGACAAAGCAGAGATTAATGATCACAACACTGAAGAGATCAACCACCTGTCTCCTCTCTCAGACTGGGATATGGATCCCCCCACTGTGCCGGTATGAACATGTGTGTGTGTGTGGAAATATCTGTGTGTGTGGAAATAACCGTGTGTGGAAATAACCGTGTGTGGAAATAACTGTGTGTGGAAATAACTGTGTGTGGAAATAACTGTGTGTGTGTGGAAATATCTGTGTGTGGAAATAACCGTGTGTGGAAATAACCGTGTGTGGAAATAACCGTGTGTGGAAATAACTGTGTGTGGAAATATCTGTGTGTGGAAATAACTGTGTGTGGAAATAACTGTGTGTGGAAATATCTGTGTGTGTGGAAATATCTGTGTGTGTGGAAATAACCGTGTGTGGAAATAACCGTGTGTGGAAATAACTGTGTGTGGAAATAACTGTGTGTGGAAATAACTGTGTGTGTGGAAATATCTGTGTGTGTGGAAATAACTGTGTGTGTGGAAATAACTGTGTGTGTGGAAATATCTGTGTGTGTGGAAATATCTGTGTGTGTGGAAATAACTGTGTGTGTGGAAATAACTGTGTGTGTGTGGAAATATCTGTGTGTGTGGAAATAACTGTGTGTGTGTGGAAATATCTGTGTGTGTGGAAATAACCGTGTGTGGAAATAACTGTGTGTGTGGAAATATCTGTGTGTGTGGAAATAACTGTGTGTGGAAATAACTGTGTGTGTGTGGAAATATCTGTGTGTGGAAATAACCGTCTGTGTGTGTGTGGAAATATCTGTGTGTGGAAATAACTGTGTGTGTGGAAATAACTGTGTGTGGAAATAACTGTGTGTGTGGAAATATCTGTGTGTGTGGAAATAACTGTGTGTGGAAATAACTGTGTGTGTGGAAATATCTGTGTGTGTGGAAATAACTGTGTGTGTGGAAATAACTGTGTGTGTGTGGAAATATCTGTGTGTGTGGAAATAACTGTGTGTGTGTGGAAATATCTGTGTGTGTGGAAATAACCGTGTGTGGAAATAACCGTGTGTGGAAATAACCGTGTGTGGAAATAACTGTGTGTGGAAATAACTGTGTGTGTGTGGAAATATCTGTGTGTGGAAATAACCGTCTGTGTGTGTGTGGAAATATCTGTGTGTGGAAATAACTGTGTGTGTGTGGAAATATCTGTGTGTGTGGAAATAACCGTCTGTGTGTGTGTGGAAATTACTGTGTGTGTGTGGAAATATCTGTGTGTGTGGAAATAACCGTGTGTGGAAATAACCGTGTGTGGAAATAACTGTGTGTGGAAATAACCGTGTGTGGAAATAACTGTGTGTGGAAATAACTGTGTGTGTGTGGAAATATCTGTGTGTGGAAATAACCGTCTGTGTGTGTGTGGAAATTACTGTGTGTGTGTGGAAATATCTGTGTGTGTGGAAATAACCGTGTGTGGAAATAACCGTGTGTGTGGAAATAACTGTGTGTGTGTGGAAATATCTGTGTGTGGAAATAACCGTCTGTGTGTGTGTGGAAATTACTGTGTGTGTGTGGAAATATCTGTGTGTGTGGAAATAACCGTGTGTGGAAATAACCGTGTGTGGAAATAACTGTGTGTGGAAATAACTGTGTGTGTGTGGAAATAACCGTCTGTGTGTGTGTGGAAATTACTGTGTGTGTGTGGAAATATCTGTGTGTGTGGAAATAACTGTGTGTGGAAATAACCGTGTGTGTGGAAATAACTGTGTGTGTGGAAATAACTGTGTGTGGAAATAACTGTGTGTGGAAATAACCGTGTGTGTGTAAATATCTGTGTGTGGAAATAACCGTCTGTGTGTGTTTGGAAATTACTGTGTGTGTGTGGAAATATCTTTGTGTGTGGAAATAACCGTGTGTGGAAATAACCGTGTGTGTGGAAATAACTGTGTGTGTGTGGAAATATCTGTGTGTGGAAAAAACCGTCTGTGTGTGTGTGGAAATTACTGTGTGTGTGTGGAAATATCTGTGTGTGTGGAAATAACCATGTGTGTGGAAATAACTGTGTGTGTGTGGAAATATCTGTGTGTGGATATAACCGTCTGTGTGTGTGTGGAAATTACTGTGTGTGTGTGGAAATATCTGTGTGTGTGGAAATAACCGTGTGTGTGTGGAAATAACCGTGTGTGTGTGGAAATAACCGTGTGTGTGTGGAAATAACAGTGTGTGTCTGTATGAACACGTGTGTGTGTGTGTGTGTGTGTATATGTGTGTCGAAATAACTGTGTGTGAGAAAATAATCGTGTGTGTGGATATAACCGTGTGTGGAAATAACCGTGTGTGGAAATAACCATGTGTGTGTGGAAATTCCTGTGTGTGTGTGTGTTGAAATAACCGTGTGTGTGGAAATACCATCTGTGTGGAAATAACTGTGTGTGTGGAAATAACCGTGTGTGTTGAAAGAACCGTGTGTGTGGAAATAACCATGTGTGTGGAAAGAACCGTGTGTGTGGAAATAACCATGTGTGTGTAAATTACAGCGTGTGTGTAAAGAAATGTCTGTGTGTTAATGATTCCTCCGTTGCTAGGCTTTTTTCTCCGTCTTCACAGTTTCCAACCGCTTCCTTCTCCTCACTGACTCGTTCATCGTATCCCCCCCTCCAGGAGCCGGTAGTTCCCCTGCTTCACTCTGAGTCTTGTTGCCCAAACACTCCCACACAGTGGGAACCAGTCGGCAGGCCTGATATGACCTGAGATTGGGAGGGAGAGTGAGAGTGGGAGTGGGAGGGAGATACTGGAGCTAGAATGGTAGAGGCGGACAGAGACAAACGGATGGCGAGTAGATAGAGATATAAATGAAGAGGTCAGACATGTAATTAACAAGAAGTAAAATGGCAGACAAACTGAGAAAGAGAGAGACAGATAAAGAGAAATAAAAGACAGACAGTCTGCTTGGCAGTATGTGGAGTACATTCTTAGAGTATGATTTGGCAATAGAAATGCCTCGCGTTGGCAATATTTAGATCTTACGTCAGGCAAATCAAAGAATTGAGAAAGGCCCACACACAACATGCTAAACTTGTTCGTTAACTGTTTTTAATCAAATGTCGTGTCGTATCTCCGAACCTTTGGCAGGGGCACAAATGTAGTGCAAATGTACTTCAGGTGAGGAAAGCCCCCACTGAAATATTATGCCGAGAATTTAGGGAAAATATTCTTGGTGTTAACAGAAATGCCATAAACCCAGCTTGGTCCGATCATGAGATTCCCGTCGGCACTTCGATCCAGAACATGATCAGCACGAGACTTCAATGTAAAGACCACAGCCGTCTAGGTGACCCATTGGAGCAAACAGGCCAAGAGCGCCATAAAATCCACCATATATGAAACGCATAAAAGAAATGCAAATCTATATCATAAGAATACACATTTCTGCAAATCACAAACTTCAATTTGACCGAATTCTAAAAAAGACATATCCAATAAATTCAAATAATATTTACAAAAACATAATCGCTCCCATAATGTCACACATTTGAGGCCTGTACATTGTTTTGTGTATAATTTTCCACAAGAGCTGTACTTCTCCCAAATGTTTAATTGTTGATACAGATCTCACCGAATTATTACATTCAACGCTTGAACATGTCTGCTGCTTTGGCAATTGTGACTATAAATCGAAGACAAGCGAGAGATTAAAGACGGTGTGAGGTATAGCCCAGTGTAAGAACCATAACAGTCGTCCCACAAGGAACTTAAAGAGATCTCATTGTGCTGGTCTGTTCATAGTGTCTTATGGGTATCAAGGGCCGTGTACATAAAACTAAGAGTTCTTAAAGGAACGCTTTCATAAGTCTCACATTGGCAGTTACTGTCAAAGCCACTCTGGAAAACTTCGGAAGCTTCATCCACGTCATCACCTGACATACAAGTCGCCTGCGCGCTTTATTTCTAAAACCCTCTCGTCCATCCATCATTCTCTTTTCTCGTTTCTTTCTCTTCATGCCATCTTTTTTCTCTCTTTCAGTCACAAAGTGGGCGTGGTTTAAGAGACTCTATGAGTTGAATCTACTTCACATAAAACGGGTTTGTTGGTTCTCATGGAAACCTATATGAATGTGCCACCTGTCTCCAGCTGCGGACGTTGAGAGCTGCCTCCTCTCGATCGCTTTTCCCCTCTTCAACTCTCCACTCCCTTCGGCGTTTTGTCTCTTACCCTCCTCTGTGGAGCGTCTCTGCCTCCTGCTCGTTCTCTCTTCGTGTACATAAACAGACGAGACCCAGACAGACATAGACTCAGTGAGTAACACACACACACACTCAGACTAAAATAGACCACCCCCACGCTTGTCCTAGAACAGAAGGGTTCCATTTTACCTCGTTGTCGGAAGAAAGCACAGGGTATCAATCATCATTGCCATGGTGACGCCCTGCGTCTAAATCATCCTGCTTCTTTGATACATGGTGACTTTATTCTTCTCACCTTGTTTTCTCCGCTTTGATGGTAAATCCCTGAAAGGGGACAGTGCCAATCGGGGATGTGTGGAGAGGGTCACAGAGGCAGGAAGTGGACAAATCGCGCCTGCTGACTCAGTGATCGCGACCTTGCAAAACTCGCCGGGCGAATCTGCTGAAACGAAAGATTTCGATTCAACGCCACTCTGCGATGCACCGCTGCAGAACCCCATTTACAGGTGGCAATATGCTAAACCACCCTACACCCCCTACCTCCCCCACTCCCGACCCCTGGAAACATTGGTGATCAAAGCCAAGACCTCTCACCGCACACAAACACCTTCTGCATGCTCTGGCACGTTCGCCAGCCGGGTCCAGATGTTGCCAGTATTATTGATGTGAGTCGATGCGGCAGAATGAAGTATTTATAGAACCCAAATGATCCACTGCCGTGGGACCAGGGGACTGCAGGGAAACATATGCTCGTATCCACGCCACTGATCTGATGTGCATGTGAAATCACTTCCCTTTCTCTTTGCCTCAACCCTCCATCTATGCACCCACAATTCCCTCCTCCTTCTAGCCCAATAAATCTCCCCCCTTCATCCTCCTATTTCTGCCTGGGTCACACACGCGCACACACGCGCACACACACACACACACACACACAAACACACACACACACACACACACACACACACGCACATGAACACACACACCTCCCTCAACCAAACATCTAAAGACCCTTTTGACCAATCATGTTTTGGTCATTATGAGCTTTTACTGAACTCTCCGCCCTTTCCCCATTTCCTGTCCCCACACTAGCCACTCTGCGTCTGTGACAGGAATTAGAGATGGTGGGAGAGGAGGATGTGGACATGGTAGGAGAGACGAAGTAGGAGGTGGTGGAGGAGGTGGAGATGGTGGGAGAAGAGGATGTGGATATTGGAGGAGAGCAGGGGGTGGAGAAGGTGGAGGAGGTGGAGATAGTGGGAGAGACAAGGTAGGAGGCGGAGGAGGAGGTGGAGATGGTAGGTGAGACGAGGTAGAAGGGGGTGGAGAAGGTGGAGATGGTGGGAGAGGAGATAAAGATGGTGTGAGAGGAGGAGATAAAGATGGTGGGAGAGGAGGCGGAGGACGAAGGAGGGGGGAGGAAAAGTAATAAAACCATTCGGACCATTGTGTCTGGATACTTTTATGGCAGAGGGATGTCTGAAAGCAGACAGATTTAATGTATTGGACACACACATACACACAGCCATCCACACGTGCACACGCGTGTGCACATACACATGCACACGCACACACACACGGACAAAATGTTATGACTATGACAATGGGAGTGACGTGTGAAGAATGCAGGTTCGTCCGGAGCCTCATTAGGGAAATGATCGTCGATTTCAGTCTCTGTCATCATCAATGAATTCTTGCCTTTCTCATTAACACTAATGTCACTTCCTGCATCGCATATGCTAATTGCCTTTATGGTTCGATATGATTCCGTGTCTGTGTGTATTTACATGTTCAATGATGGCATGGTCTGTATGCCGCAATTAGCAGTAGCGTATTAGCAGTACACCACAAGCCCTGATGCTAACCATAACCAAGCGTATAACGTAATATGTTCAAATAAAGGTGTACTGCTAATTATCTCATCTCTCATCTCATCTTCAACCGCTTATCCGGGGTCGGGTCGCGGGGGTAGCAGCTCTAGCAGGGGACCCCAAACTTCCCTTTCCCGGGCAACATTAGCCAGCTCTGACTGGGGAATCCCGAGGCGTTCCCAGGCCAGTGTGGAGATATAATCTCTCCACCTAGTCCTGGGTCTTCCCTGAGGTCTCCTCCCAGCTGGACGTGCCTGGAACACCTCTCTAGGAAGGCGCCCAGGTGGCATTCGTACAAGATGCCCGAACCACCTCAACTGGCTCCTTTCTACGCAAAGGAGCAGCGGCTCTACTCCGAGTTCCTCTCGGATGACTGAGCTTCTCACCCTATCCCTAAGGGAGAGGCCAGCCACCTTTCTGAGAAAACCCATTTCGGCCGCTTGTAACCGCGATCTCGTTCTTTCGGTCATGACCCAGCTTTCATGACCATAGGTGAGGGTAGGAACAAAGATTGACCGGTAGATCGAGAGCTTTGCCTTTCGGCTCAGCTCTCTTTTCGTCACAACGGTGCAGTAAAGCGAATGCAACACCGCCCCCGCTGCTCCGATCCTCCGACCAATCTCCCGCTCCATTGTTCCCTCACTCGCGAACAAGACCCCGAGGTACTTGAACTCCTTCACTTGGAGTAAGGACTCATTCCCTACCCGGAGTAGGCACTCCACCGGTTTCCTGCTGAGAGTCATGGCCTCAGATTTAGAGGTGCTAACCCTCATCCCAGCCGCTTCACACTCGGCTGCGAACCGATCCAGTGAGTCCTGAAGGTCACCGACCGATGAGGCCATCAGGACCACATCATCCGCAAAAAGCAGTGATGTGACCATCAGCCCACCGAACAGGAACCCCTCCCCTCCATGACTACGCCTTGATATCCTGTCCATGAATATTACAAACAGGATTGGTGACAAAGCGCAGCCCTGGCGGAGGTCAACCCCCACCGGGATCAAATCCGACTTACTGGCGAGGACACGGACACAGCTCATGCTTTGAGCGTACAGAGATTGGATGGCCCTGAGAAGAGACCCCCTCACCCCATACTCCCGCAGCACCTCCCACAAAAGATCCGGGGGTACCCGGTCATACGCATTCTCCAGATCCACAAAACACATGTAGACTGGATGGGCATACTCCCAGGCCCCCTCCAGGATCCTTGCGAGAGTAAAGAGCTGGTCCGTGGTTCCCCGGCCAGGACGAAAACCGCATTGTTCCTCTTCAATCTGAGGTTCGACTATTGGCCGAACCCTCCTTTCCAGCACTTTGGAGTACACTTTACCAGGGAGGCTGAGGAGTGTGATACCTCTGTAATTGGCACACACTCTCTGGTCCCCCTTTTTGAAGAGGGGAACCACCACCCCGGTCTGCCACTCCTCTGGCACTGTCCCAGACTTCCATGCAATGTTGAAGAGGCGTGTCAACCAAGACAGCCCTTCCCCACCCAAAGCTTTTAGCATTTCTGGACGAATCTTATCAGTCCCTGGGGCTTTGCCACTGTGGAGTTGTTTGACTACCTCAGCGACTTCCCCCAGGGAAACTGACGATGACCCTCCATCAGCCTCCAGCTCTGCCTCTATACTAGAGGGCGTGTAGGTCGGATTCAGGAGCTCCTCAAAATGCTCTTTCCAGCGCCCGATCACATCATCAGTTGAGGTCAACAGTGTCCCATCCTTACTGTACACAGCTTGGATGGTTCCCCGTTTTCCCCTTCTGAGGTGCCGAACGGTTTTCCAGAAGCATTTTGGTGCAGTAATTAGCAGTAGCATATTAGCAGTACACCACAAGCCCTGATGCTAACCGTAACCAAGCGGATAACGTAATATGTTCAAATAATGGTGTACTGCTAATTAGCCATAGCATATTAGCAGTACACCACAAGCCCTGATCCTAAGCATAACCAAGCGGATAACGTAATATGTTCAAATAAAGGTGTACTGCTAATTAGCAGTAGCATATTAGCAGTACACCACAAGCCCTGATGCTAACCATAACCAAGCGGATAACGTAATATGTTCAAATAATGGTGTGGTCTTAGCCATCGTCTATGGTGTCATGTACCATTGCTTTCGGTCAATCAGTATTCGGGACTTTTACCAGCACACTTATAATGAGAGATGACACAGTTGGACAGCCCAGAAGATTGGAGACGTGGTTGGCAGAGACGTGTTTGGCAGAGACGAGGTTTGCAGAGACATGGTTGGCAGAGACATTGCAGCCATACGGTTTCTTTTAAACGAAGGTCAGAGTAAATGCATTGCTTTGTGCTCTGTGCTCTGTGTTATGTGTTCTCAGCACCTCAAAGTTGTGACGCATTCGTAGCAGTTGTAATGTAATGTTTACACGGGAGTATCTCTACAGCAATCTACGCGCATCTCGGTAAAATATTTCCGAGCCGGGCTGTGTAAATAATAAAGTCATACATAAACATTACAATATACAGTGGTAACAGGAGAGACAGGTAACGGATTCATCACGAGTATTCAGGGCAGCTGCTCTGCCATGGCCGTAAGATACTTACTTTAATGAGGTTCTGAGTCAGCTAGACCTGATGAACTGGTCCCGTTACCTGCCGTTATTTCCTCATGGCAGTGTTGGCTGTGGGCAGTCACATGCACTGAACGCTGGTAGATTATATGCTTTTGCGCACAAGCTAGAAAAACTACGTCCCCACAGATCAACAGATGGAAGATGCATTAATTATTTACGACCAAAGACTTCAGGAAGAAATGCATCTTGTTAAAAAAGAACTTATGATATATGAATTATAAAAAAGTAAAACGGTGGTTCTTATTCTTTTCACGCTGTCTACCACCTCAGTTACGTTGTCAGGCAACTGCCGCCAGCCAAAGCCCCGCTGTACAAAAGAGGTAGCTCTAGAATTAACACTTAAACACTTCCACACAACTCCCATATTGTCACGTAATCCTCAAGTGAAGTGCATGGAATGAGCCAAGAGCAGAGGCGCCAAACCGTGCGTGGTCTTTTATTAATAATTAAACAAGAAACACGACAACAACAAACGGCTACACCAAACATAAACTGTAATCCAAATAAAACTGTGCATAGACGATGACTGCCAAAACATCAAAAACAGCTATGACAAAGACAACACTCACCTAAATAAATCGGTGAAATTGAAATAATCAGAAGCAGAGTGGTGACATTTGCCGGTGACCTAAATAACAAACCTGCTAATCGCTAATTCACCCCAGCTGTGAATTATCAAAACAGACCCAAAGCCAAACTCATGGCGTGCACCCCTCTAACATCCCCGTGTGGAAATCTAAACTCACCACACCACACACACGCACACACACACACTACCTTTGCTTATTATCTTGCCAGGACAGTGTTCGAGACAGTCGGAGGAGAAGCGTCCAGAGTATTTTGAGTGTCACATGATCAACATTTAGACCACCAATCACTAAACATGGCAAATATTTATATTCACCGAGGTGAAACGGTATTAGACGGTTTGCTTTTAAAGACGCCACATGTATTGAGATACATGTGGCGTCTTTAAAAGCAAACCGTCTAATACCGTTTCACCTCGGTGAATATAAACATTTGCCATGTTTAGTTTGGTTGTTTAAGACAACCAATGGTTTATCGGGGACATCATCCACTAAGCCTGAGACCTTCACTGTGGCAGATATAAGTTGACTGTCATATCGCCAACCTCATCCATTTCCTCAAAGTCATCAGTGTCATCTTCTCTTGCTGTCTGGCAAACGATGTTTGGCAAGGCCTCATCCGTGGATGAGCGGGTCTGATGCAGGTTGTGCAGGTCGACTTAAGCACTGCTGGTTTTACGTACGTAAAACAGACCATTTGCTTGTGTAAAACACGCCCCCATGTCTATGTAAGGCACACCCCTTGCCTATGTAAAACACTCCCCCTTGCCTACGATAAAGACACACTTGCCTGTGTCAGCTGAGCAACTAATGTTACCTTTGGACAACGTCACCAGCTTCTGTTAGTCTAATAATATATATCTGCATAGGAAGTTAAAGGAGATCATATTCATTAGTAAACATGTACTAAAAGATAGAAAAGAACCTTTTGCAATCCTCCTCTGCGTGCCTGTTGTAATATCGGCTAGATCATCCAACATAGAGATAAAGCCCTCCTATTTCTTGCTCTGTTTGACCCAACTACTACAGATCTACTCCAGTTTTCTAATTGGTTCTGAGCTAGCACATAGCATCGAGCGGTTGAGCGAAATGAAGCAAAACACAGCACGAGCTGAGTTAGTGATAGATAAGATGAACGCCAAGCGACCACACTGTCTGCAACCACCGCAGTGTCAACAGCCTTTACACGTGGTCCGTCTGACTTATCTCACAGACAGAGCCGATATAACCGGCACAATAACACAGAGAGTACATCAAAATATAAACTCTCGCTGGGTCAACACGGGATGAACTCTAAAAACAACGAGCGATGGCTAGCAGCCTCATATCCCAACAACTCACCAGGCTAGGTCAAAACCGCTATTAAACAAGAAACGGGTTAACGTGTCATTTTCCAAACGAAGTCGTTTTTAGCAAATTTTTCAGTGCTCAAAGCAATATGCGTGCGTGCGTGTATATGTGCAGGTGCGGCTATGTGTGTATCATTCTTGGTTCTGTGTAATTAGTGTCCACCCCCAGTCTGGTTCTGTGCCAGCTCCACATGAAGGGCAGGACAAGGGGACAGCGACTGATGGAGAGCTTTCTACAGACACTCAGTCGAAACCATTAGCAATATGTGAGGGGAGTGTGTGTGGGTGTGTGGGGGTGGGTGAGTGTGTGTGAGTGTGTGTGTGTCTGGGTGGGGGTGTAGGCGGTTGGGTGTGTGTGTTTTATGAGGGACAGATGGAGAGAACCAGAGAAGGAGTAACAGCAGCGTTTCAGTGTAGGAATGGCGTGGCTACCTGTCCCACTCTATGGTCAGATATCATGGCCAGATATGGCTACCTGTCCCACTCTATGGTCAGATATCATGACCAGATATGGCTACCTGTCTCACTCTATGACCAGTTATCATGACCAGATATTCCTACCTGTCTCACTCTATGACCAGTTATCATGGCCAGATATGGCTACCTGTCTCACTCTATGGTCAGATATCATGACCAGATATGGCTACCTGTCCCACTCTATGGTCAGATATCATGGCCAGATATGGCTACCTGTCCCACTCTATGGTCAGATATCATGACCAGATATGGCTACCTGTCTCACTCTATGGTCAGATATCATGGCCAGATATGGCTACCTGTCCCACTCTATGGTCAGATATCATGACCAGATATGGCTACCTGTCTCACTCTATGACCAGTTATCATGACCAGATATTCCTACCTGTCTCACTCTATGGTCAGATATCATGGCCAGATATGGCTACCTGTCCCACTCTATGGTCAGATATCATGACCAGATATGGCTACCTGTCTCACTCTATGGTCAGATATCATGGCCAGATATGGCTACCTGTCTCACTCTATGGTCAGATATCATGGCCAGATATGGCTACCTGTCTCACTCTATGGTCAGATATCATGACCAGATATGGCTACCTGTCCCACTCTATGGTCAGATATCATGGCCAGATATGGCTACCTGTCCCACTCTATGGTCAGATATCATGGCCAGATATGGCTACCTGTCCCACTCTATGGTCAGATATCATGACCAGATATGGCTACCTGTCTCACTCTATGACCAGTTATCATGACCAGATATTCCTACCTGTCTCACTCTATGACCAGTTATCATGACCAGATATTCCTACCTGTCCCACTCTATGGTCAGATATCATGCCCAGATATGGCTACCTGTCTCACTATGGTCAGATATCATGGCCAGATATGGCTACCTGTCCCACTCTATGGTCAGATATCATGGCCAGATATGGCTACCTGTCCCACTCTATGGTCAGATATCATGGCCAGATATGGCTACCTGTCCCACTCTATGGTCAGATATCATGACCAGATATTCCTACCTGTCTCACTCTATGACCAGTTATCATGACCAGATATTCCTACCTGTCTCACTCTATGACCAGTTATCATGACCAGATATTCCTACCTGTCCCACTCTATGGCCAGATATCATGCCCAGATATGGCTACCTGTCCCACTCTATGGCCAGATATCATGGCAGCTACATGGAATACAAATAACTGTCGTGGGGGGAGAGACAAAGCAGGAATTAAAAACAGAGGTGAAAATCAGAAGAGTCGACAGAAATCTATTTTGTTGAATCCAAAGCAAATACTGTATCTGTTTATATTTTTGGGAAATTGTTTAGTAAGACAGCAGAACTGTTTGTTTGTGTATGGATTTCTTCCATATTTAATTGCTGCACAGAGAAGACCACACTAATAGAACACAGCAAAGATCGTCTGTGTTCATGATTGGTCTCTCAATTAGTCGAGAGCAACTGTGAGATTCGGTGCAATTTCTCTTGATTGTTGCTCCGTCGATTCTGGACCTCCACGGCAATGAAGAGTGAGATGGGGATCGATGGAGATAAAGAAATGGAGTCCGGGCCCGGTTTAATGCCGTCTGGATTCTGGAGCTGCATCGACTGACTGACAAACTGCAGACTTACTCGTGGAAATCGAACTATGGATGAGACAATAAAGTCTCCATTCGAGGAAAGTTTCTGCCTGACCGGTGCTGCAGTCCAGACCATTAATCGGATTTGGATAAAACAACGATCTTTCATTTTAGAACGAGCGTCGGACGCAGGCCTACGTGGGCACAGCATTCCAGATTAAACACATGTTGTACGAAGCACGACGTGGAGGACAAAGCAAACGATTCCTCATCTTCTCGCACTACATGTGTTTCTGTCATAACAATGGCGGCGGACAGCAGTTGGGAGAGGGAACCCAATAGGAAGCACATCACAAAAGGACATAGCTACAGTCCCATTTGTCTCCTGTGCCTATAAGAATGCGTTAGCCCGCTGCAGCCCCTACTGATGTGTTGTGACAGACAATGGGCTATTCTTATCCCCGCGTTAGGGGCTTGGAGAAGGCACATGACATCAACACAAACATTTCTCCCCATTCCTTTCATAAAGGAGTACACAAAAGACTGCAGACGTCTTATTCTTCCATAATAGACTTGGCATGTCCCCCGGGGTAGTCCTGACAACGCAGCAAGTCGTATAAGTTGTAAGCTGAAATGACTGCTCTGTCTCCATATACTGTATTATACTTGAAACTTCAATTGTGTTGGTGCTTATTTATCACATAATCCAGTCTATAACTACCTTTATGGTTTTATAATCTCCTGCGTCTTACACAACCCCTACTAATTTATCTCCTGCGTCTTACTCCACCCTTACTGATCCTTCTGCTATGTAACACCACCCTTACTGATCCTTCTGCTGCGATGTAACACCACCCTTACTGATCCTTCTGCTATGTAACACCACCCTTACTGATCCTTCTGCTGCGATGTAACACCACCCTTACTGACCCTTCTGCGATGTAACACCACCCTTACTGACCCTTCTGCTATGTAACACCACCCTTACTGATCCTTCTGCGATGTAACACCACCCTTACTGACCCTTCTGCGATGTAACACCACCCTTACTGACCCTTCTGCTATGTAACACCACCCTTACTGACCCTTCTGCTATGTAACACCACCCTTACTGACCCTTCTGCTATGTAACACCACCCTTACTGATCCTTCTGCTATGTAACACCACCCTTACTGATCCTTCTGCTATGTAACACCACCCTTACTGATCCTTCTGCTGCGATGTAACACCACCCTTACTGATCCTTCTGCTATGTAACACCACCCTTACTGATCCTTCTGCTGCGATGTAACACCACCCTTACTGATCCTTCTGCTATGTAACACCACCCTTACTGACCCTTCTGCTATGTAACACCACCCTTACTGATCCTTCTGCTATGTAACACCACCCTTACTGATCCTTCTGCTATGTAACACCACCCTTACTGACCCTTCTGCTATGTAACACCACCCTTACTGATCCTTCTGCTATGTAACACCACCCTTACTGATCCTTCTGCTATGTAACACCACCCTTACTGATCCTTCTGCTATGTAACACCACCCTTACTGATCCTTCTGCTGCGATGTAACACCACCCTTACTGATCCTTCTGCTATGTAACACCACCCTTACTGACCCTTCTGCTATGTAACACCACCCTTACTGACCCTTCTGCTATGTAACACCACCCTTACTGACCCTTCTGCTATGTAACACCACCCTTACTGACCCTTCTGCTATGTAACACCACCCTTACTGATCCTTCTGCTATGTAACACCACCCTTACTGATCCTTCTGCTATGTAACACCACCCTTACTGATCCTTCTGCTATGTAACACCACCCTTACTGATCCTTCTGCTATGTAACACCACCCTTACTGATCCTTCTGCTATGTAACACCACCCTTACTGATCCTTCTGCTATGTAACACCACCCTTACTGATCCTTCTGCTATGTAACACCACCCTTACTGATCCTTCTGCTATGTAACACCACCCTTACTGATCCTTCTGCTATGTAACACCACCCTTACTGACCCTTCTGCTGCGATGTAACACCACCCTTACTGACCCTTCTGCTATGTATCAATGCTGTATTATTTTTAGCCCTGACCTGTTAGACACTGATTGGATGGAGAGTGATGCAATTATGATGTCGTTGACATGGCTGTCATTTGCAGGTGATGGTGTTTGTCAAATGCGAGTGCGAGTGACGTGGGTTCGGAATGACTTAGGAGCTTGTGGTTCCATTGGTGTCTTATTGATTTATAATAATTGGCTTTATTGATCTCTGTCAGTTTGACACTGTTGTAGCATATGTGACTTAACGAGCAGGCTACAGGCTACAGGCTACAGGCTACAGGCTACAGGCTACAGGCTACAGGCTACAGGCTACAGGCTACAGGCTACAGGCTACAGGCTACAGACTGGCCCCACTAGCATTAATACTGGTGATGGATGTTCTCATGACTGGCAGTGCTGCATCTGTAATGCTGCATGACAAATGCACATCGATACGTACACGCACGCACACACATGCACACACACACACACACGCACGCACACACATGCACACACACACACGCACACACATGCACACACAAACACACGCACACACACACACACGCACGCACACACATGCACACACAAACACACACATAAGCACGCATACAAACACACACGCACACACATGCACACACGCACGCACACACGCACGCACACACGCAAGCACACATACACACAAGCACACACACTCAAGCACACACACACACGCACACAGACACACGCACACAGACACACGCACACACAAACAAACACATGCCTATGTGCCATACAAGTATGTAAGCAGTACCTCAACCTGTCAACCTGTCTGGCTGGGCTTTTATAGACGACCTGTACACAATGAGACACCGGACCCACAATGCACTGCCATAAGACGACCTGAGTCTTCTTATCTGAACGAGTTAACCTGAGACAGACCGACGTTCCAACAGACCGACGTTTTTAAAAGATGCAGAAGATTAACAAGGTTGCTTGAATATCACTGGCGTGGGATATATTCTAGACTGTGGCGTTAGTCGTTTGCAGAAATCAGATGCTTTCATCGCCTCACAACCCTAAACCATGACTTCCTGTCTTTTCAAGCATTCAAAGAAGTTGGCACTGTGAGGAATCATCATCATCGATCAACTGGCCAAGGACAATGGAAGGCTAAAAGAGCCAGGGAGAAGCATGGAGACTAGGGAGAAAGATATGGCAGACGTGAAGGGAGGAAGAGATATATCTTATAAATCACAGAATTAATTTGGTTCCGTCATTGGTGGTGTCCAGGCATCCGCTGGCACTTCGTCTTAATGTACACTTATCTGGGTTTCTGTCACATCCGTCTCCGTCAATGTGAAGAGACATTGCACTCTGTAATCTGTATCCAGGTCGCCCTAAAGATCCATTTAGATTTGGTCACGTCTTTTTGCAGTCTGGTGTCCGTTCGCCAGGTTGTAGTAAGCACTGTCACACCATCTGTCATGATCAACGAACACATATGAATGCACACACACACACACACACACACACACACACACAGATATACACAGACATACACAGGCATACACACATACAGATATACAAACATATACACACATATACACAGGCATACACACATACAGATATACACACACATACAGATATACAAACATATACACACATATACACAGACATACACAGACATACACAAACATATACACACACACACACACACACACACACACATATACACCGGGGCTCTCTGTCACTCTCTGAGAGGACACCTGCTGTGCCCAGTGATATTCACAATGTTCTGTTTTAAAATCTGTTTTGCACAAGTACACAGAGATGAATAACAGTTTTTTTAACCGATTTGATGTCTCTTAGACATGTCCTTGTTTTTTAAAAGAAAAGCACGTTTTTTTGTTCATTACAATAACATCAAATGCAGTGTAGACATTGTTGATGTTTGTAAATGACTATTGCAGCTGGGAGCTGTTTTTAGAAAATATCTACATAGACGCACAAATGCCCATTATCAGCAAGCAATACTCCTGCGTTCTAATGGCACGTTGTGTTTGCTAATTCCAGTTTATCATTTTAAAAGGCTAATTGATCATTAGAAAAGCCTTCTGAAATTATGTGAACACAACAGAAAACTGTTTCTGATTAGAGAAGCAATAAAACTGACTTTCTTCATAATAAATAGCTGAGGCATCAGCAATGGTGGGTTCGATTACACGCGCAAAATGCCCAGAAACCAAAAAGTGCCCCCTGAAACGTATCCGTCTATTCTTGTTACGAAAAATGAATGCTATTCCATGCGAGAAATTGCCAAGAAACGCAAGATCTCCTAGAACATTGTTTACTAGTCCCTTCACAGAACAGCAGAAACGGGTTCTAACCAGAATAGAAAGAGATTTGTGAGGTCCCGGTGCACAGCTGAGCAAGAGGACAAATACAATAGAGTGTTCAGTTTGAGATAATAGACGTCTCACGTCCTCGTCTGGCAGCTTCATTAAATAGAATCAACTAACACCAGTTTCAACGTCAACAGAAAAGAGGCGACTCAGGGATGCCGGCCTTCTAGGCTGAGTTGCAAAGAAAAGCCTCAGACTGGCCGATACAACGAAAATATTAAGATGGCCAATAGAACACAAGTGAGGAAGGCAAGATCTCTTCAGTTTACCTAAACATATTTACAACTAGACTGCCAAAGGGCTACAAAGCTGGAGGTTTCTTTGACGAAGGACAATTTGAAGGACACAATTATTTTTCAATCAATTAAAATTCACCAATTCTAACCACGTCAATTATAATACTTGCGATATAATCGGTTATATTTGCTATTCGAACTCATTTTACGTGTGTTTGCGTGCTGCATTGCTAATGTCCTTGTCGCTTACTTGTAAGGATACACGAGCTAACTGCCTTCACAGATGGCACACATCAAAATCAATAGCCCAGACTCTCTGTCGTCAATATTTTATAACATCAATGAGCTCACGTTGGGCGTGCGTGTGAGCTGAAGGGGGGAGGAAGCGACCGGGGAAATGAGAGCCCCCCCAGCAATAGCATGAGAGATGGTGAAGAAGACATAGGGGGGGGGCGGATAAAATGAAAACCAGAGAAAGTGTGGGGGAGAAAGAGAGAGAGAGACAGGTTCCTGTAACCAGGAGGAAGGAGAACCGGAGGGAAAGGAGAAGAAAGCAGAATGGCGTGAACTCCGTACGGCAAAAATGACAGGAAGGAGATGGAGTAGGGAAAATTAATCCGAATTTATTTGAAAGGGGAGAGGAACTGGACTCTCAAAACTCAGTAAATAAATCACCAGCACCCAAAAGCACAGTTATGAATAAATGAATTGGTGCTCGTAATGTGTCAATTTGCATGCATTTAGATGCAGGCATCCGCTGGTTTTGTTATCAGAGCGCGTGGGCTTGGAGAACAGCACACAATGAGCTGAGAGGTTCAAAAAAACATTGTTTGTTTTTTACTGACTTCGTGCCGACGTCTTAGAGTGCTGGAACATGACGTGTGGACTCGTTTCAGGGGTGAAGATGAGAAGAGAGAGAGAGATGTAGAGCAGCGGGTTGGGGGGTGCTTGTAGAAGAGAGAGAGAAGCATATGGCACGGGTGGAGAAGTTTCATCTAGATCTTTTACTCGGGTTTTCCTCCAAAGCTTGTTGTTGGTTTTTGCCATGAGGATCATTAAGCTGTAGACATTTAAAGTGTTTGAGGCTATCTCATTGATCAAAGACGAGAGCGAGAGAGAGAGAGAGAGAGAGAGAAAGAGAGAGAGAGAGAGAGAGTAATATAATGAGAGAGGGGAGGAGTGGTGTTACAGAGGGAGGAGTGAATGAGTGGAGAGGGAGGAGTGGAGGATACAGTTAGATAATGAAGGAGGAGTGGAGGAGGAGTGGAGTTAGTGAGGGAGGAGTGGAGGAGGAGTGGAGGAGTGGAGGATACAGTTAGATAATGAAGGCTGGAGGAGTGGAATGAGTGAGGGAGGAGTGGTGGAGGAGTGAAGGGGTGGAGGAGTGAAGTTAGTGAGGGAGGAGTGAAGGAGTGGACAAGTGGAAGAGTGGAGTTAGTGAGGGAGGAGTGAAGGAGTAGAGTTAGAGAGGGAGGAGTGAAGGAGTGGAGTTAGTGAGGGAGGAGTGGAGGGGTGGAGTTAGTGAGGGTGAATAGCCTCTAGTAGTGTGGCCATAAACGCTAACACACTCTATTGTTCTACTGCTTCCATTCCTCATATTCATGGGCTATCATGATTTCCTTTTGCAACAGACATGCAGTAGTTCCACCGTTTATGCCAGCGGAGCCATAACCATGAAGCCCTAATTAAACCAAGTCTGATAGAAAGAGAGAGAAAATAAAAGATTGTGGGAGTGGAAACGAGATATTCAATAAACGATAGAGCCAAGAGCTCCACCAGTGGCTGCCAGTTAGTGCACAGCAACCCCAGAACAGGTGCTGATGTTCGGGGGCCTGTCGTCTAG
This sequence comes from Dallia pectoralis, assembly GCA_029465975.1. NCBI lineage: Eukaryota > Metazoa > Chordata > Actinopteri > Esociformes > Umbridae > Dallia > Dallia pectoralis. The sequence continues at coordinate 9,749,691 of CM055755.1, forward strand.
ACTGGGGGGACAGGCACCAGATGGCTGGGACACTTCCATACCGGGGCCTGTGGGGATGACAACGTGAGCTGGGCAGCGGTATGACGAAATAGGGATGAAAGGATGGCGAGAAAGAGGACAGCACCAATAGTCAGACCCGCCTGCCGGGTTGTCTGAGGAACCCGGGGAATTGGAGAACTGGGAGAGAGAGTGGCGGAACGGGAACGAAACAGTGTTGAGTACGCGGACATTCACTCGGTGTGTCATGCACCATCCAGAGACTATGACCGGGGGCGTAACCATACCAAAATAGACCCAACAAAACACATGGGGTCAATACACGACACAAAGGCATCAGTAAACACTGGTAATCTGGGTTAAGTTACAATAGAGCTACGCTGTCCTCACAGTCAAAGTCTGTACATCACTCTGGGCTAACTGGCAACGCATCAAATAACCAGAAGGACCTCATTAGGGTCAGAAGAATACAGGGCTTTGATAAGTCATAGTTTAACTGCAGGGGTCGAAGTGAAGCTTCATCTGGGTACGATAACAGGATAGATTACGATATAATGTTATACCAGTATAACAGTATAAAAGTATAACAGTATAGATAACAGTATAGATCACAGCATAAAAGTATAGATAACAGTGTAACAGTATAGATAACAGTATAACAGTATAGATAACAGTACAACAGTATAGATAACAGTATAGATAACAGTATAACAGTATAGACAACAGTATAACAGTATGGACTCCACTTCTGTGACCCTACAGTCAGAACAAACTGCTCCATGGAAATTACACGCATTCCATCTCTAAATGTTGTCTTCCTCTATGCAGTGCCATTACATCAAGTCTACTTCTCAGTATTTAGAGAAGTACGTATCCAATGAAGGGGACTTAATAAACTGCTCTGCCCTGTTTGTGAAGAGCTCACGCTGCTGGGTCTGAGGTTGTTGGCTCTGGATGAAAACATACCATCCTCCCAGTAAGTAAGGCAGGCTAACTATTAAGCCCACTTTACTATGCGGATGTCATCCACCTTTTTATTTCCCATCACATTCTCTGTCGCCATCACAAAACGCCTCCGGTGGAATTCCTCACCGTGGCGGTTTCTCTGTCTTATTTCTTATTCACTCAATCTGAGGGCATTATCATTTTCCATTTCTGGAGCATTAGCTCTCTGACCACGGGTAGCAGACCGGCAGACCCCCTCCGCTTTGGCTAATAGCAACCGGGGTTACACGGGAACAGTAATAAATCACAGCAAGCCAGAGCACGGCCTGAATCTCAGATAAGCGCCACTCATTTCTAGCAAGCCTTTGTGTGTCGGTTTGGTTGCAGACGTTTCTCTTGTGAGGACAATGGCGAATTTAGTGACAATATATAGCTTTCCAATTTTGGTATTTGTTGGTGTGTTCGTTGGTGGTTTTGGGTGTGTGCGAAAATCTCGTTTTTTTAAGGACACTGGCAAAATGCCGGACCGTTTTGCTTTTGTTTAGTTCTACATTGTCTGACTGTTTGCGGGGAGTCCGCAATGACGCCTGTACAGTCATCTAATTTCAGACGAATGCTGTCATTTTAGATTCTTTATGGAGTCAAATGCTGTCATTTTAGATTCGATATGGAGTCAAATGATGTCATTTTAGATTCGATATGGAGTCAAATGCTGTCATTTTAGATTCGATATGGAGAGAAATGCTGTCATTTTAGATTCGATATGGAGACAAATGCTGTCATTTTAGATTCGATATGGAGACAAATGCTGTCATTTTAGATTCGATATGGAGACAAATGCTGTCCTTTTAGATTCTATATGGAGTCAAATGCTGTCATTTTAGATTCTTTATGGAGTCAAATGCTGTCATTTTAGATTCGATATGGAGTCAAATGCTGTCATTTTAGATTCGATATGGAGTCAAATGCTGTCATTTTAGATTCGATATGGAGTCAAATGCTGTCATTTTAGATTCAAATGCTGTCATTTTAGATTCTATATGGATTCAAATGCTGTCATTTTAGATTCGATTAGGAGTCAAATGCTGTCATTTTAGATTCGATATGGAGTCAAATGCTGTCATTTTAGATTCTATATGGATTCAAATGCTGTCATTTCAGATTTAAATGCTGTCATTTTAGATTCGATATGGAGTCAAATGCTGTCATTTTAGATTCGATATGGAGTCAAATGCTGTCATTTTAGATTCAAATGCTGTCATTTTAGATTCTATATGGATTCAAAGCTGTCATTTCAGATTCAAATGCTGTCATTTTAGATTCGATATGGAGTCAAATGCTGTCATTTTAGATTCAAATGCTGTCATTTTAGATTCTATATGGAGTCAAATGCTGTCATTTCAGATTCAAATGCTGTCATTTTAGATTCGATATGGAGTCAAATGCATTTTAGATTTTACATGGAGTCAAATGCTTGGGAGACAAGCCACATGACTCTGTCCCCACGGTAACAGCCGGTACTGGGTTTGTAATTGGCTCTCCTCTACACAGTAACACACCACAGATTACAATGTCCGCCCAGCAATGAAGTCAACCGCCTCTTCCTCCCGCTGGCGTGATACGGTGTCGCTCATGACAATAAACACATTTGAATGCCACTATTTCACATCCATCCCGTTGTGATTAACTAACAATAATTTTGCTTGGTTTTGTTTCTCCTTTCTTCCATTCGGTCCAGGGGGTGGGGCGGTCCTTGCTATCGCAAAGTAATCATGCTCGGTGGCGACCGCACGACCCCCCCCCAACACCCCCCCAGACCCACACCTCCTACAGAGGGGTGCCGGGTCTTTCCTCGTTCCTCTAAATGATTTAGGGGCCTGTTGGGTCGAGTCAGCGCTGAGAGTTACGCCGCGGCTCGCGGAGAGAATCAATCACCTTGATGGGGAAGCGGCACGGCGGCCACGCTGAAAGGAACTGGCACGGCCGGGGAGGAACGCCGCTCCACCGAGAGCGCCGGTCACGCCCAGTTCACCTGGCGCCACCATGCGCTCGTCACCAACACCTTCAGATTAATAAACAGATAGAGCGGGGGAAGTTAGAGCGGACGAATGGAGGGAATGATGGATGGACCGGCCCGAACCGGGGCCCGGAGGCTGGGAGACTGAGGACCGATCTGGGCTTTACTGCCAGGAACACAAAGTGGACTCGACGCGGAACGAGAGTGTCAGCCGCCGCTGCAACAGACACTCGGCACCATGTTGGTTAGGCGAGCAATGGTGATTGATGGTGAGATCTCATACGGTTTTCCCGGTTTTCCAAGGTTGGAATCTGAGTGCTGCGGTGTGTGGGCGATTTCTGCGTGGGCTGCTTAAGGTGTTTATGTTTTATGGTTTATGCTTATGGAGAGAATTTCTGCACGGAGAAGAATTTAAAGTTGACAGCACAGTCATTGTCTTGTGTTATGTAACAAAGACATCTTAACTTAACAAAAACGGCATTCTGTGGATGGAATTATTACGTGGATTCAATTCAAATTACCACGACAGATATACAATAATCGACAATGCCAGTGTCCACCACCTCCCACCTCCTCCCATCTCCTCCCACCACCTCCCACCTCCTCCCACCACCTCCAACCTCCTCCCACCAACTCCCACATCTCCCACCACCTCCAACCTCCTCCCACCACCTCCAACCTCCTCCCACCACCTCCCACCACCTCCCACCACCTCCCACATCTCCCACCACCTCCCACATCTCCCACCTCCTCCCACCACCTCCCACATTCACATCATGTTTTCAGGACTTTACAGGCCATAAAAAACTGAACCTGCAACCCGAAATCTAACCTTACCCTAACACTGCCGAAAGGTAACCACCGTACTTAACTGTAAATCTAACCTAAACTTGAAACCTGAATAAGCGTACAAAAGCCTGATTCACCATGTTGTATGTTTTCATGTGTTAAACCGCATCAAAACCAATAACGGGAGATAATATCTGTCTGTGACAATGCTTTAGAGTCTTTTTCTTCAGATTTTCCTGGAGAGTTTTTGTCGAGACAGAAAAAGGTCTAGTTTATTTAAGGGTCTAACCCTCAAACTAAAATAGCTTTTAAAACCTCTTCATTTAGGCATGCTGGTCCTCTCTTTGTACAGACCTGATTACTCTGTCTTTCTTGCCCCAACTGCCCAGCCTCGCACGGTTTTAAGGGCAGATAGCAACCACATTAGCAACCACATGCAACGTCACTTATTCTCTGTCCTTATTTACCACCCAGGCTGGGGTTCTCTGAACGATCCAAAGCCCAATTGCTCACGCGTGAATTTAAGTTCAGAGGGAGGAAGGGAAGGGAGAGAGGAACAGACTCAGAGCTCTGGAGGGTGTAGATTTTTGACATTGTCTCTGTCTTGGGAGAACTGTGGGCAAGGGTCTTCAGAGGCTTATTTGCTCTTCTACTTTTCAGCGTGTTTGTTATACCAACAGAGTTTGATGTTTGAAGAGTGAGACCCCGACATAAAGGAGAAGGGAAGTCGGAAAGGAGGAACGATGATAGGAGCTGAGGAGCGTGTGACATTATATGAAGAGTAGCAGAGGCAACGTGAGCCATTCGTCAGATCTAACCGCCACATTCTTTCTCCCCTGTTGACGATCTATCATCGGGGGTTTATTTCCAAGTCAAACGGTTTAGATCAGCCGTGCTTCGGTCGTGAGTGATTGGTCCGTTTGTTGCACTTGTCTGTGCTTGTTGATCCGTTTTCGTGTACAATCAGGGGTCAGGATACTAACAAGGCACCGGCAGCTAATAATTACGCCCGGCGTTCAATTCATTCCTCCGATAAGGTGTTGAGCGTTTCTGTTGACCTGTTAATGCAACGGGCTTTTGTGTGTGAGTTCGGTTGGTCTTCTATGGTGGATGCGAGTTCTGTTACGGGGGAGGTCTGTTATCTACGGTGATGACTTCCTGTCATATCCATTATGATTTTACGTCATTTCTGGACTTACATTGTCTTTTATGGTTCTGATCTGTTATGGTGATGAGTTTATATCCGTTCTGGTCTGTTTTGGTGATGAGTTTATAACTGTTCTGGTCTGTTATAGTGATGAGTTTATAACAGTTCCTACATTATGTCTACATGTGTGTGTGTGTGTGCGTGAATAACATTCACATCTCTCTGTCATCTATGCATGTGATTCCCCTCAGATTTCTGGGTGCCTGTGGAGACAATGTCTGGATTCTCGCCATTCTTGACCTGGAGAAATAATCGTTTTCCCATTCTTCAACCGCTGGGGTGACTCGTAAATCGCAGCAGGCAAACTGAAGGCGGCTTCATGAAGTCCAAGTGGTGAAACGATTAATATTTAATACAGGGTTATTTTTCACCGGGGGAGAAAATGCAATTCACAATCAGCTAGCCGGCCAAGCTGCTTATTAGATTGAGACGGGCCTTTTTTTATCAGAACTGACAAATTGGAAAACAAAGGTTATTGTAGTCGGAAAACGGGGACAGAATACAAAGTTACACCTTCCTGTGTCCCGACTGGGTGGGTGGAGACGAGTTTAGGAGTAAGGTGCTGGTGTGTGTGCGTGTGCGTGTGTGTGTGCGTGTGTTCGCGGGGAGTAGTTTTGCATACGTACCGTATATTTGAATGGGGTTATATAGATGAGTGTGTGTGTGTGTGTGGGGGGGGGGCATCCTAAATCACATTTTGATGTATGTCAGGGGCACTGATTTCTATCTGCTAATTTCACACATGGATGGACACTCAATATGCTATAACAGTTCTTCCCTTTCTCACATCCCTCCGCTGTCCTCCTCCTCCTCCTCCTCCTTTTCTTCTCTCACTCTTTTTCTCCATTTTTAAAACACAGCTCGGCCCCTTCCTTCTACCTCCCTCTCCAAGGCTTCTCCTTCTACCATCCCCTCATCCTTCGCTCCCTCCATCACCTCCTCCCTCCGTCTCTGCCATCGTTACGAGACACTTGAGGCTCTGGTTCCTATGATCTCATCGGGAAGACGAAACCAGCAGCCGGGAGAGACTAAGTAAGAGGAGCGAGAGAGTGAGAGAGAGAGCAGAAGTGAGAGGAGCGAGAGAGTTAGAGAGAGAGCAGAAGTGAGAGGAGCGAGAGAGTGAGAGAGAGAGCAGAAGTAAGAGGTGGGAGGATGTTAGAGATAAAGAGGAGGTAAAGAGGAGCCAGGGAGTGAGACGGGGACCTGTAAAGAGGAGCGCATGGAAGAAAGAAACCCATCACAGTGAGGAGTAGAGTGTTCCTTCACCGTTTCCAGTCACCTCTTTATAAGTGAATTCAAGAGCAACAGACCTTGGCCGCTGTCCCAAAGCCATCTAAATGCCATGTACATCGTAAAACCTTCACAGGAGCTTTGTTTAACACTCTCCGAGCTGTTTTCCGAAGACATCATTACCAAAGTTGCACTTTAAAAGAAATCATTATTCATCAGGGAACAACGGCAACATTATTATTTTTTCAAATGCGTGTCATGCACTCAGCTTACCTCACAAATCCATTGACCGTTTAAAGCTCTGGTTCCCCTCAGACGTCTCTGTCAAGACATGGAGAAATTGCATGTCATCTGGGTTCCTCATTGCTTGATTGGCCAGCTTCGTAATCTGTTGTTTCACTCCGATTCAGAAACAGAAAGAGTTTCATTGCCAAGTTTATTTTCAACAAACGAGGAATCCGTGCTGGCCTGTTACTGCAACGCTTAAAACACATGTAATGAAACTGAAGAAAACCGTTTGGTGGCGAGAGATATGGATCTTCAGAGACCTCAACCTTTTCCCAGACGGGAGAGTTCTGAATAGTCCATTTCCACAGTGAGAAGGATTGGAATCAATGCTGCCCGCCTCAGCGGCCAGGTGGTGTGTAGGTCGCGTAGAGACGGTCGACTACAGCCAATGACCAGAACTGCAGACGTCAATCAGTCTGAGTGATCAAACATGCTAGCATCGAAAATGGCCGGATGTGTGGCACCTCCTGCGAGAGAAAGCTACACATGTTGACAAGCTGTTCAACAATGAGTTAGAGAGATTTGGCAGCCTACATTCCTGTTTATTGGCTTGTGTTTATCAGTGATCACTAAGAGATTTTTGTTACTCAACGTCACTAGATACAGAGACGGTCCTTTTTTCCGTGGATGGCAATAACATCATAACAAAGTTGAAACAAAAACCCATTTCCCAAAGCCTGCCATTATTACATGTACTGCACAAGTGAGTGATAACGAAAGCTGAGATGGCTGAATAAAAAAAACTGTATACATGATTAAGGACTCTCGATGTACGGTAAATTCCCAATACGGACTCTGTGCATTTTATTTTTATTACAGAGTAAGCAGCAGAGAAAGCTGTCAGAATATTTGCAGCCCTAGGTTAGAATATATTATTATGAGCTTATCCATTGTCGGTATTTCAAAATACTTCAAATGTTTGGTCGGATTTGAATTGAAACGCTGACCTGAAAGTTTCAATGCTTTTTAAAAAAATCCTATTACAATCACAACATGGATTAACAACGTACTTAGCGAACACTCTCTCTACGTGAGCTGTTGGGAAACCCACGCCGCTTCTTCGACAGTTGAAGGAAGTATTCATTGTTAAACCCCTTGTAAGTACCATCGCCATTGGGAGACCTTGCCCAGAGCATCATGGGTAATTATTACACTGTCACTTTGCCAGTAGGAAATTTACCAAGTGTCACAGTAAAATTGTACACATAGTCAAAGGCTCATAATATGTGTGTGTGTGTGTGTGTGATGAGTATGCCAGTGGTCAAAAGGGAGAGGGGGAGAGAGATGAGGAAGAGTTATTAATGCATCTGACAGAGAAATGTATTGGCCGTGGGTATTTATACATTTGAGAAATATACAAAATATATATTGTACTGTGCTATTGTGGAATATTATTTTATTTACTTAAGATTATTACTACACTTATTGCGCACTTTAATGTCACATATTGAAACATTATATACTATTTACTGAAGAACAGACCAATTATATGTTTGTAAACATTCGGTTTGCGAGCGCATCTAGGTTGCAGAAAACGCAGCAGAGAGTATCTAGCTATATTGATATAGCGCAAAAGAATAACTCAAAAGAAGAATCATTAAGCTAACCATTACTGCTTACTACAACAACCTGTCACCCAGCGATAAGCACTGTTATTTAACAAAATTGACGTTAATGTGTGGAATACGTCTTACAGATCCTTATGCCATAGCGCCCAGTAAATGGTTAAACGACAAAATAAAATTGCCCTGCATTCAGTGGCCAGAAATATATAATTACCTGATTGACACTCCAAGCGTTTATACCCGGGAGAAGTTAAAAGCGTACAAATCTCTTGATGTGTACAACTTTGTTCTGTGTGGTCATTTCCAAGACATACAACTAGAGAGAAACACATGTTGTTTGTATGAATTATTTATTTGAGCATGTTAAAAAATAGTTTAAAACAATGTGGATTATTAGTAGCTGAGAGTGCATGACCTTAACAAAGAAAAAGTGAATATTGTATTATTAATGTATTTTCTACGTAAGCCTGCTTTGCTAACTTTTGCAACCGGTATAGGCACTGACACCACAAACAAAATAAGAAAATATATCAGGAAATGTGATGGGAGGTAAGGCGTCAGGGTCGCGGATCCACTGGTCTTTTGGGACTTCATAAGGATCGACATTTCCAATAAAGTTGATTTTTTCAACATAGCGTTTTGAATGTTTCTGGTCGTCTTTTGCAACCGACATGCGCGGTTGAAAATGCGTGACGTCGATGTGACGTAGGGTGATAATTGGTCTATATTATTGTACTTGCTATACAGATATGTTAGAACTAAACTTACACAAGGATATTAATCCAGTTTACTATAGAATATGATTCGATTTACTATAGGCCTACTGTTTATCAAAAGTAGTAGTATAGGATTTTATTGACTTTTGTAAACGTTTATAGTACATACACAAGCATTATCTTAAAGAAAAGATATAAAACACAGCGATCACTGCACATTCTTTATTATACTGTCATAATACTACAGTATTTTACTTGCACATAGCCCACCCATTTTTCCCAGTGTATTCCACCAATGAGTAAGAAACCAGCATGCAGAGTACAGACCATTGTAGTCTCTTTAGGTTGGGAAGGTTTCTCTTTCAAACCCAAAGAGGAGACGTTCCTTTAACAATTACCATAGTACAACAACAACATATGCCATCTTACCTTCTCTGCTTTCTCAAATGCCACATCAATTAGTTTTATTTAGTTTTTCAGAGGGCAAAGACAATTAGGTGGAATGTGTTGTCATTGAACAGAATATATCATGACCACACACCAAACAGAAATGAACAGACTCCCGAAACACATTAGGCACCAAATCACTTTACATAAACAGCTGAAAAGGCCCGCAATCTATAAACAGTTAACCTTACATAGACAGCGGAAATGGCCAGGCTTCAATAAACAAGTCAATTTAGACTCAAATCCATGCATCAGCTGGCAGTAAATGCCATGGAGAGACACAAGGTCAAGTCGAAGAACACAACATCCCTTGCACTTGTAAAGCATTCAGGCCCTTTCACTTTTGCACATTTTTTTATGTTACAGCGTTATTTCCAATATGTATTTTTACCTTAAAATCTGCACAGACTATCCCATACTGACCAAGCGAAAACAGAAAACTCACATGTACATAAGTATTCCTTTACACAGTACTTTGTTAAAGCATCTTTGGCAACATTTACAGCCTTATGTCCTCTTGGGTAGGACGCTAGAGGCTTAGCACCCCTGTATTTGCGGGGCTCTTCATTCCAGATCCTTCTAAGCTCTGTCAGGTTGGATGGGAAATGTTGCTGCACCTATTCTGGTGCTAAATCAACACGAATATCAGGTCCTTGGTCACCTCTCTGACCAAAGCCCTTCTCCCCTGAATGTTTTGTTTGGCTGGAAGGCCAGGAGTTAGTGGTGCCAAAGTGCTTCCTTTTATTCATTTATATGTGTCTGCAAATGAATGAAAAAAAACAACGATTTTTGCACTGTCGTTATCGGATGTGTGAAAAAATGCAATCCCGTTTAGATTAACACATCTGTAGCAACGTAACAATGTATAAAGTGAAAGGTTCTGATTACTTTTGTGATTAACTTGCACTGTAAATATCACTTTCAAAAAAAGCAAGCATCAAGAAACACATTGCGCTTGTAAGCACCCAATCCACTCGAAGAGGGCGACAGATCGAGGTCTAGGTGGCACTGACCGAAATCAACCCCACCCTCCGCAAACCCCTGCTGAGTCAACAGGGCCCCATATGTGAGAGATCCAGGCACTTTCAGTTTGACGCGGCCAAGATTTCAACTACATTACACAAAGCTGTAACGATTCGAGCCAACTAACCATCTACACAGTCGACTGATACTGGAGAAGCCCTTTCATCTTGCAGGAACATTATTGACAGATTCGGTCAATTTTTATTAATTTCCTTTTGATATACTTTACACGAGACATTTTGCCTGTGAGACCTAGAATTTGTGTTTCTGATTTGGCCCAGACCCTGCCCTTTTCCGTGCCAGATTTAGAAAACACCATAGTAGACAGACTACTGCTAGCTAGCTAGTTAATTAAGCTATAGCATTACACAACAGAATGACTTGTCATTGGCATTTTTTGTCATTTCATTGAGCTAAGTATTTAAGTCTTTTGACTCCCTTTTTGAAAAAAGCGATACATTGGATTTTAGAGATCTTCAAATTGATTTTCAGACAGGATATATCTTATCAGCCACAACAAAACTATTTCCAGCTATTGTACAAATAAACTTAAAACTACCTCAGAATATTCTTGCTGGGAAGAAAAAATTCCATCATTGTCACTTATTTCAGAATATTACAATGTCCATGTCATTTCATAAACAACTTGACAACAAAATGCATAACTTCCTTCTGCCTGCACAGCACATATACTGCTGCCTCTAATGTTTGAGATGCTTCAGATTGTCCCGAAGTTCTACTAAAAGTCTATCCCGTCTATATGCTCGGTCAGCATGCCCTTCACAGCCTGGGAAAACGCATTAGCAGGAAGAATGGGACTTTGAAAACACAGCTCGGAATACATTAAAACCTGCTCAATCAACTCAAGACAATTTAAGATAGTCATAGACTGCGCCAGTACAAAGTAAAGCTCCATAACATATTCCCTGCCATGTCACCAATGTGTAAAACCGTCAGGTTTCACAGCTTGGTCCCTAACAAGATGGGGTCCAGAGGGTTTGATGAAAACAACACATAAAGCGAATCACCTATTGAGTTTACATTAGGATGATTTATTTCTTCTGCTGGTTCTTATAATACACTTTGAAAACACAAGACCCATCTATCTCCTCAGCCATAGCCAGTTTTTGAATGAGCACTCAACTCAAAGTCAAAAAGCCAGTAGGGGATATAGCTGGCTCCTGTAAATCAAATAAAAAAACATTAAAAAGCATTTCATGATCATCTGAAAACACTTTAAAGGGTTTTCAAACTAATTATGGAGGATAAAAGGACAATTAGTTACTTGCAAGGACAACGTCATTATGGAAATGTCATTATCCTGACATTATTTAATATTTTCATCAAGGCAGTTTTCAATTTTCAGTTTGGCAGTTTGTATTTTGTCCTACAATAAAGTAATCCATAAACATCTGTTACGTTCGTGCTGATGGTGAATAAAGGAGGATGCTTTTTGCAGAGCTCTTGAGAAACATAAATATATCTTTAATTTGAACTTCCAACCAACAAACAGCAACGCTTACCAGACTCACATTAATGATTATCCACACAACCCAGTGAAACAGAGGAACTTAAATAGAAAGACTAATTCAGCCAAAAAGGCACAGCTGCTAAGAAAAACAATTAACACACAGAAGGGCCGTTTACTATCACTGGGTTGTGTGGGGTAAAACAGAAAAAAAGAGTGTGAACTAGAGTTTGCCACAACATCAGTAGATCCATAGAACGTACATACAGCTGTGTCTCTGGTTTCTTTATTCCTGTCAGTCTATAAAAGGGTTAAATACAAATATGTACATTTCCCTTCACCTAGGCCTTATATCCTAAGTTGAAAACAACCTGGTCTTGGTCAGGTACAATAACCTCCTTATCTTACAGAGAAACTGTCTGGACTTAAAAACAGTTGAGATCTTTTAAAACCAAGTAGTGTATTGTCTTCACAAGAAATACCAATCAAGCTTAAAAACGAACACTACACAGTGAACAAGTTACTCTAAACATAACTTCCTACAGGCTAACCATCTAACCAACCTCACATCAGCAACATAGAGAAGGAGAGAAAGCAACTGGAAAATAGAGACCGACCAGAAACAGTCTTAAGGCTTTGCATCGGCTGCACTTTTCAAACGCTCCACCATCCTGGACAACAGAATCAGCCCAACACATGAACTTGTTACAGACAATCGAAAACAGAGCAATAGAAACGGCCCACAGATAACCAAGCCCCATCAGCAGTCATTACTCTCACAGTTCACCCGAGCTCACTGCAGAGAGACGGAGCACCGTTGCACAGAAATACACCCACAACCCATCAATGAAACTGAAGTAGGAGAAGCCAAATGGACAAGCAATTCAGACTCATCGACACCAACTGGTAAAAAACCCTACCGCAAATACCACACTATACTTATATTTGTATTATTTAACCAGGTAGGCCGATTGGGAACACATTCTCATTTGCAATGGTGAACTGGGGAGAATCTGGTGATTGAACCCAGGACATCATACATACAGAGCATGCACTCTACCACTGAGATACCAACTGCTCCAATAGGAACCCAGGACATCATACATACAGAGCATGCACTCTACCACTGAGATACCAACTCCTCCAATAGGAACCCAGGACATCATACATACAGAGCATGCACTCTACCACTGAGATACCAACTCCTCCAATAGAAACCCAGGACATCATACATACAGAGCATGCACTCTAACACTGAGATACCAGCTCCTCCAATAGGAACCCAGGACATCATACACACAGTGCATGCACTCTACCACTGAGATACCAACTCCTCCAATAGGAACCCAGGACATCATACATACAGAGCATGCACTCTACCACTGAGATATCAACTGCTCCAATAGGAACCCAGGACCTCATACATACAGAGCATGCACTCTACCACTAAGCTACACCAACTACAAACGTAATGTCTGCAAATGTTGCAAATGAGGATTCAATTGGAAGGCCAACCCAGTGAGTCAGCTAGCCCTGGTTGATGAACAGGTGCACAAAGTGGAGCTCAATCGATTGGAGGAATCGGCCATCCCGTTCTGGTTTAACGGCATCTATGACAGAAGAGCCACACATCCTTTCTGTATGTTAGCACTAATATGCTTGTACAGTTTTATATAGAGAGTCTGCTGACTGTTCTGGACCGAACCAAGTGCCTCATAGAGGACCACAGTCACAGTATTCACCCACGTATATGAGCTGCTGCTTACTGGAATGCGATACAAGGTCCCACTGTGCAGTAACAATAGGGGCAAGGCTAGTTCAATTCCATCAGGGGTCTGGTTGCCCATTGGACAAACAGGCTGTAGGCCCAAAACAGAGATGGACAGCAGGCTGGCAAAATATTGGTATTCATTTATTGCATTGGTGAGTTCTCTCTCTCTGTTGACGAGAACACCATAGACAAGAGTTCAACGCTTGGTTAAGATTATTACCGTAATAAAATCAAATAAATGAAATTAGAGTGGTTTACGGGGCGCTGGACATCAAAGTCACCGTGACTTTAATCAGAGAGAAAGACGGTATAAGAAAGCCAAAGGAGAGAAAGAGAACGTAATAAGATAATGACGTGTGAAAGAATGGAGAGAGAAGAGAGGACGAGAGAGAGAGAGAGAGGTAGAGAGAGAGAGAGATGGGACAGAAGGACGGACAAGTGGGAGCGAGGGATGAATGGAGGGAGGTAGAAAAAGAGCAGGACACATTTTAGAAGGTCTAGACAGGGTCAGTGAGACTTGAATGGATTCATCATTTACTGCATGTTCTCCTTCTCTTGTTCTCTTCCCTCTCCTTTCTTCTCCTCTTTCATGCCACCTATTGTCCCCGCCTGCTATCTACCTCGTCTGAGACATTGTAATGGCCCTGTCATTAGTAATGGGTTTGAACCAATGCCCTTGGGATTCCTTGCCAGTGCACTGTATCCTTTCGACACAAGAACAGAGAGAGCTGCCTACAGAGAACTATCGGGCTAACTTTACGAGCGTTTGCTTCCTACACATGTTACAGGACGTGGATACGATGTGGAACACGCATGAATGTGTTGAAAACCATGTTACGAACGTTAATTAAATATCTAATATAAAAAATCGGTGGTATATAACGGAGGTATATAATGACGGGCATAACAAGCAAAAAAACTTTATTACAGTGTCATCACGGAGGTTAAACAGACCTTGACCCAGACCACATCACCACTATTAGGAAGGTCACGGGGCTTCCTCAGAGAAGTAAACAGGGTTAAGTCCCTGGTGAGATCTGACCAATCAGTTTTGCTGCTTCTTGGGGTCACGAGGGGTGAGAACTCTATGGACTAAACACGGCCTTGTCTCTGGGTACTTAGTCGTTGTTTGATGTCCCATTGGTGACCTGGGGCAAAGCTTGGCAATTGGTGAGGCTACTTCCTGTCTGATTGGCCCTTAGCGGGGTAATGACACGATCCCGCTGTACCCAGACCACCTCCGATACTCACTCCTTATTATCTATGCTGCAATAGTCTGCTCCGGGGCACTGTGGTCAGTAGGACCATACGCTCGCTCTACAACTCTAATAGTCCTCTCTCTTACTCTCTTGCACTAAAGACTTAGTTCTACCTCCGTTGTTCACTCACCCCATGTGGACCTGATCACTAGAACCACACCTAAGCACAAGCAAACCAGACTCTTCCAATACTATCTTGCCTCTTGCCCGGCACTGTTGATGAGCTAGATTCTGCCAGGCCAAAGTCCACCTGGTTCTATTTTACGTTGTGCCTCCAGATCTTAAAACCTAGAGATCCTTTTCGGGATATTGAGGTGTTTAGGCATATTCATGTTTGGTCTTGGCTGGACTGCATTGTACCTATTTGGATCCCTATTTGGGTTTTTGTTGGCTGTCAGATGGTTTGTGTTGCTTCTAGGCGGTTTCTTGTTTCCTACACATTCATTTCTGAATTAAAAGAAGTATGTTTCAGTGAAGCTCTGCTCCTGTGTCCAACTAAGCCGCCTTCGTGACATTTCTGGCCACCGCGTTTACAAATGGTTGTTTCGTTTGATTGTAGAAATGGTATCTGAATGAGCATGTGACAGCTGCTAATTTGAAAAGAGTTTTCTAAAATATGTTTGATTGATTGCTTGGTTTATATGAGTAACCCAACTTACAATAGGATTTTGCCGCCGTGAGCTAAAGATTTAAGTTAATGTAGTGTTTAATTGGATTATGAAATGAAGTGTGTAACAAGGCAGTCATCATTGATGTAATAGCCCGGTCCCTGTAGCATGAACTGTATAGGTTTGCAATGTATGTTGTCGATGTAACGGAGATATACTAAGAAATGTGGCTCAACTAAAATGTGAACTATTTAATGAACATCAATAACATCCCGTCAGCTGTGCATAACAACAGAATGCTATGCAACTCGTGGTCCTGTGTGATCTAATGATTCCTGTGTGATCTAATGATTCCCGTGTGATCTAATGATTCCCGTGTGATCTAATGATTCCTGTGTGATCTAATGATTCCTGTGTGATCTAATGATTCCTGTGTGATCTAATGATTCCCGTGTGATCTAATGATTCCTGTGTGATCTAATGATTCCTGTGTGATCTAATGATTCCTGTGTGATCTAATGATTCCTGTGTGATCTAATGATTCCCGTGTGATCTAATGATTCCTGTGTGATCTAATGATTCTTGTGTGATCTAATGATTCCTGTGTGATCTAATGATTCCTGTGTGATCTAATGATTCCTGTGTGAACTAATGATTCCTGTGTGATCTAATGATTCTTGTGTGAACTAATGATTCCCGTGTGATCTAATGATTCCCGTGTGATCTAATGATTCCTGTGTGATCTAATGATTCCAGTGTGAACTAATGATTCCTGTGTGATCTAATGATTCCTGTGTGATCTAATGATTCCTGTGTGAACTTATGATTCCTGTGTGAACTAATGATTCCCGTGTGAACTAATGATTCCTGTGCGAACTAATGATTCCTGTGCGAACTAATGATACCTGTATGATCTGTATTCTATTGAGTCATTCATTCCACCAAGTGCATAGAAACACTATGATTGGACGACCCCCTCTTCCTCCACGACTATTAGCTCCTCCCGGCGTTCTCCAGTATTCAGAAAACGAATCCCAGCGGAATCCCACGGCAGACCCAAAGTACACTGTCTCATCTACTACTAGTGGTTCCAACCAACAGCCCCCTCTCCCCCCTGCGGTGGGGGACGTTCACTAACACGCCCCTACTGTATAGTGGCTCCCACCAGAACGCGATTCTCCCTTCAGGACCCCCAGCCCCCCCCCCGCTCTACGTGTGCACGTAATCCCCTCAACATTTACCTCAGGATGCATTAGGGGCCTTGTAGTCGGCCGTCTGTGTGCCTGACTATAAATGACTGATTAGCACCGCCTCCAACGCGTCAGGGAATTCAGTTTCTCCGAACCCAGAGAGTCAAAAGGGCGGGAGACGAGCGCGTGGCGCGGGGAGAGAGATATTGAGGGAACGACTTCGACAGAGCGAGGGAAGAGAGAGATGGAGACGGGGTAATGAGACTGCCACGGTTCGCTTTAGAGCAAGGGAAAGTGTGAGAGTCACTGGAAGAACACGAGAAGAAGGAAGGCTTGGGGGTGGGTGGTGGTGGGGGATTTGGTCAGCAAATATTCTACATATTCAGTGGGCTTTGACTCACATTGTGCCAGGGGCTAAATCAGAAATGGATCTTTTCCACAGTACCCGCATACCAATGTGGCCGGAGCAGGGAGAGTCAACGTGAAAGACGGAGGTGGAGAGAGACGGAGAAACAGAGCGGGGGAACGGGACAAAAAGAAGACGAGGTGGAGAGGAAGAGAGAGAGGGGGACGAGGAGAGAGTGGTGATTCGGTGAAATGTGTTTCACTGCAGCATTGATGGGTTTGTCTGCTTCTAGGCCGTGCATGTTCCATCACCCTGATGCTCGGAGGCCAGGCTGACGTCGAGAAAAACAGACGCCGTCCTGCACTGAACCCTTTAAACAAAGTTCGTTATCCTCCGGTCAGGGAATTGCGAGCACGCAGTATATGTTGAACGAGATTATTGCTGGCTCTTTGGCACTGCTAAGTGTCGTCCCATCCCGAAACACCTTCATTATCTAAAATAACTGGCGATGTCCATGGGGGGGAATAGACCTACATGTTTTTGTAAAGATCGCATCGTCACACTTCGCGTCGCTTTGCACGGAGTTTCGTGGCGAACAGTTTCCCAGATGTGTGTGTGTGATTTGTTTGGGAATTCATATAGAGGCAGGGTCTGGGTGTGTGGGGGCGTTTGTGCTTGAAAACCAATGTATGGTGTCTATATGGTATATTAGAATGAGATAATGAGACGGCTGCTTGAATGAGCACGGTGTGTTGCACAGGTCAGGGAACTGTCAATGTGGGTTTCATGCGTATATTCTCGCTGAGACACACTGGCCAAGGGTGGGGGGTTACAGATTTAGGGGTCGCCTATTGAGGGGTAACAGATTGACGGGTCACAGATTGAAACGTCACAGATTGAGGGGTCACAGATTGAGGAGTCATAGATTGAGGAGTCACAGATTGAAAGGTCACAGATTGAAAGGTCACAGATTGAAAGGTCACAGATTGAAAGGTCACAGATTAAGGGGCAACAGATTGAGGGGTCACAGATTGAGGGGTCACAGATTGAGGGGTCACAGATTGAGGGGTCACAGATTGAGGGGTCACAGATTGAGGGGTAACATATTGAAAGGTCACAGATTGAAAGGTCACAGATTGAGGGGCAACAGATTGAGGGGCAACAGATTGAGGGGCAACAGATTGAGGGGCAACAGATTGAGGGGTCGCAGATTGAGGAGTCGCATATTGAGGGGTCACAGATTGAGGGGTCACAGATTGAAAGGTCACAGATTGAAAGGTCACAGATTGAGGGGTCACATATTGAGAGGTCACAGATTGAGGGGTCACAGATTGAGGGGTCACAGATTGAGAGGTCACAGATTGAGGGGTCACAGATTGAGGGGTCACAGATTTAGGGGTCACAGATTTAGGGGTCACAGATTGAGGGGTCACAGATTGAGGGGTCACAGATTGAGGGGTCACAGATTGAGGGGTCACAGATTGAGGGGTCACAGATTGAGGGGTCACAGATTGAGGGGTCACAGATTGAGGGGTCACAGATTGAGGGGTAACATATTGAGGGGTCACAGATCGAAAGGTCACAGATCGAAAGGTCACAGATCGAAAGCTCACAGATCGAAGGGGCAACAGATTGAGGTGTCACAGATTGAGGGGTCACAGATTGAGGGGTCACAGATTGAGGGGTCACAGATTGAGGGGTCACAGATTGAGGATTCACATATTGAGAGGTCACAGATTGAGGGGTCACATATTGAGAAGTCACATATTGAGAAGTCACAGATTGAGGGGTCACAGATTGAGGGGTCACAGATTGAGGGGTCACAGATTGAGGGGTCACAGATTGAGGAGTCACATATTGAGTGGTCACATATTGAGTGGTCACATATTGAGGGGTCACATATTGAGGGGTCACAGATTGAGGGGTCACAGATTGAGGGGTCACAGATTGAGGGGTCACAGATTGAGGGGTCACAGATTGAGGGGTCACATATTGAGGGGTCACATATTGAGGGGTCACAGATTGAGGGGTCACAGATTGAAAGGTCACAGATTGAGGGGTCACAGATTGAGGGGTCACAGATTGAGGGGTCACAGATTGAGGGGTCACAGATTTAGGGGTCACAGATTTAGGGGTCACAGATTTAGGGGTCACAGATTTAGGGGTCACAGATTGAGGGGTCACAGATTGAGGGGTCACAGATTGAGGGGTCACAGATTGAGGGGTCACAGATTGAGTGGCAACAGTTTGAGGGGTCACAGATTGAGGGGTCACAGATTGACGGGTCACAGATTGACGGGTCACAGATTGACGGGTCACAGGCTGAGAGGTTTTGAGTGCGACCATCTAGGACATTTTTTGCTCGACCTTGCTCAAGGTCAGACAGACAGCCTGTTCCCTTGGTCATGTGTGGGATTTGATCCAGCAACCTTTCAGTTTCTGCCTCAATGCTTCTAACAACTAGACCACCTGCTACCACATAGGTCTCCCCCTAAGGCTTGTTTGTTGTTTTCCTCGTATTGCCAGCGTATTTTGTCTGTGAGAACTCGATCTTTGGATTTCCTTGGTATAACATTTAGTTAGTGACGTCTTCAAATGCCACACAGTGAATATGAGCCAGATTTATCAGAGCCATGCACTTGTTTCCCCATCACAATCATGTGCCGAGTGCCTGTGTGTGTGTGTCTGTGTGTGTGTGTGCGTGTGTCTGGCTAGAAAAAATAAGTCAAGTGTAGTATAATTGTAGAGAGCACAGCTGTCACTATACATCAAGTAACTAGAGAATTTTAATTACCAAAACACCTCGATTAGCATTTACTGCCTTGAAGCTGTTATAAAAAAAAAAGGGTGGCAAACATTAAAGACGGTCTTGCATGGTCGCAAAACAAATAGAAGGCAGATGTCCAGATGTTGGAAAAGTGTCACTAACAAGGACAGACAACTTGTTTGCAGGTTGCTACTGCTTGACTGAACATCCGTTCTTCAACAGAAGTTAATCCGTGCTGCGAAATATGAAAAGGAATCGTCAGTTCATGGAAGAATCAAACATACAGAGTACAGGTTTCCATTTAGCAATGTGTGCTAGCTGGGTAAGAGCAAACTACAGTCAGCCTGTAATATGTGTTATCTCTTATGGGGGGTATAGGCAATTTACAGTATGCTTGTGAGGCTACTAGAAGTTTGATTTTAAAGTTAGAATTAACGTTACCTGTCAATGTTTTCGATCAACTATCTATCAAACTTTTATGGAGTCAATTCTGTGTAGTAATATTTGTAAAGGATTTTATTTTTATTTGGAATAAAAACTACTATTGTAATTCCGTCATTAAGCACAATGTGGTATTTATCTGCTGCAAAGATTTCAGGGATTAAAATACCAATCTTAACCAAAACACTTGTGATTTGGTTTAATTTTCAACAAATTTCACACAGTCATTTTGTACAACACAGCGATCATTTTTATCCAGAAAGCTTGATTAAGGAAAAATAATCAACAGAATACTCGATTACCAAAACCAGGTAACATGTTGCCCCTGTGAAGTCTGACCTTAAAAAAGACAGTTTAGAATCAGCAGAATGATAATGATGACACACACACACACACACAGACATTTACTCTGTTTTTGCCATAACACTGTCACGATTGGTGTGGGGGCGTGGCTACACAGACCTTTCGGTGATTCACTTCCTTGTTTATGTTTTGTCACTCAGCTGTTTCTGATTGTAATCTACTGGGCTATAAAAGGGGAGCTAACAAGTCCCTCCTTGTTCAGCATTGTTTGATGTCACATGTTAGTTAGAGGTGAGTGTTTTGTCGTGGTCTACTACTGTGTAAATGTTTTATTAGAAGCCGCTATATATGCGCATTGTTCTTTTCATTTACTACAGTTTAGCCTTTTTCCGCCGTTCACGGTTTGTTTTATGTTTGATTATCTTAATAAACTTACCAAAACGGATTAAACGGCTCTGCAATGGCTTTCACCACACTTCGCCGATCGATACACGACAAACACCGAGAAATATTTTTACCAAAATTACTGGTTACAAAGCTGCCACCAACATAGTAAAAAAATATCTTCGCTCTAGAATCGAAACATATTGCATTTATTCAGAAAATATTGTAAAATAACGTTTGGGTGTTACAAATTCTGTGCAGAATCATACTTCTGGATCCACTAGCTGTAACTTCCACAAAAATACATTTCTGTGATTGACAGGACCCGTCACCCAAATTCCAAAACGACCTATACGTGTATTTGCCCTGTAAAACAGTGATGGACGACTTAGATCGAGGTTGTAGTCACAAAAACAAACTTGTGGATACCCAAACCACTGTAAGGCAATCATCAATCACCGCTAAGAGGGGTGTCTTTCATCTCTGCCCGGCAATCAGCCATTTATTTCACCTATTCTCCCTCAGTTTTCATCTGCAGCTGTCAGCATTGTCAAGTAGCGATGTTGTCACAGAAACAGGGATGTTCTGCCAAGTTGTTTAGGAAAGACACAACTCTCTCACTCGTGTTTTCTACAGACTTATTTTCAGTTAATCTTTTTTGCTCTTTTGTTGCCTCGTCTTTTTACATGCCGTTCCCTGTTCGCTTCGCTCCCTGTAAATTTTCCATACAGTTCTTAACCTGGGGCAGCAAATATTTTATTTAGTACTCTGTGCACACGACTTATATGGGTTTTCTAGTCTCTGGCATCCTTTGGTAGCGCCAATGTGTGTTCAAGAAGGTTGAGGTAATTTAATCGCACGCTGCCCTTGTGTTTCTGAGTATTGATATCCACGGAAGACTCTCGGCTCTGTCATATCCCCCGTGAGCTTTCCTATCATGGGTGCGCCGATGACACTCACGTGTATTTTCTCACACGTCCAAGCTCGACCTCGGGACGACAACTCTTCCTCCAGCGGATATTGGCCCTTCTTAAAGTGCGAACAACATTGACATCACCACAGGAACAACACTCTGCCCTTTCCAGTATTGACCCTATGGAGGCGTGCTCTTCAACATCCAAAGAGCACTTGTTCCGGATGACTGTGTCTCCTGAATTATTTAAATGTAAATAACTGCAACGCGGCACGTCCTAATTAGCCCTCGTTATTTCTTGACTGCAACAACCCAATGTTGCCGGAGCTTTCCGCCCGTTTCGTCAAACCCATTAGAACATATCTGGGAGGCTGTGACAGACCTGGCGTTCAAATTACTCAAGTTCTCCCATGTCAAACCTATATTCTGTTTCCGCCACTGGGTTGTGGTTGCTAAAATCACAACGCACGCACACACGCACACACACACAACAGAGCAGCAATGATTTGCCCCTATCTAGACCCAGGCTACACAACCTAGCTCGAATTAATACAGTACATCCCTACACAAGAACTCTGTTCTGTCTTCTCTGATCTCTTCGCAATCCCACCTCAATGGGAAGGCAGCTTGAACCACATCTGCTGCTTTCCTGTCTCACCTGAAGTTAGGATAGCAGAGTTTCTACATATATTCTGAAAATGTCTAAAACCGAACTTCTCCGGAAAGACATCTCAGCCTTGAAAAAACATGCATTTTCCTTGTTTGCTAGCACCGTCTTAGCTGGTGTTCTTTACGAGGACAAATCGACTTCCTAAGACTGTGTTTTGGTTCTCACCTGGCTATCTTCAGATGAATGCATATTGGAGATAAGAGAATGTACTCATTAGATGCACTCTGGCACGAAACTACAGTGTAGTGCAGGTCTGGAACCGCTTGCAGAGCGGATAATCACGTTCAATGGTGTTCATTCAACAGCCAAACCAAACAACAAAACACGAATAACTACACACATAATTGAATCAAATTGCGCATACAAGTGACTTATTTTTAACAATATCAAAACAGCGGTAGTTACACTTAACCTAATACACTAACCAAAAAACCAACGTCAAGTAACTTAAAATAATAACTAGCAAAGTGGAAACATCTCCCAGTGACTTAAATTACGAACCTAATCACCGGAACAAATCCCTGGTGTATGTTATGGTACCAAACTAGACACCCAAATGGTTCTAGCCTTGTGCACCCCACTAACAGCCCTGTGTCTAAACTTGATTGTGAAGCTAAACAAAGGCTCTTATAGATGATTAAAAGAAAACGACAAATATTGGTACTTTTAATTAGATGGCCCCAACACAATAGTGAAATTTAACAAATTGTTTCACACCAAAATATTTCCAGAACACTGCAATGAACACAAACACCACCTTGCTTACAGACTCCATATCAGAAGTGCAACACCCAGTTTGGAACCAATTAAAACTTTTGTGACAATTATGTAGAGTTGCTAAAGAGTCACTTTACACATTTTTCAGAGTGAATAGTTTATTTTTGTCACTGATTTTGCCCTAGTCACAATGATGTCTACAGCAGCACAAATGGCTCTGAAGATGTGCTCTGTCCAGCCACTGTCTATCATTTGAAGGCAGCAGTAGATATTTTTTATTTGATTTTTATATTGGGCTAAATTGTTCAAGATGCTGAAAGAATAAATGTCCCATTGAATTATATGCACATAAGTGCACATAAATGTGTAGAACCAAAGCACAGCCAGTTTCTACTTGACTGGGGCCAGTTCCTGCACTATCAAATTGTACCAATCACCAGTGTGGCAGTCATGTAGTCAATAAATGCCAGCTACATAGAAATACAATATTTCAACAGAGAGAGTGGTGGGGTGTTACTTTAATTTGGACACTTTATTTTTATATTTCTCACTGTGAAACATTTAATTCGTTTTCAACGTAAAATGTAATCACGACAGCACTTTTTGTATTTGAAATGAATAATAATATACCAGAAGATTTTACATAAAAAAACATGTATCAATTACTTGCTGGTGTCTTTTTAGGAATTGCCAATCTGAAGCTCAATTTGCACAGTAATTATGCAGTCTGGCATTTGTTGCAAAAAGGAACAGCAGCCTCAAATACCCTAAGCTATATTTTACAGCAGAGGACACCAGAATAACCCTTTATATGAAAACAAGAATAAAACAAACGTTATTATTGATGTGCATGTAATACACTGATGAGCCAACATGTTATGGCCACCTGCCTCAGGTGCTGTTGGTCCTGTGCCTGCTGTCCTCTGAGGCATGACTTCTGCCAGACCCCTGGAGGGGTTCTGTGGTGTCTGACACCAAGACATAAGCAGAAGGGAATCTGACTTGTTTGTCCAGCACGTTGAGATCTGGGGAATTTGGAGGCCAGGACAACATCTCGAACTCTTCATTATCTTCCTCAAACTTTTCCCAATCAATGTGCGGAGTGTTCCCGGGAGAACATTTCCCAGAGCAGCATACTCCCTCCACCAGTCTGCCGTCCTCCCAGAATGCATCAGGGCACCATCACTTCCCCAGTTAAGCGGTTCACACGCGATGTAAGATATATTGGGACTCGGACGACCTTCTAGACTTTCAGTCACTGTAGGCACTTTCAGTCACTGTAGGCACTTTCAGTCACTGTAGGCACTTTCAGTCACTGTAGGCACTTTCAGTCACTGTAGGCACTTTCAGTCACTGTAGGCACTTTCAGTCACTGTAGGCACTTTCAGTCACTGTAGGCACTTTCAGTTATTGTAGGCACTTTCAGTCACTGTAGGCACATTCTAGGGTTCTGACACTTTCCTCCTGTAACCAGAATTAAAACAATTCTGCGACTTCTTCCCAGACATTCACACAAGCCTTCGTTAGGAAGCGATCGGCGTTATTCGATTCACCTGTCATAATTTTTTGCCCATCTGAGTCTATTCACACGGATTTAGATTCAACTTTATTGTCATTGGACAGTACAAGTACAGTACAACGAAATGCAGTGTGCATCCTACCAGAAGTGCAAATGAAACATCAAAGAAATATATATATATATATATATATATATATATGATTCCAGCCTTTCACACAATATTGCATATTAATTATGACATGAAATCCAAACAAATACAGTTGCTTGTTAGCCTTCACACAAACACATTTTCAGATATCTTCTAAGCAAATCAATAGTGCCTTTCACAAGGACAGACAGCTCAGCTGACCTTCTTAAGAATCTGACAAAAACAAGTCTCTGATTTGCCAAATGGCCAGAAAACCGGAGGAACATTTTCACAGTATGAACCTCGTGGAAGCATAGGTGAAATATACTCGAATGAAAAAAGATTAAAAAGATGAGTGGAACGGAGAGATTGATGAAGAGGTAAATAGGAAGATATATCCCTCTACAGAGGTTGGAATTTTCCATGTTGGAATTTGCAGACTCAGGGATAAAGCAATTCGAGAGATATCTGCTAATGAGAACGGCAATATAGCATCATTACATCTCTTTAGACGGAAAACATATGAAGCTGTAGGGGATTTGCTGGACACAGAGACACACAACACACCCACACACAAACTCCCCCTCCCTCCCTCCCTCCCACACACACACACGCACGCACGCACACACACACGCACAAACCCAGCAGGCACTCCTGAATTGCCCATACAGGGAAACATATGAAACTGTCGGGGCTTTGCTGGACTGCAGCAATGCCAGATGACCAGGCTGGTCAGGGCGTCTCCCGGGAGAATATATGAGAAAGACAGACGTGAGCTGGAAGCATTCGAGGTCACTGTGTTTTTGACAGAGATAGAGAGGGGGAGATGGTAAAAAAGAGAGCAGCAGAGTGTGGGACGATAAAGGCGAGAGAGAGGAAAGGAAAGAGGAGTTTTCCATCTCAAGACCTGCTATTATCGCCTCCAATTGGAGATGAGATGGAACTCATTTAAAATCTCATTAGACAGACTCAATGAGTAGAGAACTGGAACGCTCTGAGAATAGACTCCAGTATGAGTGGAGAACAGGAACGCTCTGAGAATAGACTCCAGTATGAGTGGAGAACAGGAAACGCTCTGAGAATAGACTCCAGTATGAGTGGAGAACTGGAAACCCTCTGAGAATAGACTCCAGTATGAGTGGAGAACAGGAAACGCTCTGAGAATAGACTCCAGTATGAGTGGAGAACTGGAACCCTCTGAGAATAGACTCCAGTATGAGTGGAGAACAGGAACCCTCTGAGAATAGACTCCAGTATGAGTGGAGAACAGGAAACGCTCTGAGAATAGACTCCAGTATGAGTGGAGAACTGGAAACCCTCTGAGAATAGACTCCAGTATGAGTGGAGAACTGGAACCCTCTGAGAATAGACTCCAGTATGAGTGGAGAACTGGAACCCTCTGAGAATAGACTCCAGTATGAGTGCAGAACTGGAAACCCTCTGAGAATAGACTCCAGTATGAGTGGAGAACTGGAACCCTCTGAGAATAGACTCCAGTATGAGTGGAGAACTGGAACCCTCTGAGAATAGACTCCAGTATGAGTGCAGAACTGGAACCCTCTGAGAATAGACTCCAGTATGAGTGGAGAACTGGAACCCTCTGAGAATAGACTCCAGTATGAGTGGAGAACTGGAACCCTCTGAGAAGACTCCAGTACGAGTGCAGAACTGGTCCAGCATTAGTATCAGACCTATGTTGACTGGGGCTCATTAGAATACCTTCATATACTGTAATCCACAACGACGAGGCTGGTATGTCTCCCAAACCCTCTGCTCTCCTCAGGTTTCTGGTGTGGAAAGTTGGTGCGCTTAAGATCAATATGGACCTGGTGTGAGCCTGATCTTATGCTGGTTGGGGCAATGCGGGAGGAACCAGAGCTCGCAATGTCACGGAAGATTGGAGTGATGGGAAAAGGAAGTGCGGGGGTTGGGGAGGTGATCGGAGAGAACGACGATAGGTCAGCGACTGAAAGGAGTGAGAAGTTAAAAAGATCAGGAGGTGAACCGAAAGGGAGGGAGGCGAAGAGGGAGAGATATGCGAGCGGGCCGAATGAGGTCTTGGGATGCAGAAGAACCAGACGGAGAGAGAGAGAGAGAGAGAGAGAGAGAGAGAGAGAGAGAGAGAGAGAGAGAGAGAGAGAGAGAGAGAGAGAGAGAGAGAGAGAGAGAGAAGGGGGAATTGATGCAGTAACCTTAGGAGACCTGGGGTCTCATTTATCAAACTTTGCGTAGGATTTGCGTCAGAAGTGGCGTACGGACGAAACGTAGGATGTACGTACGGACAAAAATATTGGGATTTATCAAACCGTGCGCAATCACGTCCTACACCGTTTTCGCTTAATAAATCACAATGAACTCTAAATGTGGCGCAGCTTTTGCGGCTTTATATCACGCCCATATTTGCCCAGAAATAGTCAAAGAAACGCCCCAAATTAATATTCATGGATTGAAACGTCATGACAAACTGGGAGGAAACCCGGAAAAGTAACGTCACTCAATGTGAAGTTTCCTATTGGGGAGGTGGATATTGCGCTTTTTGGTTTGCCTGTTCACCCGCAGTGAACTTTATGTAATTACAAGACAAACCTTTTATACATACTAACACATCTGACATAACCCGGATAACGGCTGGCTGAGATATGTGTTGCACCTTTCAAAATAAGGGTTAAGACATGCGATGAAACACATTTAAAATAGAACCAACTAAAGGCACATACATGAACACTACATCTATACTATGAAATACACTTTCCCCAGTGGATATATATATATATATATATCCATATCCCCATATATATATGTAATATATCCATATCCCCATCTATTTATCTATCCATCTATATATATATTCATTTATCCATCTATCTATCCATCTATATATATATCCATATCCCCATATATATATGTAATATATCCATATCCCCATCTATTTATCTATCCATCTATATATATATTCATTTATCCATCTATCTATCCCTCTATATATATATCCATCTATCCGCTCCTTCAGACAGAGACATCGACAAGAATATCAGTTTTATACACGGTTTTGTTCTGTTCGCCGTATTTATGAGGATGAATTGCACAACATGACAATATAATTACACAACATATGAGTTATTTTTTGGAAATAAATATTCATTTTAATTGACGTTATATGTTGTTTTATTGATTTGTTATGGCAGATCGATCAAACAGGTGTTTGTGTAGGCTGTTAATTGTAAGATTCTTAATATTATTAATGACAGGAGATATTTCCATTTATTTTACACAACGGTCTACATTTTAACACAGTTTCGTGTATTTCATCCATTTGCCAACGACGTCGGCATTTCTCATTTCACCCGTTTCTGTGCGTACGCATGGGTCAGAGCTTGCGTGGAGGACCGCACATTTTCACGTCAAGTTTGCTTTTGATAAATCCCAACTATTGCGTAGAGAGCGGAGTACGCATTCTTTTGTGCGTACGCACCGCTGATAAATGAGGCCCCTGATGATGACTGCGGTGGCGTGTTGTAGACTATCTGGCGTTGCAGGGTAACTCAAAGCTCCATGCCACAGATATGTTTAATGGTGGATTCCTGTTTCCCGGCAGATCATGTGGTCCCTTGACCACCGGGTTCAAACAAGAGGGATGGACCCGTAACTAATACACAGCAAAAGCAGAAACGGCGAAACAAGTAAGTCATTTAGGACAGAAAGAAATACTTTGCATTAATGTAATCCCGCAACTGACCGGCGTGATGGACTGCGAGACCATATTAGAGGTCCTAGTGACCGCATGCCGCCGCCTGACAAAGGCTGACAGACCGTAGGTCACACATGTATTACCTTACCGTGTGGGTCCACCACTCACATTCTGATTTCTCACTGTCATTATTTTACACGACTGTCGCGGCGCCGCGAGGACTTTTAAGAATTCTGCACCGTAGTAGAGAAAGATAAAGTACGAAGTGCTTTTGTTAAACGCTCATGAGCCGTGGCGCGCATAAAGTTAAATCTGAATCAGAAGGTCGAAGCGAATTTAGAAGCTGACCAAACATTGAACCCTGCCATCTTTAAAACGTTGGGGCACACTGGCTCAGCGCGGGTGATGAAATTGGACCAGGAACTCCAGGGGGTGAGGGGGAATTGTCGGACGGCACCGCCTTGTGTTAAGAAATAGTCGCCCGGGGACCCTGATGTGGACATGTAATTGGGAAATGTGTTACCTAAGTGTGGGTGTACCAGCTGAAAGCTTCTGGGTTGAGCGAGCAATGTTTTAAGAATCAGAGAAAAGGGTCAAAGGAGAGGGACCTCTTCCGTTCTGGGTCGATGGGTTTTGGCAGAACGAGGAAGTACATCAGGAGAGTTATTCCCACTATGGACAACTTGGATTTTTTTTCCCGAAGCATCCTGATATTCAAGTATGCAACATTTACAGGATATTTCAGGACTTATCACAAGGCCACTCTAGCATTATCGTGGCTAGGTGATTTGAGTCGTTGTCGTGTAGAAAGGCGATTGTTTGTAAGGTACATTTCTCATCTCCTAACAAGGGCGCATGTCAAAGCCTGGGTAGATTCGATGGTAAGCAAACGTGTTAGTCAACGTGTTGGTTTCAGGAGAAAAATTGAAATGTGCCAAATTGTAATGACCAGACCACTGGTTCACATCATATCAGAAACGACAAGGCTTGTGGGGTGCTCCAGGTTATTAGTGGTGAGCACCTGCCGACAGTGGAGCAAGGAACATCAAACCAGTGATTGGGTGTCGGGCAATCAAAGCACATCACACCCTGCCGTGTATGGGGCTACATACTGCTGACGGGTGCACATGATGACCCCATGCTGACCCCATAATGACCCCTGCCCACCAACAATGGGCACACAAGCATCTGAACTGGACCTTAGAGGAGTGGTAGAAAGTATCTTGGTCCGATGAGTTATCTTTTACATCACGTGGACTGCTGTGTTTGTGTGCATCATCCACCTGGGTAAGTGATGGCACCAGGATGCACGGGAAGACGACAAGACGGTGGACGGAGTGAGATGCTCTGCACAATGTCCTGCTGGGAAACCCTGGGTCCAGGCATTCATGTGGACGTCAATTTGGCATGTGCCACCTTCCTAAACACTGTTACAGGTACACTGCTGCCCTGGACAAATTCCCCAGATCTCAATTCAGTGAAGCATGTGCTGGACCAACATGTCATCTCCACAGCAGCTCCACCTCACAACTTACAGGTCTTGAAGGATCTACTGCTAATGTCTTGGTGCCAGATACCAGAAGACACCTTCAGGGATCTGCTGCTAATGTCTTGGTACCAGGTAGCACATGAGACCTTCACTAATGTCTTGGTACCAGACACCACATGACACCTTCAGGGATCTGCTGCTAATGTCTTGGTACCAGCTAGTACATGAGACCTTCATTAATGTCTTGGTACCAGACACCACATGACACCTTCAGGGATCTGCTGCTAATGTCTTGGTACCAGCTAGTACATGAGACCTTCATTAATGTCTTGGTACCAGACACCACAGAACACCTTCAGGGATCTGCTGCTAATGTCTTGGTACCAGATAGCACATGAGACCTTCATTAATGTCTTGGTACCAGACACCACAGAACACCTTCAGGGATCTGCTGCTAATGTCTTGGTACCAGATAGCACATGAGACCTTCATTAATGTCTTGGTACCAGACACCACAGAACACCTTCAGGGATCTGCTGCTAATGTCTTGGTACCAGATAGCACATGAGACCTTCATTAATGTCTTGGTACCAGACACCACATGACACCTTTAGGGTTCTGTTTTTGGAGCACACAAAAAACCAACAGCATAATCAGCATACCATGTTGACTCATCGTTGAATATATTATGCAACAACTTGCTATGAACATATTGGATTTTCTGAGTTTTAGTAGAAGGATGCAAGTTATGATATCATCTCTACTTTCAAGGTTATGAACGCTGTTCCATACTCAACTTAACACTACTACAAATGTAGTCGACATGTCAGAGGAAAATAAACGATCTAGATATGTCATTACGGGCCGGCTAATTATCCTGACACATATCTAGTGGGGATGTAGTTAATTGGACAGATCAGATCATGCCAACGTACTTACATTAAAGATGTTTTACTGAGAAAGTGATGGAGACTATTTTAATCGGCCCAATGCAGGTTCAGTTAATGGATGTAATTATCTCCTCAGCTGGTTTTTCTTTAACATTGTGCCAGTACGGTGAATGAGAAAAGTTAGCACTTGGCCAATTCCGACAAATACAGACACATACCACAGACATGGTTTGTCCCGAGGATGTCTCTACTACAAATGCGAAGATATTAAGAACAGAACTGATGACCATATGCCGTCCCTGTGGTAAGACAATTTGCATTTGGCGACGTAAGACGTGAACAACAAATGCCACCAGTCAGAGAAACGGACAAAGTTAAAGAGGCTGCAGTCAACGCGGGGTCTAGATTAGACAGAGTTTTGAACAGCGATATCACAGCATCTAATGGCGACATCACGCCGCGCTCGGTTGTCGCTAACAGAAAAATGTACTTGAGCAAAAAATGTTTGTGAGCGGTCTGTGTCGAGGACGGACGTTATTTCACGCTCCGTGTCTCTCTCCCCCGCTGTGAGTGTGTGCACGTTTGTGGGTGTGTGTTTCGTCAGGCTGTCACCCCAGCAAGTGACGCAGAAACAACGGTGTTGCCCAAGTGTCTGTGGCTGCTTTGAAAACGGTCCAGACTTCTGAATGAGGAAACGAGATGCACCAGCTTACAGGTAATTTCCAAACACACGCGGTGGGGAAGTAGGGGCGTGGCATCCTGTCATCCACTCTGCTCTTGTCCTTAATTTGCACTGAGGTGAAATGTACACGTGCAAATATGGGAGATTTATGGAATTATTTCCCAAATTTGCATAATGCAGAGAAAACCGGTTGGTCAGGCATTTCCTACAAGTCATTATTAACATCCAGGGTCGATGGCCTCGTGATCCTCTAACCAATAGCGGTTAATTCAAGGACATCCATGTGTCCGTCTGCTTGGTCCTGACGCTGTCTAGGATATTGTATGTGCTTTGTAAACACCGGAACTAGCATCGGCACATTACTGGAAAGAAACCACACGCTTCAACGCTAGCTGTAAGGGATGCCAAATACATACTATTGCCTGTCTAGTTATGTTTTCAAACTAGCGACAAACCCATCACCTGTGTGTCACATTTAACCATGTTGATGTAGTGAGAGATATTTAGTTGTTGTTATATAAAATGGGTTTTGGTCCCACAGTACTTGTGCACCGGAGAGCGCAGCCTAGGCCGCTGACCGACTTAGTTCACATACAGGACTTAAGTGTGATTTATGGTACTAGGGTTGTGACAGCGCGAGTGTGTATGCATGCGGTGTGTGTGTGTGTGTGGGTGTGCGAGCGTGCCTGTTTTGTCTTGTTCCGTGCCTGTGTACAGATCGTGAATGTTTTGCTATGACAGCTTTCAGCCATTACCACAGGCCTACTGAGGGCCCGTTCCAGTCAGTTAGCAGGCTAGCACGAGGACAGCCAGACAGGCCCATTCTCCCCACACCATTAGGCCCTGAATGGAGCGGCACATCTTTGACCTCCTGCAGAGCGGCTCACCTTAACTGCACCACAGAGCCATCACGGGGTTTATGGGAAGAGGATCGAGGAAAGGACGGCAACGTCTCACCGAGAGTTGAGCTCCGGACACAGATGCACCGTAATGCTCGGGTTTCTATGTAACATGGCCTGTCTCGGGTGAAATAGTTGACGTGTTGGGTCTTGGGACGAAGTCACATATTTCTGAGCCCGATATGTTTTGTATGTGTATATATATATGTCTCGTTTTTATAGTTGGTGGTCTACTCTGGACTCTCTAACTTGCTCACAAGAGAGAGGGTAAGGATTTCTACAGGATGTCTGACTAGAAATAGGGCTTTGTCTCAGAGGCTAGGATAAAGTTATCCGATGAATAATTTGGGCAACGTAGATCGCACTGAGGTCCAAATGAGTTAGAGCTAGTGTGGTAGAGGTCCCAATGAGTTTGAGCTAGTGTGGTAGAGGTCCCAATGAGTTTGAGCTAGTGTGGTAGAGGTCCCAATGAGTTAGAGCTAGTGTGGTAGAGGTCCCAATGAGTTAGAGCTAGTGTGTTAGAGGTCCCAATGAGTTAGAGCTAGTGTGTTAGAGGTCCCAATGAGTTAGAGCTAGTGTGGTAGAGGTCCCAATGAGGTAGAGCTAGTGTGGTAGAGGTCCCAATGAGTTAGAGCTAGTGTGGTAGAGGTCCCAATGAGTTAGAGCTAGTGTGGTAGAGGTCCCAATGAGGTAGAGCTAGTGTGGTAGAGGTCCCAATGAGTTAGAGCTAGTGTGGTAGAGGTCCCAATGAGTTAGAGCTAGGCATGTGTGGGGCTGGCCTCGTTGGCTGCTTATTGAAGGTTCTGGAACCTGCCGGCCGTCTTACATGGTGCGTAAATGTGCCACATTATTCAGAGCTGTAGTCATTTCCATCTATCTAAGCGATGTGGAGGATCATGCTTATCTCAGTACAATATGGGCTGTCACATTGTTCCTCCAGCTACCAGTATATCTGAGTCAAGCACCGCTGGGCGGTCCCCTGTAGCACGCCTGAGAGACACTGACTAGTAGAAACCTCTCAGATGATAACTTGAAGCCGACGAGTTCTACCACAGGGTTTGTAACCGGGCTGTCAGGCCTTGACATGGAAACGTTTTCTTTTTTTCCACCAAGGATCAGGATGTGTAATCGATTGAAACATGGCAGTCTACTCTGTGAGACAACGTCTGGATCCATGAAAAGTCTTTGTTTATCACACCCAAAACAAATGCTGATTGGATCCACCGAAAACCCATCACGTCTATGACATTGTAACCTCGACCCAGAGTAAAAACATGTTCAAACTGTCTCCGAAATCAGATATCTCAATCTTAACACTCGACTTATCCCCTCAAAAAACAGTTATTCAATATTTATAATTTGCACCTCTTCATTTAGATCGAATTCTTCGCTGGCTATAATTCAGGTCCGATATATGTGAGGACTTGGGTGGAGGTTATATTAGCATGTCGCTTCAAGCAGATTGCAAACACCATGTTCCCAAGGAATCAAAGGCGATATATTTCCCACAGTCTCCGTTCTGCACTTAATTCTTTACAAGAACCACCTTTCCTTGCTGAAACTTCTTTATCAACAACAAATTACTGACTGTGCCTATAATATGTGATTTCTCACCTGGCTGTCTTACTGTGAGATAAATGCACTAACTGTAAGACATGCTTGATTAGAGTGTCTGGTAAATTACTAAAATGCTAATGTAAATGAAAGCCTCAGAGACTTACCTACGGCAGGGGATCAATACCGTTTTAATTAGAGTACAGTTAGGCTCTCCAGTTCAAACACGTGTGTGTATGTGAATGTGTACGTGTGTGTGTCTGTCTATATGTGTACTGTATGTGTTCTAGTATCTGATTTTAGTCCACATTACAATAGGAAAACATGGGAAAATCATGGAAACTGAGGACATTTGGCTGGTTTTCACGGTAACAGAACGCTTAATTTGACTTGGTATTTTCATGGTTAGGTAAAATATTAGCAGACTTTAACTTGATAGTAACACCTACATGTTTGTGGGAGGGTAAATCTACTGTACGTGTTTGTGCCTCTGTACTGACTGATTACAAAACCAAGAACAAACAACAACTTTTGAAGAGGTGATCACCCTGCATGTGTGTACGAGTGTGTGTGTGACATATCTGGTCCCGTGCTACGATATCTCATAACCATTAATTACGTCGCCAACACCCAGGTAATCATCAGTAGATACAGTCACATCGTCACATCATCGCGTTATTTCCGAAGGTCGCTGAGATTGCTACGATTTATCAAGTGCCAGGCATTTAGAAAACTTGCCAACCTAAGTTCTGTGAGAAGAGCATTAGAATGACCATCAATCAAACCGCACGCAGCCGTTTGATAATGTGGTCCTCGCTCGCTCACACACGCGCGCACACACGCACACGCGCGCACACACGCACACGCGCACACACACACACACACACACAACCTCTGAGGCAGTGTGTGTGACATCAGGGGCTTTTATCCAAATAAATGTTTCCACTTATGGGGACTCCGGCTCTCAGACACAGAGACACTGAACCTCAGGGAGTAGCACACTGATTATTGGATTCCACCATTGATCTCTGTGATGAAATGTTCTCTCTCTCACCCTCTCTCCCTCCGCCAAGCTCTCCCAACCCCCCCTCTCTGCTTTGTCTCCTCGTTTTCACTCCCCTGTCTCTCTCGTGCTCCTCCTCTCCCCGTACCGCTCCTCGTCTGCGCCTCCCCATAGGACGGTGAATGATGGAGGCACTCTGAGTGAATTTGATGTCTCCATAATATCCCACTATATCCTCATTTTCAACAGTCAGCGGTGGCAGGCATGGGACTCGAAATGGAAAATTAGATAGTGTTTGTGTGTGTGTGTTAGGTTGAGGGGTGGGTTGTGGTGGGGTGGTGTGGTGTGTAGAGGGAGGAATGCGTTTGCCTTGTGTGTGGTTGAGCATTCGTGTGTGTGTGTGTGTGTGTGTGTGTGAATCCGCGGGGATGTCTGTGTGTGTGTGTGCACCTAAAATAGATTGATCATAACTTCAGAATTAGCAGTCAGCCCAGGAAATGGGATATATAGATGTACTTAAAGAGCAAAGATATATGCCATGCAGTATTTGTACATATTACCACACTTTATATAAAAAATATTGATGTGAAATGCGTTTCTGAACCTCCACATATTCCGTATGAGTCAGTCTTTATTGGCGTGGTGGCATTAAGAAATGACATTTAGGGAAGAAGCTTCCTTTAATTAACCCCTGAGGGGTTTGACCCGTAGAAGCATCAAACTGACATCATCACTCACGTTATACGTGGCTCTGTGTATATTGATGAAAGGCACTTCCTGTTTTATGTCGGTTACAACCAAACGCAAGGATCCGTTGTTTAAAGGTAGACACGACCACATGACGTTAAACGGGGACACATTGTTTTGCGAAAATGTTTGTTGCTGACATGCTCCAGTTCTTCAGTTTTCAGCTATTCAGTTTTAGTTGCACTTGGCCTGGCCAAGAGGGGGCAGATGTAAGGGCGTGGCTGGCCAAGAAGGGACAGATGTTTAAGGGCGTGGCCTGGCAAAGAGGGGGCAGATGTGTAAGGGCGTGGCCTGGCCAAAAGGGGGCAGATGTGTAAGGGCGTGGCTGGCCAAAAGGGGGCAGATGTGTAAGGGCGTGGCTGGCCAAAAGGGGGCAGATGTGTAAGGGCGTGGCTGGCCAAAAGGGGGCAGATGTGTAAGGGCGTGGCTGGCCAAAAGGGGGCAGATGTGTAAGGGCGTGGCTGGCCAAAAGGGGGCAGATGTGTAAGGGCGTGGCTGGCCAAAAGGGGGCAGATGTGTAAGGGTGTGGCTGGCCAAAAGGGGGCAGATGTGTAAGGGCGTGGCTGGCCAAAAGGGGACAGATGTGTAAGGGCGTGGCTGGCCAAAAGGGGGCAGATGTGTAAGGGTGTGGCTGGCCAAGTGTGGGCAGATGTGTAAGGGCGTGGCTGGCCATTTTATGCATCATAAATCATACCACCTCACAACAGTTCCCAAGTTGCACAATAATTTTCCGCTAGCCACAGTGGGTCTTACAATGCATACAACAAAACGTTGTTTAAGCCGACACCAACAACTTTTTTTTGCAAATCAACACAAAGTGAGTTAGGGAATGTCCAAGGTCGAGGCCTCAGTGCCCTGTAAACATTCCGGGCACCCTGCTCTTTATTACTCTACGGACCCAGAAATTATTTGTCCGGACTCAGACATCGGTGTGTGAGCACGTTCTCCATCCAACAACAATGGTTGTGCTGACACGTAACTGACCCGGCAGGTGTAGCTCGACCCAGTCGGACATCCACCCATCCAGCGTGGCCGACAATGTGCCAATTAGCCTCACACTCTGTGTGACCCCCGCGGCGGTGTTGGTATGCCGCAACCACAGCCTTAGCACATCTGTTCTGCCAGGCAGCGACTGCCTCGCCGTTCAGGAGCCCTCAATTAAGTTTCAGCGCGAGAAGAACGAACTGCCGGAGAAATCTCTTATACGACAAAATATTCAGGAGTCGGCCGTGCATCAAATCTCCCAGCGGAGAGTTAGTTATGGATCGGGCTGCGAGAAAGACCACGCATGACAATGACGCAGTGCTAGTGTTCGAAAAGAAAATCCGCTGAAATATTTCCTCCTGTCAATAGTCTCATAATTAGCACCATGGCAACGGCAGAAAAAAATAGAGAACGGGTGTGTGGTGGTGTTTGGAGTTGTTGTGCGCAGAGACTTCCGCCGGCAAACAGACTGCGAGCATGTGGAACAATCAGGGAATGACGACGAACGTTTGACAGGATAATAATTGCAGGGTATTCAGAATGTATTTATAAGCAGCGTTCATAAGAGGGCCTTCATAAGGAAGATTAGAGACTAGTGCACACATGTCCAACCAATGACTGATGTCACATGATCCATCATGTTACATAATTTACATCTCAGCACACTTTCTTTCCGAAAGCTGTTCTTCTAGTTCCTCTGCTAGAAATGCGTACCCTAGTCAAATATCATATATGTTAACTAGAACGATAACTATACAATACTGATTAGAATCACAAAGAACGAGAGACAATGAACATAGCAACACAGTGATAAATTGACTTTCAATACAGCGTGGGTAT
This sequence comes from Dallia pectoralis, assembly GCA_029465975.1. Lineage (NCBI taxonomy): Eukaryota > Metazoa > Chordata > Actinopteri > Esociformes > Umbridae > Dallia > Dallia pectoralis. The sequence continues at coordinate 9,787,174 of CM055755.1, forward strand.
TGGTATATAATGTTGGAAATGGCACATTTTTTATGGAATATCTACACAGGCGTACACCACTATCAGCAACCATCACTCCAGGGATACAATGGCACGTTGTGTTTGCTAATCCAAGTTTATCATTTTAATTCTAATAGATAAATACAAAAAAAGTTTTGTTTTTATGTTAGCGCGGCTAAAAACTGTTGTGTTGATTAATGAAGCAATAAAACTGGCCTCTTTAGACTAGTTAAGCATCTGGAGCATCAGCGATTCTGGGTTAAATTAAAGGTTAAAAAATGGCCAGAAATAATAAGTCTGTTCTGGTTGTGAGAAATGAAAACTATTAAAAGTGGGAAATTTGGAACGGGTGGAAGGGATCTTGAATAAGTCAATCAAATGTATTTTATAAAGCTCTTTTTAGCCTGAACCCGACAGAGCACGTATCAACAAGTCGATACACAGCGGCTAGGAAAAACTCCTGGATGGGTCGAATTTAAGAAGAAACCTAGAGAGGAACCACCCTCTGAGATGTGGCCAGTGTTCTTCCGGCTATGCTGGGTGAACTTCCAATAGTTTAATAACTATTAAATGGATTTTTAAATGCAGAGAGTCTTATAAAATAGTCCAGGTCAAATACATAAACAGTCAGAAAGGGACAACCGGGAGGGTTGAGGGTTAGGCAGATTGGAAGCCCTCAGGTAGCATCAGCTGCTCAGCCAGTAACACAACCAGGGGTCCTTAGGGGTCTGCTACATGTCCTTAGGGCCGGTCGGTCCCACAGTGTGGTCTGTAGGCACGTGTCCTTCTTAAAGAAAGTGTAAACAAGACACAGGGAAAGGTTTGACACCCGAGTTCCCTATGTCCCTGGCACAATAGTATAGCAGCATAAATATTGAAGCTGAGACACGGGGGTCCAGTGAAACTGTGGCCCTGAACAGGATAAACCCAGAACAGAGCCCAAAAAGCTGGAAAACATCTACCCACTTTACCAAGCATCAACGAAGGGACACCAGTCAACTGAAACCACTCTGGGAAGGTTTAGTTTTACTCACTTAGTTACTCGAATTGAGAGGCAAAAGATAACAACGGCGAGCCAGTGACTCCACCCCCCAAGTAGGAATTGAAGAGAGGGGAGGTGAGAGCCCACTTTAAAGTCTTAAGGACTTTAAAGTCTGCCCTAGCCTTAACAGCTAGCCAATTTAAAAAGGCTAATACCGGGCAAATGTGGTCAAAATAATGTGTTCTAGTTATGTCTGAAACGCATGCTTCCATAGTAGCTAACCTAGGAGCTTCTCCATGTTTCATTGAAATATACAGATGTGTGTCATCAGCATATCAGTGCAAATTGACTGATTGATTGATTATGGTTTTGGATGACATCACCCAGAGGCAGCATATATAGTGAGAACAAAAGTGTTCCTAAAACCGAGCCTTGAGGTACACCAAAGCATACCCTTGATTTGTCCGAGGATAGGCCATCCACAACCTTTCTTGAAGAAGGAAGGTTATCATTCCATTTGGCAATGCCATGCAATACCCTGTGGACGGCGCTTGATAGAGCCTATTTTCTCTTACAACGGTACACTGACCCATAGCACAGCTCTTAACTATGCCATAACTTTCTAGGGAAGAAGCAGTCAGCTGGTATTCTTTCTATAATGTGACCAGCACAGTCACCGGATCTCAACCCAATTGAGCTGTTGTGGGAGGAACTTGACTGTAAGGTACACTATAAGTACCCACCATGTCAATCAAAACTTTTATGAAAGCCAAGTTTAAAGGACACAATCATTATTTAAATATAAAATCATTATTTCAAACAATGTCACTAGCTATATGCTATATACCTGTTCAACAATCTCACGTTATATTTCCGATTTAAACATCTTTAATGTACCACTCTGTGGTAACCAAAACATGTGTTTCTCGCAATGGAGGATTTTTTCTGAGGTTCGTTCAGGCTTTATAGTGAATTGATGCCTTTCTCGCTCTTGTCTGACCTCCTCTTACAGAGCAAGACAGCTGCGTACTTATAGAGACCGTCTCACAATTACCTCCAACAACTTATGGACATTTTCCATTGTTCTCTCTAATACATTGCAATTACAGTGCATAAATAACGGTGTCCTTTCCATTGGAAAAAAACAAAGTCTATGCTTTTTTCTTATGGAACCTTCAGGTTTGCTCTACCCGATCATTTCTTCAGACATAAAGCTATTTATAACTTTGTATCGTGTTAGACGGCATTTTCCACCTACATTTTGTGTTGAATCATCACCCAGACAGTTGTTTTGGTCGGAATTCCGCGAGCCAGTACAGGATACAGCAATAACGAATGCTTCAAAGTCTCCCCGTAATTATCTTACATCAATCTCATGACATTGAGATCTATAAAGGCGTGTCAAAGCAAAAACACTGAGTTATTTCCACTATTACGATTATATATGGGTATCACTTGAAGGGTTTACAACGTGCTGTGCTATTATTTTGGAAGTCATTTATAAATCCATGCGCAGTCATGTGTAGCCACGTACTGTACACCTCCAAGGTGTCAGGATCTCAAAGATAATAAAGTGCTTACACCGCTTTTTCCCACTGCACTTTTTAATCTGTATTTCAGTGTGTGTATCCACACTGCCCGTGTAATCAAGCAGCTAAAAACATGCCTGCTATATTTTGTTTGTGTGGTGAACAACGCTAAATGTTTAATGGCTGAAGAAGTAGGTCTGACTTCATCAAAAAACATCTAGTGATGTTTGCAGAATAAATCTCCAATGATGTTTTCAAAAGGTTAACAGAAAAAAAATTACGCTTTCATGCTGAGTAACCACTGATGTATGAGGGTTGTGCACATTACAAGACAGGCAAAAACATCTCCAACATGGAATTTGCATCGAAATAACTGTCATGATGTGATGCTTCAAAAACACAAGTGGGCAAATCCAATATAAAAATTCTAAAACATGAAAGGTTTGTGGAATTATGAGGAACTCAAGTCATGGTCAGAAAAGGGCATGAATGTAAAAACACTTTGTCCACTCCTTCAATTCTTCTATTTTTGAACCAAGCAAGTAGCTGAATCTACGCATTAACTCATCCTAAAATACAAGGTCAAAATACACATACAGAAAAGTGCACATAAATCCTGTCAGAATTGGTGTCTATATGATTAATGCACCTGTCAGAGTTATGGTTACTGTTTATCTTGCGCTTTTTTTTTACCATGGAAGGCAACGAGGCATGACAAGGATCTGAATGTGGTGAATTTGGACTATTCTTGGACATTCCCAAGGATCTTTCATTTTAGTGTTATACAAAAAGTTTGAAGCAGCTGTTGTGAAGCTTTTCCGACTTTGCATGGACTGATAGAAGCCTCAGTCATTCACAACGATTTCCAGCATCAGAGGGATACCAGGACAGTTGGCAAAAGTATATAAGTGAATTCTGAAGTTCTCCTCAATAAAAGAGAATAAAAAATACTATTCGCAGTAAATATTGGTAAATATGTTATTTGTAACGCAGTACTTGCCAACATTTTTTTTATTGTCAATGTATTCCTGGTCAATTAATTTTTATGTTAATTTTGCTACAGTCGAGGTTTTATTGCCCGTTTGATGAAGCTTTGGAGAAAACTTAAATTAATATAGACATTGTTATTTGTCGATGGAGGAGACGACAGTCTGATCTGGACATGGATATCTAGCTACTGGCCGTTCATATCCTTGACATGTGAGCTAAACATTAAAGTAGCTTCGGGGGCTATTCCTTTGACTTTAGACGGCTGCACTTAGCAATTTCTCCTTTAATTAGCTACAGAGGGAACTCAGATGATAGTAGCTTTGTGAGCGTATTCATTAGCACCGAGGACCATCTGTCTAACTGCTTGATGTATTCCCAGCCACCAATGTGCTGTCGGTATTCTAACACGACCACTGCCAATTCATTATGGATGTCTCCGAGAAGACTCCAACGAGCCCGACATTCGGTGGAAACCTGTGTCTTGAGGCTAGTTGGCTACTCTGTGTAACGAACAAATGAACAGAGACTGGAATGGCCCAGAGATTGGGGAAGGAAACCAAAGTGAAGATAATTGAGGAGAAACTGGCACTGTATGATCACATTGCGAGGCTGGAGGGTAAGAATGAAGGAGCGGTGTCCTTTAGCTAATTAGTCTGTTTCAGAGTGTTTTCTGTATTTAGTTGGCTGTTTGGAAGAGCTGCGGGATTTAAGTAAATACTCTGATTTAAATTCCAAGTGTTTGATGTTAATCTGAAGCCTTGAAGAAGAAATAAAAAACAACATTCATACGATTTTCCATTGTGTGGAAGTCGAAGTCTAACCAGCGCTAAGACGAGCGGTTGCATGTTGATTATTGGTGTACAGTACAGGACCCAATCTTCGGTTGAGTGGTTTCATGTTCAAAAGGGTTTCTTAATAAGGAAACAAAGACACAAGGTTTGTTTGGCTTTGCATTGGCCTTATATGTTTAGGGAAAAATTCGAAGAAAAGTCTGAATTTCTACAGAACTATAATTATAATTATGTAGGGATAATGAGTAAAAACATACGATGGTCAATACAGTAAGGACTTTTATTTTTCAATGGACGGTAGTCTCCGGGGAACACTGACTTGGCTTTTATTTGCAAATTCTTCCCAAACCACAGAGGTAATGTCTATTCCTGAGCACATTATCAGTACATCACCCGCACTCTGCCTCTCTTGTCAATAGTTCAGCATCTCTCTTTCTCTCTTATTTTTTCATTGTCTCCCCCACTCTCCTCAGTGTCTTCATTTGCATAACCAGCACACATTCTATTCTGTCTGTGTGTCTCTCTGGCTCTCCATGGCCCTGTGCTACTTATCCATCATTGTTTACGCGTCGTGTCTGTCCTTTCTCCTCCTCACCGGATATCAAAGACCTTTTGACTCAGATTTAACTGTCTAGTTCAACACAACACTGTCACTTTTCGGTGTCTGCAGGCCCCGGTAGAAATGAGGGCACTCATTTCTCTCTCGCTCTCTTTCCCTCCTCTCTCCACCATCTCTCCGGATTCCTTCGCTCGCTCACTTGTCATCTGTTTTCTAAAGTGGTGATATTTCTCCCGTTCAGATTGGCTGGTATTCCGGTGCAGCCGGTCTGTGCTGCCTGGAGTGTGTTATCAGAGGGTGGCAGCAGCAGAAGTGGCCCTGGCTGATATAAGCTCGGCAGTTCAAAGCGGCTGTGGGTGCCATGGGGGTGGTTCCCACCTGCTAGGCCAGAGCGTGTAGCACATCTAATAAGACACACTAGCATCATTAGCACAGCAGACCAGGCCGTCGGGCCAAACCGGCCAGAGCACAGTGGTAACTGAAAAACACACATACACTCACAGACCACACACCCTCTCAACACCTCAGGGTCTGGCTTTTTCTTTCTCTTTTTCCCTTTACTATACCGTTTCTATTTAGAAAGCCAAGAAAAATGATGATGACAATGTTGCGTTTAACTTGTTTCGTTAATGACAAGAACAGACAATTAAGTTTTAGAACTGTCACAATATAACCTTAAGGATGTTGTGCTGAGGTAGCCAAATGCAGAGCGATTGTCTTGTTTGTGGTATTTATTTACACAAAACAAACGCGTAGCAACAAACGGCTAACCAACACCGAGATTGAAACTAAAACTCAGCATAGAGGGCTACTTAACAAACATCCAAAACCGCTTTAACAAAACAGCACTCACCAACATCGACACGTTACATTGAATTAATAACAAGCACCCGTGAACCTAACCTGGTAACAGCAACTAACAAACTAACGAATGAAGAATATCAAAGCGAATAACAGTGACTATATTCGTAACATGGGAACTTATCAAGGTACCTAAACCCACAGTGATCTGAGGAGGGACAAACCACAAACCGGTGACAAGGTGTCAGGGGCCCAAGGCTTAACGATGCACGAGCACAAGGAGGATTTCCCTTCTGGTCCAACCTGACAGAACGTCTACTGAAGGTCTACACACAAAATGTTAATAAGGGTTACAGAGGAATGTGTCACAACACAGTGCATCGCACCCAGCCGTGTATGAGGCCGTGTAGCCACAGACCGGTCAGAGTGCCCGTGAAGACCCCTGTCCAGAGTCAAAAGTGCCTACAATGGGTGGCAGAACTGGACATAGGAGCAGTGGACAAAGGTCTGGTCTTAGGTCAATTAGATTGAGCATCTGTGGGGTGCGCTGGACCAGCTAGTCTGATCCACGCCGGCTTTTCAATTGATAGGACACAAAGGATCTTCCACTAATGTCTCTTTGAGGTACCCGCTGTTTCGGCACCACAGAGAGGACCAACAGCGTACCAAAAGCATACCAGTCATAATGTTTCGCCTCATCAGAATCAAAATCAGGTTCATTCACAAACTTGATTAAACACACAAGACATTTGTACTGACCCATAGCCACAGCATTTCGGACACACATTTTTAAACAGAGCATGAGCGGTGCAAATAGAGCAAACGACACTCGACACAAACAATTCCACAGGAGACCATGCCTGTCGAAAACAGTGTACAGTGTACATCAGTGTATCCTGTATATATATATAGACACTCACTACCCACTCCAATATTTACACATTGCTCGTTAAAAGGTTTCACCCTGTTTTGTCTTCAGAACTGCCTTGATTCATCTTGGCGTGAATTCAAGAGGGGTTGGAAACATTCCTCCAAGGTTTTGGTCCATACTGAGATTGTAGCATCACGCAGTTGCTACAGATTTGTTGGCTGCACATCAACGATGTGAAAAGGTGCCCTATCGGATTTGGGATCTGGTGACTGTGGACGCCATTTCAGAACGGTGAACTCATTGTCCTGTTCAAGCATTCAAATACAACTCCATATACACACTTTTCTGTTAGACTATCAGACTATCCATTCATCTGCATGTCTGTCTGTCTGTCTGGGTGTCTGTCTGTCTGTCTGGGTGTCTGTCTGTCTGGGTGTCTGTCTGTCTGGGTGTCTGTCTGGGTGTCTGTCTGTCTGTCTGTCTGTCTGTCTGGGTGTCTGTCTGGGTGTCTGTCTGGGTGTCTGTCTGGGTGTCTGTCTGGGTGTCTGTCTGGGTGTCTGTCTGTCTGTCTGTCTGGGTGTCTGGGTGTCTGTCTGTCTGTCTGGGTGTCTGTCTGTCTGTCTGTCTGTCTGTCTGGGTGTCTGTCTGGGTGTCTGTCTGTCTGTCTGGGTGTCTGTCTGTCTGTCTGTCTGTCTGGGTGTCTGTCTGGGTGTCTGTCTGTCTGTCTGGGTGTCTGTCTGTCTGTCTGGGTGTCTGTCTGTCTGGGTGTCTGTCTGTCTGGGTGTCTGTCTGTCTGGGTGTCTGTCTGTCTGGGTGTCTGGGTGTCTGTCTGTCTGGGTGTCTGTCTGTCTGGGTGTCTGTCTGTCTGGGTGTCTGTCTGTCTCTCTACCTATCATGTACACTGAGACAGGAGGAAACCTGTTTCCTCATGTGACAAGGTTGAACGTGACCAGGCACTACATGACCATATTATTTCTGACCAGGCACTACATGACCATATTATTTCCGACAAGGCGCTGCATGACCATATTATTTCCGACCAGGCTCAATATGACCATATTATTTCTGACCAGGCATACATGACCATATTAATTCTGACCAGGCACTACATGACCACATTAGTTCTGACCAGGCACTACATGACCATATTATTCCTGGCTCAATATGACCATAATATTTCTGACCGGGCTCAACATGACCATAATATTTCTGACCAGGCGCTGCATGACCATATTATTTCCGACCAGGCTCAATATGACCATATTATTTCTGACCAGGCATACATGACCATATTAATTCTGACCAGGCACTACATGACCACATTAGTTCTGACCAGGCACTACATGACCATATTATTCCTGGCTCAATATGACCATAATATTTCTGACCGGGCTCAACATGACCATAATATTTCTGACCAGGCACTACATGACCATAATATTTCTGACCGGGCACTGCATGACCATAATCCTTCTGACCGGGCTCAACACGACCATATTTTTTCTGATACAGTCCCACTTTCCTTGGCACATACCGCAGGACCACAAGCTGTGCCCAACGCTCACACATAGTGATGCTGAGTTTATCAGACTATCAGTCTCTGGCACCACCCAGCATGGGTGGAAGGACGTGAGTCTGGCAAGCAAGACTTGTTGCTTGGCTGCTCCTTCCTGTGGTGGGTGTGACTGCCAAGAGCTGTCAATCTTTCTCCGTCCAAACCTGTATGTAGCTCTTGAAATGCGGCCAGCATTTGTGCAATTTGAAAGAACTTAAGAAGATAATGGCTTCAACAAGTGTTGCAGAATTGGTTTCCGTAGTCTTCGACGCCGGTGAAAATAGTCAACAGTCATATGAGATTCATTGCATTATGAACAGTGTTATTACCCAGAAGCACTCCCAGTGACTGGTGTCTATAATGGGGAAGAGTGAAACATCGCTAATTAACATGTAACAGACTTTCCACTGCAGTCAATGGGACAAAATAATTGCTTGAAAGGAAAAGAATAGAGGTGAAGAAAGGACGACGTGGTGTCTTCAGACTCCTCAATGCTCTGAAAGTCATCTCTGATATGAGTAAGACTCCCGGTTTCTTCACTTTGCCTTTGCTTCTCCCGGAGCTTTGATTAGATAGGAGATCCTCTGTGATTTTCAAACTACAAGCTTTCCAGAGGTCTAATTAGCCTTTAGTGCTGACTGTTGTCTTCATCTGACCTACTCCAGTCACTCCGAATGAAAATCCCAGACGGCGAGCAGCTAAAACGAAAAGCCCTTGATCCTCACAAAGGACGAGCGACGACTGCGAGGAGTTCGACTCGTACAAACACTCCAAACGAAACGGAAGGGGCTGAGATCTCCCGATAACTAGGTCTGGTAGCAGTGAGAAATTGCAAACGCAGAACCAATACCTCCGGACGATAATGAGTCATGACAAAGTGGAGAGAGTTGGGCTACAAACATTGCGCTTGTCATCTCGTATCGGTGTCAACCGGGTTGCTGTCGGTGGATTTCTCCAATTAGCCTCCGTGTTAAAAAACGGGAAAGATGAAAAAACGGAAGAAGCTTTGCTAGTATTTATCTTCAACACTACCCACTTGTCTGACATTCTGTTTCTTCGTCAGCAAAAAAAACACTAATAACAATCTGACAACAAAGTTAACGACTGAAGGAAATCACCACTTATTGCATCCTTCGCTCCATGAGCCAATGAACTGCCGCGGCCGACTCTTTATTTAAAACGTACAAGCTGAGTAGAATAGTGTCTGCGTGCGTGAGATATGAGCTCTGTACAGTCTGCATAGGCCACATATTTGAGCGCAGTCGCGTATGACCTAGGGGAAGTCACCCAGTATTAACACAGTAGAGTGAGACTGAACCTGACACGGCCGCACATCCTGACTCAAAACTTCCTGCTTGCACTGCAAACTGTATTGCCCCCGATCCCCGGGGCTCTTCAAATCTGCTGTGTCCAGTGTCCTACTTTAATATTAAACTGTGCAGTTCCAATGACACGCAGAAAGAGATTATTCTGAACCAGAAGGGCCACTCGGGAACTGTGCGATTGTTTGTTGGAAATTCCTGTATTTCGTCTCTCTTTCGAATGTTCTGTAGCGCTGCAACGTTCTGGATAAAAGATCAAGAAGTTGTTTGTGGATTTAACTCTGACGGAAAATGGCACTGGCACTTTTTTATCGCTGGGTAAATCTAAACTAGGGCGCATGGCTCAAACAGCCTCCTCTTTAGAACATTACCTTCTGTTCCACAGATTCTTAATTGCAGTTTATTCCTCACAATGGAGAGATTCTGATTAAGACAAGGCAGCTGGTGTAGGTGGCTACAAATCTAGGATCTTTAAAGAAGTATGGGGAAACAAATTGTCTCCCTGCCACTGGCAACTAGTATCAAAGTTAAAAGTCTACTTGAGTTGACGGATACATAAGACAAACCTCTCAAATTAAACAAACAACACTGACATGTATATACACGTATGTTTCACGTTTACTGTTTCGCAAAGTGTTTTATATGTCAGATTGTATTTCCTCGTAGGAAGAACGAGTTCGCTATTCCGGGCAAACTGTTCCCCCATCAGCCCAAAACATCCGTCCTAGCTACAATCCGATACGTTTTGCACAAAATCACACGTGCAGTATTGTAGTCAGCATCAAGCAAACCCCTGTCAAACTCTCACACATCTCAAAACTCTCCACACCGTCGGAGGAATGTGCACCAGCGTCCGATCACGCGCCACGTCTGATCAAACCCCACTGTTGCCTAAGACAGCTGTCATCTGGTAGGAAATCAAGGGAGATAAATGAATGGATTCACTTCATTATAGCATTAGAACCAAAAAACGGAGGCTATTTTGAAGTAAAACAAATTGCGATGTGTTTCTGGAGCCCGACTGGGCACAGTGTGTTGTCCTGATGAAATGCGCTTGGATGTGAAATTACAAAGGGCTGCGGCGACGTGCTGAAAAAGCCCAGTCGAAACGCGGTAATGTGATAATTTGTGTTTGCGTCGCCACTCTAATAGAGAGCGGTCTTATTGGATCTGCGGTGTTCATATGTCACGTCTGAGCCGCTCCGATCTGGTTTGTAATCTCACCCGTTTACGGCGGGTACGAATGCACAAGGGGCTTGTAAAGAGATACGTCTCTGTCATGCATACTCAGACACGCACCAATGGACAAACAAACACACACACACATACATACACCCGGGCAATGGATCTCTAAAGAACCTAACTTTTAGCTTAGATAGCAGATTGATGCCAGACTGATGTTACCCAGTAACAGTGCCTAAAAAACTATGAGGTATTTGAGGGGTTCCAGGGAGCAGGTGATTGGTGTAGAGCGATCACGAAGGTAACGAAGAAGATCGGGCTAAAAGACAGAGTTGGAGGAAGACAGCTTGGAGACGAAGAGTGCCTGAGCAACGACTACAAACAACCATTCCTCCATCGGCGGGCTGCCCTAGAGCTGAAACTGTTTCACTGAACATAAGGAGCGAGCTTTGGTTTCCTTCTTCCTCACCTCCTACCTTAGCACCTCTTTTTCGGTTAATAAAACTCCCTTCATGGCCGGGACAGGCCCACATGTGTCTATGTTCCCCGTTACGCAGGACAGTGAACAGCTTTGGATGAACAGAGCAGGATCTTAGACCTTTTTTGATATCTGACAAAAAGGGAAAGTAAAGAAAGTGTATTGGCAACATTCGCTCAGCCCAGTGATTAAACGTGCTGCAGTAAGAATATCTGTTATAGCTGGAAACAGCAGATATCCAATGGAATGGCCACATAGGCACACAGAGGCACAGTATCAGCGGCCATCAGTCCTGCATTTAAACGGCACGTTGTGTTTGCTAATCCAAGTTTATCATTTTAAAAGACCAATTGATCATTAGAAACCCCTTTTTATGACCACAGCTAAAAACGATTAAACTGATTAAACAGTCAATAAAACTGTGGACTTGTTCAGTTTCTAGGGCATCAGCGTGGGTGTGTTTGGTTGCGCGCTCAAAATTGCCTAAATATTAAACAACAAAACGATTAACTTTTTTCTGAAGATCTGAACTTGTTCTGGAAAATGCAATCAATTTAAATAAATGTGTACTTCCCTCGCAGAACGGAGCAAACTGGCTCTATCTTGAACTGAAAGAAGAGTGGGAGGCCCCAGTGCATGACTGAGCAAAGAACAAACACATTAGAGTGTCTAATTTGAGAAACAGATGCCTCACAGGTCTTCAACTGGCAGATTCATTAAAAAGTACCCACAATACACCAGTCTCAACTTCAACAATCAGGAGACTCCGGAATATTGGCCTTCTAGGCAGAGAAAAAGAAAAGCCATATTTCAGACGGGCCAATAATAAAAGACGACAAAAGAACACAGAACTCGACAGAAGATCTCCAAATGGAGAAAATGGGGAATATCACAGGCACTGAACAATAAACAGTGTTTTTAATTTGATTACATTCCCGCAAGAGTGTCAACAAAAGGAGACACCGAGAAAAACACAGTGTGCTTTCCATCTGGCCTTGGCCAGTAATCATTCTGTAACATTTCATATGTTTGCGTAGTTGACCAAAGGCTTTCTTGGGCAGACCGGGCAGGTCGGTCAGTGCAGTAGTCAAGCCTGTTTGTAATAAAATCCTGGATGAGTGCACATATCGACGTTAGATATAAACGGACGCACTATGTGGTAATGTTCCTTTGGTCACGTTCCTAAAATGTCACCTGAAATTTTAGTCTACAATCTGACATGACACCTAGGATAAAGTGTGACCAGTTTAAATTTTTTTGGCAAATCTGTGTAGTCTTGATTTAAAATAGCATTTTTTACTTTATATAACCTTTATTTAACCAGATAGGGCGATTAAGAACAAATTCTCATTTGCAACGGCGACATGGCATAAAGTTTGCAGTCATCTCAAAAACTATTACATTAAAAAAATGTAACAGCTGAGGTAAAGTCATCTGGTGACAAGTGGTTTTAAAGTTGTTTGGTCTGAGTTGCAGTGAAAATCTTTGCCACGTTTCTTTTTAAAAAATAAGCTGCAAGTAGGCTACCATTCAGAGCCATCAGAAAGTACATGTTAGAAAAAGTGCTGAGGTCTGCACTTTTCCTCTATTACACACAAACCTGCCTCAAAACTGAAAATAGCTCATCGGATATTCCATTGAATCAATTAGAATTTAGTATAAACCCTTTTAGCAGCAATGGCAGCATTTTTCTCTCTCTCTTTGGGTATTCATCTTTGCACACCTGGATTGGCCTGTTTTTCCCCAGTCATCCTTGAAGATCCCCTACATCTTTGCCACATTGAATGGGGAACGACTGTGAACTGTGTTCGTCGGGTCTCCCCACAGATGGGTTTTCACTTGAGGCTTTGAATGGGCCACTCAAAAAAATGTGTCACAAAGCCACTCTAGCTTTGTGTTGGCTGTGGGTAGTTGCTGTGATGAAAGATGAGTCCACAACCCAGTGTGAGGTTTTGTGCACTCTGGATGGGGTTTTCTTAAAAGACAACAATGTATTTTGTTTCGTTCACCCTCCGCTCAATCCGAACCGGTCAATCAGGTCCATGTAGGTGAGAAGCAGTCCAATAACATGATGCACCAAACGTCATGCTTCACCAGAATATGCTTTCAGCCGGGTGATGGGTGGTATTTTTTTTCAGACGTAGCACTTGGCATTCAGGCCGTATCTTGTTCCTGATGCTTTCAGAGTCATTCAGAGTCGTTGCTATATGTCATTTACTAAGGAGTGATTCCGGTTGGCCAATCTCCTGTAATGGACTGATAAATGGGGTGCTGCAAAGATGGCGATCCTTCCAAGATTCTTTGCAATTTCTACCACTGTAGAGAGTCTCTGAAATTCACAGAGCTTTTTCTTGGTAACCTGACATCAAAGTTTTAGATACGTCTCAAATATGACTAAAGGACCCTGGATGTAGTAGGAAATATTGGAGGGAGTACAAGACTGGGCTTAGCACACAGCCCAGTGGGACGCCGGTGTTCAGGGTCAGGGTGGAGGTGAGGTTGTCCAACCAGAGAGACTGAGGTCTGTTGGTTAGGAAGTCCAGAGTCCAGTTGCAAAGAGAGGGTCTGGTCCCAAGGTCATGGTGTTCGGTAACCAGCCTAAAGGAGATGACTGTATTGAATGCTGAACGGAAGTCTATGAACAGCATCCTTACATAGGAGTTGGTTTTGTCCAGATGGGTCAGGGCAGAGTGGACAGTAGTGGAGATGGCGTATTCAGTAGACCCGTTAGATAGGCAAACTGATGTGGGACCAGAGTTGGAGGGAGGCAGGACTTACGGTGAGCCTGTTCGAGTCTTTAAAAGCACTTCATCATTGTGGGGGTGAGCGCAACAGGTCGAAAGTAATTTAGGCATGATGCAGTCGACTGCTTCGGCACTGGCAGAATGGTTGTGTTCTTAAAGCACGTGGGGACAACCGCCAGGGACAGTGACAGGTTGAATATTTCTGTGAAGACCCCCAGCCAGCTGCCCAGCACACGCTGGTTACATTACTATATGCCACCACCAGCAGTGCCACTCATTTGTTCATCACATTATGAAGCCTTCTGTCCTTAGCAAGTAGCAAGGAAGAGTGGAGAGGGAGACACAAAGAGAGAGAGAGAGACAATGAGAGAGGGGATGTCAGCCATGTCTCAATCACGCGCTGCCCTTTGCTGTACAGATATGACAACATTAGCATAAACAGCCCTTTCAAAGATGCAGTCATTTACCACAGCATAGAGGAGACAGAAACGTGTACTGGCAGAGTTGGACACACGGCATAGAGGGAGCAGAGAGAGAGAGAGTTGACACGTGAAGAGGTAATGAAAGATTTATGTGTGCATCCGCTAGAAATTACAATTTCTTCTTTGAAGACTGAAATGTATTCCCATAAAAAATTCACATTTTCCCCAACACTTAACCCCAGATCTAAAAAGAAGTTTTTGCCATCCGTTGCTGTAGTTGTGTCTCCTGGTTCTCACAAATAGCAGCGCTACACACACACACGCGCACACACACATGCACTACCTCACACACACATAAATAAATACACACACACACACAAACTAACACACACACACCTTCCCGTCATTATTCCTGAAGGCCAGAATGAATGTTTACATTGCCACACGTGAGTAAACTCTCAATGTGCTTTATGATTGCAGCATTCACCCGCTACCCACTAAAAAGAGATTGAATTAGATGAAGAAAGTTGCAACAATGTGTGACCTGTGAAAAGGTCTGTAAATATAAATATATTAAATACAAATGATTTTACTAGCTCACCTATATCCATTTGTCAAGTATGCATAGTTTTGTGTTCCGTATCATATGCCAGCGGTCTTGACAGTCACAGAATCATACATGATGGCAGCCTGTCACCATTCTGGGTGTCACGGCGCGATTTCCAAAAAGCTGGTCTCTCTTTACCTTTTTTTATTTCGTTAACTATTCGGCATTTAGACTTTTTATGATTGAAGATTATTATTAGATGCATTTTTGCTGTGGGTCAGCTGAGGGTTCTGCCTGTTCAATAGCAAATGAAAGGCAAGCAAATAGATCTTTTACTTGAAGATGCTCCTAAGGTCCTCAATAGGGTTGTGGTCAGGGGAGGATGGGTCCACAACATGAGTTTCTCTCCTTTTATGCCCATAGCAGCTAATGACACAGAGATATTCTTTGCAGCTTGAGATGGTGCATGGTCATGCATGAAGATGAATTTGCTACAGAAGGCGCAATTCTTCTTTTTGTACAATGGAAGAAAGTGGTCAGTGAGAAACTATATACTTTGTTGAGGGGCCTGCCAGCTCCCTACCAATGATTCCGGCCCAAAACATGACTGCGCCACCTTTTTGCTGACATCGCAGTCTTATTGGGCCATGGTGGCCATCCACCACTCCATCCACCACTCCATCCACCACTCCATCCACTACTCCATCCACTACTCCATCCACTACTCCATCCACCACTCCATCCACTACTACATCCACCACTCCATCCACCACTACATCCACCACTCCACCCACCACTCCATCCACCACTCCATCCACCACTCCATCCACTACTCCATCCACCACTCCATCCACTACTCCATCCACTACTCCATCCACTACTCCATCCACTACTCCATCCACCACTCCATCCACCACTCCATCCACTACTCCATCCACCACTCCATCCACTACTACATCCACTACTACATCCACCACTCCACCCACCACTCCACCCACCACTCCACCCACCACTCCACCCACCACTCCATCCACCACTCCATCCACCACTCCATCCACTACTCCATCCACTACTACATCCACCACTCCATCCACTACTCCATCCACCACTCCATCCACCACTCCATCCACTACTCCATCCACTACTACATCCACTACTCCATCCACTACTCCATCCACTACTCCATCCACTACTCCATCCACTACTCCATCCACCACTCCATCCACCACTCCATCCACCACTCCATCCACCACTCCACCCACCACTCCACCCACCACTCCATCCACCACTCCATCCACCACTCCATCCACTACTCCATCCACTACTCCATCCACTACTCCATCCACTACTCCATCCACTACTCCATCCACTACTCCATCCACTACTCCATCCACCACTCCATCCACCACTCCATCCACCACTCCATCCACTACTCCATCCACTACTCCATCCATCAACCATCCACTACTCCATCCACTACTCCATCCACTACTCCATCCACTACTCCATCCACTACTCCATCCATCAACCATCCACTACTCCATCCATCAACCATCCACTACTCCATCCACTACTCCATCCACTACTCCATCCACTACTCCATCCACTACTCCATCCACTACTCCATCCACTACTCCATCCACTACTCCATCCATCAACCATCCACTACTCCATCCACTACTCCATCCATCTGGACCATCCACTACTCCATCCACCAACCAACCACTACTCCATCCATGGTTGCTTGGTACTCACGTTACTTTGGAAACTAGTCTTTGTGTATTTCTGGGCCCACCGCAACCGTTTCTGCTTGTGAGCATTGGTTAGGGGTGGCCAAATAGTAAGGAGTAAGGAGAGAAACTCATGTTGTGGACCCATCTTCCCCTAACCGCAACCCTATTGAGAACCTTTGGAGCATCATCAAGCGAAAGATCTGAGGGTGGGAGGCAGTTCACATCAAAACAGCAGCTCTGGGAGGCTATTCTGACATCCTGCAGAGAACTTCAAGCAGAAACTCTGAATAAACACACAAGCCACAAATGACCATTCTCAGTTCTTTACAACCTATAAAATGTTTTGAAACTCTGTTGTGCATAATAATTTGGAACAGTGAAAAAAATACTGTTTTCATTTCATGTTCGTTCAATGAAATGCGACACAAAAAAACGGTTGGTGACTTGAAAATCATACTGCCTGTCATTTGCATCGACTATTTAGGAAAATCTGGGTAAAATATCATTTGCATAAGCATTTAGTATTCAGATTTTATGTTTCTCCCTTCGGTGTCTGTTTGGTCTTGAACAGAACCATTGAACGTGATCTTAAGCGCCTCCTCGTTTGCTTCATTCACCCCTCAAGTCGTGTCAGATACAGGGTTCGCACCTTCCCATTCAGATCGTATTCACTTTAACCCACCCTGTGCTATCAAACTCATATCATTCTACAAATCTTTCCCCACCCCCTTTTAAGAACAGGCGTGCATATATTTGGCCGCGGCGTGTCTCATACACATGCTGAGAACAGTGGCTTAGTGTTGTTTCCCTTGGGCCGAACGGCTCGTCTCACTTAGCTCGTCGGGTGCCGTCGTCTACGGAAGAAAGTTTTGACGAAGCGGCCCGCTGAGGCATCATGGGATCGAAGTGGCAGAGCGACGGGGGAAGATGATTGGCTGTCAGCTCGAGCAGACACACAGCTTGGCAGGAGCCGGAGAGAGAGAGAGAGAGAGAGAGAGAGAAGAACGGAGGAAAAGAAAGCAGAAAAAAGCGGGAGAGAGTCATAGAATGGGAGAGACTAAACTGAGAAGGAGAGAGCTACTGCTAATGTTATTCAAACGCCGTCCGTCTGATTGATGTCAGCCTTGTCACTACTCGCACGTCTTTTCTCTTCAGAGAGTAAAGGAGACTCAGGCCATTCTTTTCTGTCTGTATGCACCTCTATCAGTTCTAAAACACTCTACCTCTCCTCGACTCTCGCTGTTCCTTTATCTTTCGTCCTCTTCATCTCTGATGGTTACCTTAAGACAAGGTCAAACGCACTCGTGTTGGTCTGAAGGAAGCCGGGCATCAATATGTACGTTGCATCGTGCCCAGGTATTCATTAGGACATGATATATAGTATAAGATGGCACAGGGTAGACGTTTTGTAGGCTATCTCGAGTTGATAGCTGTGAGAATGTGAACAACTGCTACAGCCCTTTGTTGTGGTTCAATGGAGTTTTCCTCTTCAGCGTGTATCGCCACATAATCTGGGTACTTCCTGTGACTTCACGTTACAAAGTTCTAGGTGCACGTCTTTGCATTACGAGGTGCCATTAAAACTGAACAAAAGCTAATCAGGTTTAGATGATGCAATCTCTGCTGGGATATCTGATGATGTTTTTGCTGCTTCGAAAGTGATAATATTTGATGCATTTTCTTTAAAGAGCACGTGTCTTGGTTTTAACTATACTACTGTCCAAGGTTTATTTCCTACACCTTGTGAGCCGTTCACCAGCGCCCACATATTAACCCCCCGGTAAGAAATGCTGTGACGCGTCTTCAGATGATAATGGTGAAGTTCTTGGAGGCAGAATGTTGCATTTATCTCTCTGGATAAGAGATATTATTTTGTACAACAATGACATTTTGTGTTTTGGGCACACAAGAGGTTCTGAGATTTTATTTATCGCTTTTACATTATAGAAAAACTCGCAAAGAAATAAATGTGGACTTCATCTTGTAACTCAATAAAATCTGGAAAGGTGATTAAAATCAGGATTAGTTGATTGGAGTCGAGGATTAGGTGATTATGGGTAGAGGATTACGTGATTAGGGGTAGGAGATTAGGTGATTAGGGGTAGGAAATTAGGTGATTAGGGGTAGGAAATTAGGTGATTAGGGGTAGGAGATTAGGTGATTAGGGGTAGGGGATTAAGTGATTAGGGGTAGGAGATTAGGTGATTAGGGGTAGGGGATTAGGTGATTAGGGGTAGGAGATTAGGTGATTAGGGGTAGGGGATTAGGTGATTAGGGGTAGGAGATTAGGTGATTAGGGGTAGGGGATTAGGTGATTAGGGGATTAGGGGTAGGGGATTAGGTGATTAGGGGATTAGGGGTAGGAGATTAGGTGATTAGGGGTTGGGGATTAGGTGATTAGGGCTAGGGGATTAGGTGATTAGGGGTAGGAGATTAGGTGATTAGGGGTAGGGGATTAGGTGATTAGGGGATTAGGGGTAGGAGATTAGGTGATTAGGGGTTGGGGATTAGGTGATTAGGGGTAGGGGATTAGGTGATTAGGGGTAGGGGATTATGTGATTAGGGGTAGGGGTAGGGGATTAGGTGATTAGGGGTAGGGGATTAGGTGATTAGGGGATTAGGGGTAGGGGATTAGGTGATTAGGTGATTAGGGGTAGGAGATTAGGTGATTAGGGGTTGGGGATTAGGTGATTAGGGGTTGGGGATTAGGTGATTAGGGGTAGGGGATTAGGTGATTAGGGGTAGGGGATTATGTGATTAGGGGATTAGGGGTAGGGGATTAGGTGATTAGGGGTTGGGGATTAGGTGATTAGGGGTTGGGGATTAGGTGATTAGGGGTTGGGGATTATGTGATTAGGGGATTAGGGGTAGGGGATTAGGTGATTAGGGGTTGGGGATTAGGTGATTAGGGGTTGGGGACTAGGTGATTAGGGGTTGGGGATTAGGTGATTAGGGGTAGGGGATTAGGTGATTAGGGGATTAGGGGTTGGGGATTAGGTGATTAGGGGTTGGGGATTAGGTGATTAGGGGTTGGGGATTAGGGGTTGGGGTAGAGCTGGGAGCTCAGGCCACATGTCCTTCTGTAGCCCTCTGAATGCAATGCAAAATGCAATGTCAAAGTATGTTACATTGAACAGCCATAAGCTAATCAGCTCAGAGAGAATAACATTGGTTAAAATGGATACTTTCCCTCTCTGGGTTGGGTTACGATTTGACGTGAGACAGTCTTAAAGGCTTGTGTTTTGTGCTTCTATAGCCTTCGTTTATACACGTGCACCTGTGTGCGCTTTAAAGCCATTTGTTTGGCAACTGTGCCAGTGCTGGTGTCATAGGCGCAAAACCTTTGCAATGTTTCACAAATAAGATGAGGATTTTTCATGTAGCAACAAAGCAAGCCAAGACATTTTTCCTTGTGCAATAGCCTGCTGTGCACCTAGATTGTCAAAAAAATTCAACTCCATTTTAAATCTGCTATTTTTACTTTAGTCAGACTCGGTTTTAAATCTTTGACAGTATGTTATTGTGACTTTTTTTTACTGTCAGATTGTTGTATCAGTTTATCAGGCTTTATGTGTTTTATCAGGGCTCCGTCCTGACAGAAGGAGGGTGAAACTGTTTTAGGGTTTATGGAGGTTTTCACTTCTGTTCCTTGTCCCTGTAGACCTGTCCTCAGTCTCTACCTCCCGGTCCACAATTACACTTGGCAGGCATCTTATAATGCCACATTCTCATCTGTGCTGTTGGGAAGATGAAGAATATCCGTGGGTTTGTGTGTGTACGCGATCCAAGTCTGCGTGTACATAAATGCACCACAAAAACAGCAAAATGAATAATGCTTGTCAGGGAAAATGCCATTTCTGGCAGATCAGGGAAAAATGTAGAATTAAACATTCAGAATCTATTTGTGCCTGAAGGACAATGCATTATGATCAGTGTAGTGAACTGCAGTCCACCACTTTCCCCTCCAAGTCAAACACATTTTTGAGACATCGTTTAGCTTTTTTCACAATAAATGTGAGGCTACTAATTGAAAGAATATCAGTTAAAATGTGTGCTTTTTAATTAATAAAAAATATGTTTATTGCGGTTCATTGCTCAGCGTTAAATTCATCGGGACAGTGCATCAATGATTTTATTTAGATTCGATCAATTAAAGTTTTTCATCGTTTTTAATATGTTTTCAAATCATCTTAGTATAGAGGCTACAGAGCGCATGCCACAATAGCCTTAACCGTAAGCAGCTTCCCTAGGGTGTGGAGACGTTTGGCTCCTAGGGTGTGGAGACGTTTGGCCCCTAGGGTGTGGAGACGTTTGGCCCCTAGGGTGTGGAGACGTTTGGCCCCTAGGGTGTGGAGACGTTTGGCCCCTAGGGTGTGGAGACGTTTGGCCCCTAGGGTGTGGAGACGTTTGGCCCCTAGGGTGTGGAGACGTTTGGCTCCTAGGGTGTGGAGACGTTTGGCTCCTAGGGTGTGGAGACGTTTGGCTCCTAGGGTGTGGAGACGTTTGGCTCCTAGGGTGTGGAGACGTTTGGCTCCTAGGGTGTGGAGACGTTTGGCTCCTAGGGTGTGGAGACGTTTGGCTCCTAGCGTGTGGAGACGTTTGACTCCTAGGGTGTGGAGACCTTTGTCTCCTAGGGTGTGGAGACCTTTGTCTCCTAGGGTGTGGAGACGTTTGTCTCCTAGGGTGTGGAGACGTTTGTTTCCTAGGGTGTGGAGACGTTTGTCTCCTAGGGTGTGGAGACGTTTGTCTCCTAGGAGACGTTTGGCTCATAGGGTGTGGAGATGTTTGGCTCCTAGGGTGTGGAGACGTTTGGCTCCTAGGGTGTGGAGACCTTTGGCTCCTAGGGTGTGGAGACCTTTGGCTCCTAGGGTGTGGAGACCTTTGGCTCCTAGGGTGTGGAGAGTTTGGCTCCTAGGGCGTGGAGACGTTTGGCTCCTAGGGTGTGGAGACGTTTGGCTCCTAGGGCGTGGAGACGTTTGGCTCCTAGGGCGTGGAGACGTTTGACTCCTAGGGCGTGGAGACGTTTGTCTCCTAGGGCGTGGAGACGTTTGTCTCCTAGGGCGTGGAGACGTTTGTCTCCTAGGCGTGGAGACGTTTGGCTCCTAGGGCGTGGAGACGTTTGGCTCCTAGGGCGTGGAGACGTTTGGCTCCTAGGGCGTGGAGACGTTTGGCTCCTAGGGCGTGGAGACGCTTGGCTCCTAGGGCGTGGAGACGTTTGGCTCCTAGGGCGTGGAGACGTTTGGCTCCTAGGGCGTGGAGACGTTTGGCTCCTAGGGCGTGGAGACGTTTGGCTCCTAGGGCGTGGAGACGTTTGGCTCCTAGGGCGTGGAGACGTTTGGCTCCTAGGGCGTGGAGACGTTTGGCTCCTAGGGTGTGGAGACGTTTGGGATGTCTGCTGTGCTCAGTCGTGCTGATTGCAGGCGGTTATGGGTTGTGTGTGGTCAGCAGCTCACTGCCATGAAATCCAACTGCCTCAGAAGCCAGGCGGGGTTATTACCTGGATCAGAGACAACATTTATCTGGCAGCTATACTGGAGTGCCAGCAGGGGGCGAACTAACCTCTAACCTCTAGTCTAAGGTGAATCCCAATGCAGCAGGGCTGTGAATAGGGTCATTGACCGGGTGTCATGACTCCCTGCGGTCACTAACGATCCCGTGGCGTGTATTGTACAAGAAAATTCTGGTGTCCTGGCAACGATGTCCTGAAATCTGACCGTAACGTTCACGTAATTACAGTTTGTTCATTTTCATCCGCTCTCTTCCCCCGTAACAGGAAAACACTGTGTGGATAATGAAATGTATTTCGGTCTACATAAGAGTGTCTGCTAAATGACTCAAATGTAGAATGTGTTGTGTCTTTGGTGGGCTACCCAGCTCAGAACATTAGCGTGACTGGCAGCTCGTTTGAGCTAACAGCCAGTCACCCAGCCATCTAGCTAGCTGTCATCTGGGACTGTACTCGCGCACACAACCATCTGTTCTCACAAATGAAAAGACAGGATGCTAACTGACGCCCGCTGCCATCTCGCAGTCGCTTTCTCATGTATGCCTCCCTTATTTATTCTCTCTTTCTGTTCCCCAAACATTGTTTGCTAACCCTTTCGGACCAGGGTTAAGACCGGCTCCAGCCAAGAGCGGTTTTGGTGATTCCAGACCGTAGGCAGATATCAGTGTGAGCTCGTACGAGAACAATGTTCTTCAATCACAGGGAGAAATATTCCAAACAACAGCCTCAAAACAAACTCAAACAAGGCGGGTGCACACCTTCAGTGACACCACGCAAATGTGTGACGTGAACCACTTCACATGACTTAGTTCCGAGCACAACCAGCATGTTAATGACTGTCGTTATCAACAGGGTGATCAACAAAATGATAGCAGTGTAAGCGTCTGTTAGCGCCTGTAAGCGCCTGTAAGCGCCTGTAAGCGTCTGTAAGCGTCTGTTAGAGTCTGTTAGAGTCTGTTAGAGTCTGTTAGAGTCTGTTAGAGTCTGTAAGCGTCTGTAAGCGCCTGTAAGCGTCTGTAAGCGCCTGTAACCGTCTGTTAGCGTCTGTAAGCGTCTGTAAGCGTCTGTAAGCATCTGTAAGCGTCTGTAAGCGTCTGTAAGCATCTGTAACAAACCACGAAACAATGTGTTTCGATTTTCGCATTTGATAACTAAGAGAAGTCCATCAATTACGTTCACCGATACGTTCATCGTATTCATTCCACCAAGACTGATAAATGATCAGTTCTAAACGTGCCTACGGCGATATGTATGTTTCGGTGTGGACACAATAGACACTTGTTAGTTAAGCCTGCAGTGGAATTTATTGCAGACAGCAGACCAAATGAACCTCTCCGGAGACGGTAAGATGAGATGTTAAAAAATAAATTAATGGCTCGCGAGCTTAACATCACCTGTGCAAAATCCACACAGAATGAGAGCGGAAAACCCAGGCCAAATTCGCAAGGTCCCTGATAATGTAAAGCCCGAGGTGGTTGTCTATTCAGCCTAATTGGAAGTCTGCCCCTGGTGGCAAATGTAGAGTAACGCAAGACAGGGTTTGGAGGTTTGAATCATTATGGTTGACCTAGACGATGACCCCTAGTGAACCACATGTGTCTGGCCCTGACCTGGGAGGAACATGAGCTAAATTCTTAATCCCACACAGCTGAAGTATCAATCTCTATTTACACCATCACCACATAGGAGGTTTGAGTGACATTGGATTTTTGTATCATACTACCTTCAGAAAAGGCTTGTTTATTTTTTAAGGCATACAAGGTAGTTGCCAGTTTATTAGGTACACCGATAACCTTGCCTGCAGAATAGCGTGAATCCTTTCACCACGATATCCGAAACGCTCCATGAGGAATGCAGGTTGATGCTGAGGCGATGACATCACAAAGTCGCTTTAACGTGGACGTTCGCGACGCAAATCCAGCCCGTTAAGTCTTATCTGACGATTCTCTGTTAGACTGAGGTCAGAGGACAGTGCAGACCGCTCAAGCAAGTTAGTCAGACCGGACAGTCAGATTTACCACTACACAGTTCCCAGTGTTGGTATTTCTGTGACAACTAAAGCCGATTTAGCTTGATTTTATCTCATTTAGGTGACCCATTGTGGTCGTCTGCTGCAGTGGTTAATTCCTGCCAAGGACCAATGAGCTTCTTACTCTGCTGGTATTTGCATGTTTTTTCGCCATTATCTTTCGACCGGTGCCGTTATGAAACTGTGGTCTTTTTTCACTGTAAACCCTAAACGCTGTCATGTGAATAAATCCCAGGTGGATGGTGGCCTTTGTGATATCCTGAAACCAGCACATCTGGCGTAAAAAATCGTACCACATTCAAAGTGGTTTAGGTCATATATCTATATATATATATAAAATAGTTGCGAATGAGCTGGTGAAGCTAAAATACATGCATCTGAGAGAAGAAATTACCATACACTTTTGGTGGAAAATGTACCAAGTCCTAATGCCTGTCTCTGATGTGCCTGTCTCTGACGTGTCTGAGGCACACATACAACATGCTGAAAGCAATAGAGTATCTTAGTGTATGTTAATGTGATGTGGTATTTGATGCTTTCTATGGAGGTATGGTGGTCTCACCACGCCTTAGTGTTTAATGGGACTACCTGATTGCTCAGTAATTGCTTGTCATTAGGCAAGCGCTAAAGGTCATTGGAAAGATTTCCAAATGGCAATATGTTTCACGTACAGTCAAGGGAAATTTACTGTGGAATTCTTATATAGGGCAATAACACATAAGACAAGTGTTTTCAGACAGAGGACACACACACACACACACACAAAACACACACATAATACACACTCTTACATGCAAGTCCCCACAGTGACATGTTAATTCCATATTACCTCAGATGACCAGCTTCAATGAGAGCATGCACACACCACAGACACACACACACACACACACACACACACACACACACACACACAGAGATCAGAACCATTGGCATCAGGCAGCTTGCTATTTTCTAACGGCTGCAGTGGATCAGATATTCCAATCATTAATCACAGTGGGAATAACAAATGCATTTGTCAACCTCCACTGACTCGTTGAGAAAACAGGTTCAAAGGTCGTTCAGGACGTACAGAATTTTAATCTCCAGCCACCTGGAGGTGTCGTGGAGCGCCAAGTCATCAGATGAAGCAGTGAAGAATGTAGTAGCCCCTTAGGATTTGTTTCCCCATCCCAACACCACAATGATTGTTTTATATTAAAGTCATGTCACACAGAGAGTGATTGTGTGTGTGTGTGTGTGTGTGTGTGTAAGAGGGAGCGAAAAAGAGATACCAGAGTATCCTAAGGGATGTTTTTTTGTGTTTACTTCAAATTAACACTTAGCACTCAGATAAATGGTACACTGTTTATGCAGGTGGCATGAAAGCATTGCATAGTCTTCAGTAGGCTAGACTGTATATACGGCGCTTTTGGAAAAGATTCAGACCCCTTCAGTTTATCCAGATCGTGTTGTGTTAATATACTTAATTGTCAATTCATTAAAAAATGGCTCTTCAATACGGTGGCCCTGAAGTGCAAATCACAACAGCAAATAAGAAAACACAACGGCAAATAGGAAAACACAACGGCAAATAGGAAAACACAACGGCAAATAGGAAAACACAACGACATTAACTTCAAACGGAAAAGGTTGTGCCTATCTAGCAGAGAACGGACCCTTGTGATTGGATAGACGGACTGTCTGTCTTTTAACAGGAAGGAGAGGTGAAAAACATAAAAAGCGCATATTTTTAAAACATGAGTACCGAAGATACTTTATATTGTTAGGAATCAGTGCCGTAACTACCATTGAGGACACCGAGGTCATGTCCTCGGTATTTTTTTCTGTGATATATATTATTTGAGTTATTTCATAGTGAATGGAAAATAGCCGACGAGTCGAGAAGTCTACGGATCGTCGTCACGGACACGTAGCCTACTTGTCTTGTCAGTCAAAACAGAAATAGTTGGCTGTAGTCGTTGTCTTCAGGACTTAACGTCTCGTCTAATATATATTTTTACACATGGGCGTACTCCTATGGGGGGGGCACGTGAACATAATCCCTTAGATAACGACTAGGTGCATTTCACTAGAATTTCGATTTGTAGAATTAGTGCGAACTTCGATTGCAATACTATACAGCTTTAATGAATGGGACTTTAAAAAAAGTCAGCTGATACTACCCAGGGACGGGCTGGGACTAAAAAAGTAAAAGCACAACATATTTCTTAATATTAGCTACTGCATGTGGAATTTTTGAGCTAAAATGTTAAAGTTTAGCTGTTTTAAATACATCATACACATGGTCAACATTAGAATTCAGAAAATAAAACCTAAAGACATAATATAGCATTTGGTAGGGGGAATCGAACCCGCGTCGCCTTGATCCACAGCCAAGCGCACTAACCACAACTCCAACAGATTGGTGGCAGCATTTCGCAAACATTCAAACTCAGACTTTTATTTTCTTTTGATTAAAAAAGGGGGGGAGGTATTTTTGACCTCAGTATTTGAAAAATCCTGGTTACGGCACTGTTAGGAATAATTTTGATGCAGGGCATACATACGACGTAATAGTTGATATGTTGTCAACCAATCACAAGGGGTCCGTTCTCTGCTAGATAGGCCCTACCTTTTCCGGTTGAAGTTAATATCGTTGTGTTTTCCTATTTGCCGTTGTGTTTTCCTATTTGCCGTTGTGTTTTCCTATTTGCCTTTGTGTTTTCTTATTTGCCGTTGTGTTTTCCTATTTGCCGTTGTGATTTGCACTTCAGGGCCACCGTACTTCAATCTACATACAACACCCCATTATGACAGAATGACAATTTTGTGGCAATTTATTGAAAAATGCAAAACTGAAATATGGTTAACTGGCCAAACAAAGTTGCCGGACAAGAAGGGCCTCTGGTCAGTTGAGCCAATGACCATCGTAAAACTACAACAGAGCCTAAGAATGTCAATGTAGAATGATGGAATTCCTTGTAGCTACATGGAATCCGTTCCTGATTAAACTCATGCTATTAGGCCTGAATGCTTCGTCTGGCGAAAAACAACACACCGATAATCTGCTGGCGAATACCATCACGTCAGGGAAGTGTGGTGAAACAAGCATTATTCTGCTGGGATGCTTAGCAGAGACAGGGATCGGGAGACAGGTCAGGAATGGTGGAAGGATGAGCGAGGAATAATACTGGGAAGGCCGAAAGCACAAATTAACTCAGTGGTGGTCGAAGACTAATCTTCCAGCACCAGAACCTAATGCCAAGGCACTGCTAGCGTGGTTTATTTACATGATCAGAACGTGCATATATAGCTTCGATAACCTTTTCTTTCTACAACCTTTTTTGGGAATATTGAAGCCATTTTTTGCGTTTTTTAAAAAGGCACTCATGTATTCAACTGCTTTCAGGGACCCAAACAAAGGGGTTTAATGCAGAAAGTTTGAGTACTCGGCTTTGTTCACCAGATAAATTACCAGGCTAATGGAGCTTTTTAGAAACCAGTGAACTTCATTTATATTTTTTCGTACTTTTTCCATTGATCACAGATTCGTTTAGTGACTCTTTTACTGTGTACTTTAAGCGTTTAAATACATCTGGAACTACAGAAGTCATGGACAAGGCATGACAAGTTGAGTGAACACACCATCATTTATAAATGACTTATCCCATAATACCATACCAGAGTGGATGGAACTGGAATATCTTTCACTCATGGTTGAACAAAAACAGCTGTGAACCAACCATTCCCCAAATCAACTGACTCGCCACCACAAGATGTTAATGATCCTTTTTTGAATCACAATGGATCTTTGGAGGGCTCCAATTTCTCTTTGAGTCTTTATTGGATTCTACATATAACCATCAGCCGTATTTAGAATAATCCATTGTGAATGTGCTCCACTAGTGGCCAAAGACGCATTACTAAATCAAAGAGCATGAGATAGGCCACACCCTATACAGTATAATCACCAAAGACCCTTCATCAAACAGTATAGCGTTGGAGTGAAGCAGACAGGCAGAAAGGCAGACAGGCAGGCAGGCAGACAGGCAGGCAGACAGGCAGGCTGGCAGGCAGGAAGGCCTCTGATCGGAGCTAAAGTCACACAGAAACAGCATCCGAACTGGTTGATCAAACCGCATCATTTATGAAGCCGCAAAGCCGAGAAAAAAGAGCAGGGCGGAATCTGGGTATGTGTGAGCTGAAGGAGTGCAGATTGTGAGTTAGAGAGAGAAGGGAGACATTCGGAAAGGGAGAAAAGGAGAGGTGAGAGCAATGGTTTAGAGACCATGGCAGAGTGAGAGACAAGAGAGTGGGAGATAGAGAGATGAGAGAACGAGTGAGGTGAGCAGTGGGAGATAGAAAGAGAGATGAGAGAAAAAGTGAGGTGAGAGGAGCGATAGATAGAGAGATGGAGTGATGGAGAGATATATAGAAATAGAGATAGATATATAGAGATAGAGATATAGTGATAGAGACAGAGTTAAAGGAGGAAGAGAGATGGGTGAGAGATTTGGATGCTATAGCCGTTATAGAGACAGCGAGTTCTCTGGACATTGTCGCCTCAATACTCCATAAGCTACTATTGGAATTGTGCAGTGTTGGTGTAGAGTGCCACAATGAGGTGTGTGTGTGAGTGTGTGTGTGTGTGTGTGTGTGTGTGTGTAATTTAAGGACTGTCTGCTCGCCTGCCTGTGTGCACGTCTGTGACTGTTAAGTCATAAAATCACACTCACCGCAAAAAATCAATCCAAAAGGAAACCAGAGGTTACACTCCTCACCATTCATCTGTTGAGAATAGGCCCAGACAGAGACACACCACCCGACACTCTGGTAGGTGCGTACGTGTGTGTGTATGTGTGTGTTTCAATGGTCATTACTTACGTGTGTGAGAATGCGAAGACCTTGCTAGCCTGGGGAGACGACGCTCTACTGAGTGCGTTTCTAATTTAAAAAACAGCTCTAGCGGTGAAGCCATAATAAAAACTAACGGCGGTATTGGGGGAGTCTGCTGGGTCACGGGGAAGAAGTGGACGCGTCGCATTTGTAATTGCTTAATGTGCGACCGTGGAATAATGAATCCTGTCTGGTATTAAGCGCCTCAACCGTGGGAAATAACAATAAGACTGGAAGGACTTTGATGATGATGAATAGGGAGTGAAATTAAACACGCCAATGGATATTATGATTATGTTAAGTGTAGGTGGGGGCGTCAACGGCTGGATTTTATTGGCCAACGGTCGTGGATAGAGACAATGTGTATTGTATGAACACGTAAACATTTATATTTTACATTTTAAAAGGCTAATTCATTGTTAGAAAACTCCTCGTTTGACTATGTTAGCATAGATATAAATATCTGATTAAAGGACTTCTTTTGACTAGTCGAGTATCTGGAGCATCAGTATTTGTGGGTCCTATTACGGGCTCAAAATGTTCAGTCAGTTTATATTCTGTCCATAATAGAGTGGCCAGTACAGTTGCCGTATCTCTGTTCTATTGAGCTGTTCTGGGAGCAGCTGGACCAGGAGTAGTATGGTACATAAGAAGGGCTTTTCCCACCAGTCCAACTTGTGGGAGGAGCTTCAGGATGCATGGCGGGAAATCTCTTCAGATGACCTCAACAATTTGACAACTAGAATACCAAAGGTCTGCAAGGCTGTAATTGACGCAAATACAGAGATATTTGACGAAGCAAAGTTAAAAGCACAATTATCGTTTTAATTAAGTCATAATTTCTAACAGTATCAATGTTATCTCGTTTTTTTATTGCCACATTAGTAATTTAATGTATGTTTCGATGTGACCCCGGACCTATTTGAATTGTTAATGTTAATGTTGTTATGTGGATGGTTCATGAATACCAACAAGTGTTTTCCATGATCCCATTAATTTTCACTTGTCCTGCCAAGATTAGATATACACCTCACACCTCACGCATACATGCATGCAGCCACTTGTGTTCCTGCGTACGCGTGTCCTCCCCCTCCTTGTTGAAGAGCCCTGTGCAGGTCCACTGTGCGCAGGTCCACTGTGTGCAGGTCCACTGTGTGCAGGTCCACTGTGTGCAGGTCCACTGTGTGCAGGTCCACTGTGTGCAGGTCCACTGTGTGCAGGTCCACTGTGCGCAGGTCCACTGTGCGCAGGTCCACTGTGCGCAGGTCCACTGTGCGCAGGTCCACTGTGCGCAGGTCCACTGTGTGCACCAGGCATGTTCAGACTGACAATAGGATTCTGACAGAAACTAATGTCATCTACACAGCCAGAGCAGCCAGACTCAGCAACACAAGTCACGCTTCAATCCTTCTGTGGGTCAGAGTAGCCTGGTTCCTTATGTGGGGCAGTATAGCCATTATAGCCTGGTTTCTTTTCTGAGCCAGTGAAACAAATTAATGGCGTAGAGACCCGGTGGGTCAGAGTAGCCTGGTTCCTTATGTGGGACAGTATAGCCATTATAGCCTGGTTTCTTATGTGTAGTAGACAAGGCATATTGACTGGTTCGTTCCTTGGAGCGGTATTGCCTAATTTCTTCTGTGGCTGAATAGCCTGGTTTCTTCTGTGAGATGAAATTGCTTGGTTCCCTCTGTCACAGTCTATCCTTTCAGGCAGAGCACAGCACACAGAAATATTTGTCCAGCCTGGTACACCATCTGGGCACGACCAAACAAAACCGCTATAGTACCCAGCAGCTATATGCAGTGTCACAACTGAAAAGCTAATTCCTAGCCCCTAGCAAGCAATCTGTACTCGGGAGAATACTAAACCCATTCCAATTCACCATTTCAATTCATACCAATTGCATCCTTGCTATCTTTGATTATAGCTGGCCAAAGATGCACACAGGCCTGTAGCGGCGGCAGACATTTGGTTATAAGCAATTTTTCACCTCACTGTACTTAAAATTTCTTATGCAGGACATGGTTAGTGAATGTGCTGAAATGGCTATTAATTTAATTTTGCACATCAATCATGTTCCCGTAAGTACGCAACTAAAGTGCACCCCTCTCTCAGTGTTCAATCTAGGCAGAACGTCTCGTTCCCTGACACCTCCGCTCACCATGAGTAATGTCCATTCCGTTATTACGTAACGGCCCCTTCAGAGGGACCCTAAGATGGCGGCAATTTGACGTCGGTGTGAATCAATCGCAGTCATCATTTTAGATTTGGAAAAGGACTGAAGGAAAAGTAGTCCATAAAAGCTGAGACAACCGAGGTAGTTGACTTTACCAAATTATTTCGGCCTTCGTTTTGCATGAACTCTGGGTTTTCTACGCAGTACACTTATTGTTATGCGCACATTTTATACTGGTGAAAAAACAACTCTGCTCTAAGACTACATTGAACATGCAATCTGTTTTAAAGATTGCATTATCTTCATAAAATTATGAAAGAACGTATAATATGCCTTAAATAGTGTCATGTTTTCTGGAAACTGGTAACTTCACATAATATATTTACCATAGTGAAGACCCAAATCATTATCACTGCATATTTGCATAGCTTTAATTGCCCTGCCTATTGTATTCTTTTTAGGTCATCAAGACATACATTTTCTAACATACTATTTGAAAGCAAACAAAAAAAGATTTATTGTAATCAGAGCCGGATATTTGTTGTGACTCGCTGAAATTTAAAGATAACTTACGCGTTGAAAAACAAAAGTTGCACCAAAGAACTGCTTAGTGCACAGATTCATGTTGCTACCTGGATGACCAAGCAGAGTGAAATATGATATCGAAAAACACACTGGTAGTGAATATTAACAAAGCCTATTTTAAGCCTATTTCCCAGTGTTATTGATATGCATGTAACTACATGGCTGGCAGTAGCATGATGGAGAAAAGCCTTTGAATAAAAACTGTTGACACTGCTGAATAAAATATTTAAACACAAACTTACTCATAAAAAAACACATCTTTGCTGTATTTCTTGAACATTTTCTGTGTGTGTTGCTAGCTCCTTGGTTTGGTTCAACAATAAGAGTTGTGCCACAATAGTATTGCATAGGATTAACCCTTGACAATATTTGATTTAAAATGACTTACTATTCAGTCTGGTAAAATGCAACGCACTGCATGGATAGGCAGAGAGGCTGAAATAGCGACAGGAAGGGCGTAGTGGCTACTTCTGATGACCCTTGACCCCGAGTCCACAGCTTCTTCTCTCCTAGCTTGTACACAGGCCTACATTTGAATGTGACTTCTTCTCCAGGCTCATTAAGTCAAGGTTGTACCTTCAGACACGTAGCACAGCTTTGTCTTCACAGCACACCAGCAACATTAAACAAAAATATATGCTTGTCTCTACTGCCAACTTGCAATGGGTTTATAGTGTTGTTGTTTTTTTCCCGTTGTAATGACGATCGACTAGGATGCCTAGGAGGGCCACAGGCCACATATGTCGACCGGGAGATAAAGTGCTGTGTGCTACAGTTCTCCTGTCAGCTAGAAAGACAGGTTTCATGACTGGTTGTGATACGATGGAGACATTGAATACAGTTTGGTGAAATTGTTGTCACTTGTCAGTCACATGGCGTTAGCGTGTACGTGCGTGTGCGTGCGTGAGTGTGTCTGTGTGGAGGGAGCTCGTTTCACTGACATCTTCCCAACAGGCACACGGATAGAGGCGTTGCCATGGTAGCTGTGAAAAGTAATCCTATATATCCCATAGAGTGCCGTGAAAACTATTCGCCCTCTTTCAGGGTTGTTTCCATTTGTCTCGATGTTAAATCGTGAGGATCCATCTGACGACATGCTACTCTCATCAGATCATCCGTCCAACACATCTGCAACACACTGGCTTTTAGTACGACTATAGTGCCCTGATTACTCGTTTCCTTCCAATATGATGTACTGAAACATCTACTGATCACGCATGCGTAGTTGGTGTAGGACATCTGCAGAGCTTTCGTTCATTACTTACCACCGAAATGAAGTAGTAAAAATGTATATCTGATCACTACTGAAAAGAGCACTGTTTCTTACTCAGAGAAACAAAACAATACTTGTGTATCTTGAGTAGTGCACAGTGTTTACATCTATACATATTCATTCCTGCACAGAACCTTTTTTTGTGTGGTAATTCATCAGCGTGGAGGATTGTGCTTCAAACGTGACCTCCAGAAACAATAGCCGCCAACTGAAATGCTGGGGAATACTGTATATGTGGAGATGAACACGTGGCTTTGAGGTAACTTCTCCCAGGGGATCTGCTGCTCGGGTTCTTCAAATCACAAGAAGAGACAGCCGTTAAAGGCACAATGTACCCTGGAGGACCCTGTATCATGTCTGAGAGATGTTTAGGACAGTCAGACTTGTTTCACATAATATGTTGTATTTTAATGGAAAAAAATATACAATTGCTAACATAAATAATTTGTACATTAAACGCATGAGAAATATTTTTTTTATGTATCATAGGAAGAGGATGGTTAAAATGTTCACAGAGTTAAGTTGGAGTGGCATTTTAAGAGTTGCCCAAGGGTGTGGTAGCTGTAGGATAAAACAGCCTTCCAAACAGCCTTCCAAACAGCCTTCCAAACAGCCTTCCAAACAGCCTTCCAAACAGCCTTCCAAACAGCCTTCCAAACAGCCTCTGTCACCATTCCTTGGAGGAACATAATCATTCACTACTTTTTCATAACCAATATTAGCCTCTCAAGGAGAATATGAGGCTAACAGCGAATAACGTATTCAGCATAAATAAGAGGAAAAGGGTGATATCTATAAGTAGAATGCTGTCAATATAAGGTCAAGGCAAATGTGGGTGTTTATGCCTCTTCCCTGCTGCCTTGTCACTCAGCCTGTCACTTGGTACAGTTGAATGACACTAATATTGGCTCAGTCTTTCCAGCGGGACCCTTGTTTTAAATCGACTTTACAGCAGAAATGTCAAATTTATTTCACGAGTCGGATATAATTTTTTTTTTTCCAATAGTCGACTCGGCTAAATATACTATTAATAATAATCTAAGACATGTTAAAGATATCATGAGAGCGAGAGATGTTTTTCCATTAGCATAGGGGTTCTGACCTCGCGTCAGGTGACATCTGTCCATATAATCGTATAATTTATGATTATCATCTTATCAACTAATAATTCAGACTGTTTTATTGAGTCAAATAAGGCTGTGTACATTTGTGATATAGGGTTTATGTACTAAATGTACTATAAGTCCTTATGTGCCTACACAATGTAACACTTTAGCTAGCACTTGACCAGTACCTTATATCTGAAACCTGTGTGCATCACCTGCGCGTTAGCTTACAGAATGTACCACCTACATGTGATCCAAGGTTAGAAACTATGTCTAGTACAATGCCGTGACTATGTAGATTATTACTCTAAATTGCTTCACAGGTGTGGGCTTGCCTAAGATTCCATAAACCATTGATTTATCCTAAAGTACAAGGTCGATACACTGATGACATAGTGAACATTTAGAAATGATTTCATCATACTAGCCACTTTTCTGTTCCTCCCAAATTCGAAACTACAAGACAGAAAATACATTTACCTAAGGTTGTTTCTCTATGTCTATTTTGGTTTGGTTTGAAATAAACTATTTTAGATAGCATAACAGTCAAGTTCACTGGCCCTTCAGGTTAACCATGTGCTGAAGGACCATCGAGCTCTAACGCACAAACAGTGCTGTTTTGAAAGGCGACACAAAACCGTGATTGTTTTTCATTGAAGTACCATTGCGAGGGCTCGAGAATATAAATCGCAAAAAAATGAGCGCGGCCAGTTTCTCAAGTGGTAATTGGTCAGCAATGCATCTGCTGACGTCAGTTCGCTCCAATCACCATGTCAGAAGTCATACTATTGATTCATCCAGTTACTCACTCTGTCAGGATTTGGACAATGGTAACACTCGGGTACACGTCCACCCACCACACCTGCCTACACCTGTTCGGTTCTATATTTCCCTTGCAGGGGAACGGTATTGCTTACATTGCCATTAGTTATATTTACTGTGTTATTACAATGTTAATACAGTGTTATTGATGGCGGTACCCTACACACGGTCATGTGATGACAAACGATTTACCCCCTGGGGAGCGGATCTTACTGTCATGTCATTGCTGTGCATGAGTTCTCTAATAAACTAGCTCCAACACGAATATGAATACTTAATTATTCCGTAAAGAGAAGGATTGAGAATCTGTACATTAGTTGATCTGTCCATTCAGGGATTGAGGATTTACTGTGCTCCCTAACTATCCGTCCGTTGTCCTGGAGACCTGACCCAGCCACTAGGGCAGTGACATACAGAACAGCATCCCATTAAACTGTAATAGTGCTTACCCAACGCTTTGTGAGACGTTACAGGAGCAGAGAGTAGAGTTGCTCGAAGGGATTGTGGGTTGATGTGTTAGGTGTGGCGCTGGTGCGCTTTATGTGAGAGAGGAAGAGTATCAAAGTGAGAGCTGGCTGAGTAACCCTCAGGTGTTTCTGGCACTTCAAACAGGGATTTCTTCCTCTGAGAATCACGCACGCACGCCGCACGCACCACACACACACACACACACACACGTAAAGATACACACAGCCTTCGTTCTCACCCTAAGAAACATGCTAGAACATCATTGATGTGTGTGTAACCTCACTGCCGCTTCTAATCAAACATTTTTTTTACAGTAAAGGTTCCCGAATTAATCCATTGGTTGCCATGACGGTGGAACCCGTTCCAGTTCATAAAAAAAGTACAGCCGGCTCAGAGCAGTTTCTCAGGTCAGCCCTTGAGATCAGAATACATAATACAACAGAGACTACTTAGTACACCCAGTGTAATACAATTTAAGGCCTAGTGCTGTCAAACACACACGATTCACCAGATTTGCTGTTGCCTTTTAACGTTCTGAGGTCAAAACAACTCAGAGAATGTACAATTTATGGCAATGTCTTTGCCGTTCAAGCGATGCCAGAAAACAACTCAGGGTGACATCTTCAGGTGGTGAATTGGTAATAGAGCGATGAATGAACGGCAGACCTGTCTGCCCGCGAAAGCCAGTTTCCAATTACCCCCTCTCCATTTATCATCTTAGAACACGAACAACATTCATCAACCCCAAAACAAACTTCGGACACAAATGACAATTTAACGCAATTTAGAACTCGACTAACACCATGTCAGTTTTAATAAAGCCCTCTTTGTTGTCTCCAACCCAATTTGTCAGCCGCGGTTCTCGCAGTGCTATTAGCCACAAGCGAAAGCGATGCACTTTCTAATCATTTTCCATCGCTCCGCACCTTTCAGGGAGTTTTCACTTTGTAATCGTTATATGGAAGGCCGACCGGGACCAGGGGCTGTGTTAGCGCACGGGGACTTGAGAGGACCGTGGACCCTGGCATTCGTTCACACGAGACAGCATTACTAATAGGACTGCTTTTGTTTTTCTGGCTTTGTAACACTTTGCTTTAGAGCTTTCCTGTTTTCCTGGAAGGCCCTTGAGTCTCCATGCATGCAGACGCAAAGTCATTAACTTCGTTCTGGTTAAAGGGAGGTGTACTTTTGAAGGTGATAGACAGTTGGGGTTGACAGCAACATCCAACATGTTTCTAATTTAACGTCGTTCTGTGTAAATGTGTTTTGCCTGCAGGTGCCTTTATGTTGCCTGGTTCACACGGCAACAGCCTAACTGTCTTTATTGAGCTTCTGAGTATTTCATGGGCTGGCTATTATGCATGTCTGTATCTGTTTTTCATTTTCTGTTGTCCGTGGTCTGTCAGTTGTTCGTGGTCTGTCAGTTGTTTGTGGTCTGTCTGTTATCCCGGGTCTGTCTGTCATCCATGGTCTCTATCAGTTATTGATAATCTGTGTCTGTTCTCCATGTTCTGGGTCTGTTCGAATTCACATATCCTGTTAATTTTTGATGGACATAAAGCTGTAATATGAAATATCTAACTGTTGTATAATTTATGTATATATTTGTTTATGCAAGTTTACTTTAACTTGTCGATAGTACAGTCACGTAAAAAAGGAAATACACTTTCTGGATAGCATTCTTATCTATAGATTTGAGATTAAATAACATAACAAATTACAAATGAATGTTGCACTGCAATCTTTTATTGATTACAAAGTCAGCAGAAATGCATTTTCATAGTTCAGTCATACGGTCTCTTCCAAAGCTGGTGTTGCTTTCTTTGGCTAAATTAACAGCATCTCTTTCTTTTAACTGCCTGGTAACCACATATGTCGACTCTGAGGATTTCTTGCCCTCTCGTCTGAACAGAACTACATCAACTGTGTCACGTTAGAGGACTTTCAGTTCACTTCAAATCTCCCCAAAGGTTAACTGCTCAGCACGGCTTATGATTGTGGCCTAAGAGGCCTTTGGGGTTCCACTGTGTCATCCTGGGGTTCCTACAGACTCGCATGTGCATCTATCGGTTACCTCTCTGGCTGCATTTGGGTGGGACCTGTCCTATTTAATTAGCCAGTGTTCTGTATTGTTTTCCATTTGTACATACTTCGTCCTCTCTAGAATTCTCAACGCTTTCTTTTTTTTCCGTTTGCTTTGTATTGTTCTCTAGTGGTACTGTGAGCACGCCTTCCAGTAGCACTGGAGGTTCCTTGAAATGCCTTTTCTATTATGATTATTAATAATAATTATGATTATTATTCTACCCAACGCCCCCCTCTCCCCGCTTCTTGGCCTCTGATAACACTTCCATTATTTCCTCCCGGTTCTATGTACTGAGCTGTAAGGCACTTTCAGGTGAGTTTCTCTCACAGCAGCGTTCTCTCTCCCTCTCTCTATACAGCAGCCACTCTCTCTCTTTCTGTACAGCAGCCACTCTCTCTCTCTCTGTACAGCAGCCTTTCTCCCTCTTCCTCCCTTTCTGATGCTGTCCTGTCTCCATTTCTCTTCTCTGTTCCTTGCTTCTGATGTCCCATTTCTCTGTCTACCTCTCTATAATGTTCCTCCACGCTCTCTCTTTCTCTCTTCATCCTCTCCCTGCCTGGCAGCTTCTGGTGGCCTGACTGTGTTGTGTTGGCTGAGGGCCAGTCCGGGGAGAGTCCTGGGCAGAATGTTGTCTGTTTGACGTGAGTTCCTTACAACTCTGATAAAACTGTATCCTGAATGTGCAGCGACCAGTGCACTGTCTATCAGGCCGACCACTCTCCTACTCAAACGGACTTGTGTGTGCTGCATGTGTGTGTATGTGCGGCATGTGTGTGTGTGCAGCATGTGTGTGTGTGTGTGTGTGGAGCATGTGTGTGTATGTGTGGCATGTGTGTGTGTGCAGCATGTGTGTGTATGTGTGTGTGTGCAGCATGTGTGTGTGTGCTGCATGTGTGTGTGCAGCATGTGTGGGTGCAGCATGTGTGGGTGCAGCATGTGTGGGTGCAGCATGTGTGTGTGCTGCATGTGTGTGTGCTGCATGTGTGTGTATGCAGCATGTATGTGTGCTGCATGTGTGTGTTCTGCATGTGTGTGTATGCAGCATGTATGTGTGCTGCATGTGTGTGCGCTGCATGTGTGTGTTCTGCATGTGTGTGTGCGTGGCATCTGTGTGTACGGCATGTGTGTGTGTGTGTGGTATGTGTGTGTGCGGCATGTGTGTGTGTGGCATGTGTGTTCTGCATGTGTTTGTGCTGCATGTGTGTGTGTGTGGCATGTGTGTGTGCTGCATGTGTGAGTGCTTCATATGTGTGTGTGTGGCATCTATGTGTGCGGCATGTGTGTGTGTGTGGTATGTGTGTGTGCGGCATGTGTGTTTGTGTGGCATGTGTGTGTGTGCGCAGCTGTGTGACCATGCATTACAAAAGTCCATCTCTGGCAAGCGGCAGGCTGTTTGGTCCAGACCCCAGGCTTCCCGGGAGGTCCAGGTGGACCTGGTGTGAGCTCTGCCTCTAAGCTGCCAACCACAGCACTAAACAGCCTCGGGCTATTTCCCTAGCATTCCTCAGCAGCTGCACACCCCAGTGCGTGGTCCTATTAAAAAACCCATGGTGCTATCAGCGCCGGACAGCAGGAGGAATGCTAGGCTAGACTAAGCTAACAGCGATTGACTAATGCCGCGTAGCCAGCATTGACAGTGCAGAGCGCCGAGCTTTTTCACATGAAGGAACAGGAGCAGGTAGGCCTATCTATCGCTAACTGGGAGATATGAAAGCTGTTAGGGCCACACCGTGCCTCTGGGGAAAGATAGGGCTGTGCTGAGCTGCCGAGGAGTAAACACAGATGAAGGAGGCATGTGCACACACTGGGAAAATACTGTGTGTGTTACATGAATTATACGAGGGACACACTGTGTGTTTGTGCGCGCGTGTGTGTGTGTGTGTGTTTATGAGAGTTTTTACACATACTGTAACTTCGGTTCTTAGTTCTTGTTGCTGTGTGTCTGTATGTACATGTATGAGGTTCTGCTAACAGTAAGAATCAGATGTTTTGTGGACCACTGGCAGGAGGAGATTGCAAACCCCTTTATGATAATTTACTATTTGTTTTCCATGTGACTGCATGGAGACACACGAGGAACACACAGAAACGACGTTTAACGGTATAAATCCACACGTATAACACAGATTTGATGATTACAGTCTTTAGCGCAGGCACTGTCATTTGTCCAGCGAACAGACAACTTCTTCCATCTTCTAAACTAGGAGTTCACGCCTCTCTCTCATTTCTTTGCATATGTTATTATTTCATTTGTTGAATTATGTATAAGCTGCAGACGTCCCACAGTGCCAAGATGAGATGATATTTCTCTCTGACCTATAATGATGTTTAGACATTGTTGATGCTCTTAGGGTTCGGTTTTGTTGGTATGGGGCGAAACCTGTAGACGTAACCAGTAATCGAAAGCTAGTTGGTTCAAATCTTAAACTGAATAGGTGACAAATCGGTGTTCTTGATTTCAGGACCTCAGGACAGAGAGGCCTCTAGGCGTCTAATTGGTGGCCAGGAGGTCCTATCAGAGCAAGACAGCAGTTGGTGAGGTTTTGGTGGTTCCCAATTAGAGGAAGCTGCGCTGCGTTGCCTCTAATTGGGAGCCCTATTTAGTGGCGTTTCCCCCCCTCTTTTGTGCTTCGTTCTTTTTGGTTTTGGCTGCTGCTGCTTTTTTGATTGTTTTCCTGCAGCTAGTTTCATTAAAAACCCTTTTATGTTTCATGCCAGCTCTGTGTGCTACCTCAAACCTCACCGTGACACTTGAGCAAAGCAGTAAACCTGAATTGCTTCTGTAAAACAAAATGACCAGAAATGAGCTATTTACCAAGAATGTATCAGAAATGACTACCAAGAGGCACTTAACATCCAAAACAGCCATACTGATGGTTTGCTGAGCATCTAATCCCCAGACCATGACTTGTGCCCTTGTTAAGAGATGATCAATGTTATTTGTCTGTTAGAGGTCTTACTGTTTTGGCTCGTCAGTGGCAATCATTTTCCACTCTCTGTTAGACAGGAAAGCCAGGACAGCTAGTCTGTGCTGACAGTAGTAGACCGGATTCCAACCCATACGGCAGTAGGACACACTGGGGATAAAGACACTAGACCCCTCTGGGATGGGACAAAAGCAGAAATTTGGTTGAGATTTTACAATGCAGTCACAACTAAACTGTGCGGATGTTTCACCTATAGCTAATTTAAAGCATATTAACTTACTACACTAGATAGAAGCGTCCGCTAAACGACTAAAATGTAAATATCCAAACAAGTGAACATTACAAACCAATGAGTTCTAGTGAGTTCAAGTGAGGTGTATAGTATTTTTATGGCTCTTATTTCAGCAGTCTTTTTCAGCCTCCATTATGTCTGCTGTCTCCAATTTCTGTCTCTTTTGCTCACCTACACAGCTCTGTTACATTACTGTAGTTGCATTGACCTATATCAGAGGTTGGACCCATATCCACTCTCACCTCTTCCTCTTCACACCTTCACTCAACAGACACAAAAAGCCAACTGACGCTACAGCCAACTGACGCTACAGCCAACTGACGCTACAGCCAACTGACGCTACAGCCAACTGACGCTACAGCCAACTGACGCTGAACTCATCTGAGACAATCTCAATGGCGGGTAAAATCAGAATCAGGTTTATTTTGCCGTGTTTGTTCACATATACAAGGAATTTGTTCTGACCTACACAGTGTTTGCTTGCGTGTTTGCGTTTGTGTGTGTGTGTGTGTGTGTGTGTGTGCCCTTTAGCCCCATTACACTTGACATAAGTGTTACTCTTGTTTATTGTGCTAATCGTTTATTACTAAGCCACAGCCTCCAACACTGAATGACAGATAATCAGTTCACATTAACGTGAGATTTATTAATTTATCACTGCAATTTGCCCCTACAACAACTCAATGGACACTACGGTATTTTCCAAAGGTCAGGTAAGGGGTGTGTGTGTGTGTGTGTGTGTGTGTGTGTGTAGAACTACATATCTGGGTGAGCGTGCGTTGTGTGTGTTTTGTGTGCGCATGTGTCGTCTTAATAAAATCATTCATGACAAACTCATACTTAATCTATGTAGAAACAGTCACAGTAACTTTATATAATCCTTGAAAAATGAAAATCCACTGTACCTGCACTTTGACCCCGTTTAATCCCATCTCTCTGTCAGTCTAGCCCAGATACACTTAGACAGACAGGATACAGATTACCACAGTTTAGCCTCATATCACCTCACTAACGTGGTTCACTGCCACTACGCCCATAGTTAGTTAACCTTCTCAGTTCTCCACGTACCGTCAATGTGACTGGGCTCAGGAAGTAAAACCCGGTCCAATTTAAAAGCGCCTGTGTACTGACAATGTTGATGCGTTTCTAAGTAGTCAGATCTTTAGGGAAATGCCAGGTGTGTTCTGGTGTTGAGGTCCCCATGCTTTGGAATGGAAATCAATTTTATTCACAATTAATCGGGACGGTTCACTTCAGAAAATAATTTGTTTTGCATCTAATTTCTTGAGATGCCGTAATGTCTAATATGCTGCATGCGATTACGGAACAGCGAAAGTAGATCTGTAGAACGACGGAGATGAAGAATTAGAAGGGAGAAGACGAATGACTTGTTTCTTCTGTTAGTTCAGGTTGAGGGCAAGCAGTCAGTAAATGTCTGACTGATTTATCGTGAGACTCACCTGGGAGCTGCTTGTTTTCTCTCTAATACGCTCTATATTGAAAAGCTCTCACCAAGTCCTGGTGAAAATCTTTCAGCTCTAACGGATCGACTTAACCTCTATCAATGTGCAAAGAGAAAAAGAAAATACGTTTTGTTAAACCTCTCACACAAAATAAAACACATTGCCTACACTAGTCAAAGCGACCACAAGACACACACACACACACACAATCATGTACTCACACAAAACGTGATCGTATTTATATCAGTAGGGAATGTCTAGTGTGAATTCAGAACTGCGGGGTCCTCAGGCGACATTACTAGAGGATATTTACCGCGCGCTCAGTTCCACCACGGTGTATTCCCTGTTCGGCAGATGACACTTCGTTAAGAGCCAGAGATTGTGTCTGCGGGAGGGTACAGGAATGCCCTCGGGCCGGCACTACGGCCAGGTGTCCCAAGGGGTGGTGGTCGCTTACTCTAGTGGGTTTGATGTCCATTGTTTTCCATTGCATCGCATTCACCAGATCCTGTTGTTGGCCAGAGGCCCTGGGGTGAAGCCCGTTCAGTAAGCAGGCTGGTCATTTGACCTCCACACTGGGCAGGCCTGTTCCGATGAGGGAGGCGTTTTGCAGCACCTCCTGCACGCCCAAGGGGCCTCAGCTACCGCTGTTTTGGAGCCTGGGACATGCTTATAGACTGGCTGTGCCCGGCCTTCAGATCGCTCCTGGTGACTGGTCATGGGCAGTCTTAGGGAGTCTTGCAGTGCCGGAAAGAAATGAGGTTGTCGGTACTCGATTGTTGATGCGCACAAAAACCTTATTTATGATTGAAATTGATTGAGGAATTCTGTGTGTGTGTGTGTATGTGTGTGTATGTGTGTGTATGGACATGAGCTCTATCAGTGTGACTGTACACGGATTCCCTTAAAGGCTGAAATACCACTAGGTCTCTTGGGGTGGTGCTGTGGTGGAGTCCTAGAGGACAGGGTGCAGCCGTATGGTTTTCCAATAGTCTCTGCCGGGAAGCTTACTTGTGTAAGAGTGTTTCCTTATAGCGCCGCCTCCTTATAGCGCCGCCTCCTTATAGCGCCGCCTCCTTATAGCGCCGCCTCCTTATAGCGCCGCCTCCTTATAGCGCCGCCTCCTTATAGCGCCGCCTCCTTATAGCGCCGCCTCCTTATAGCGCCGCCTCCTTATAGCGCCGCCTCCTTATAGCGCCGCCTCCTTATAGCGCCGCCTCCTTATAGCGCCGCCTCCTTATAGCGCCGCCTCCTTATAGCGCCGCCTCCTTATAGCGCCTCCTCCTTATAGCGCCTCCTCCTTATAGCGCCTCCTCCTTATAGCGCCTCCTCCTTATAGCGCCTCCTCCTTATAGCGCCTCCTCCTTATAGCGCCTCCTCCTTATAGCGCCTCCTCCAGCCCCATTCACTCAATAAGCACCTCTACAGTCTGAGACTGAGAACAGCCTGATCATTTATTTATTAATAGCTGGGGGTAGAGAGCAGAAAGAGACTGGACTGATACTTCTCTTCTCTCTCCTCTCTCTCTCCGCCTTGCTCTCCCGCTCTCCCTCCATCTCCTCTCGCGCTCTCCCCTCTCTGCTCTCTAGCCGCGTCCGCCCTGTAGCCGCGTCCGCCCTGTAGCCGCGTCCGCCCTGTAGC
This sequence comes from Dallia pectoralis, assembly GCA_029465975.1. NCBI lineage: Eukaryota > Metazoa > Chordata > Actinopteri > Esociformes > Umbridae > Dallia > Dallia pectoralis. The sequence continues at coordinate 9,830,929 of CM055755.1, forward strand.
CGCGTCCGCCCTGTAGCCGCGTCTTCTGTCTCCCGCTCTGCCTTATCACACAATTCTGTACTTCGTCTCAGCTCATATTGTTCTTCTTCCACCCTGTCATCTCACTCCTTTTCCTTCTCGCTCTTTCTTCTTTCTTCACTCCTGTCAGTGCTGAGTCCTTGCACAGCAGGACTGCACTGAGTTGCTTGCCCTTCCCTTCGTGATCATCTCACACTCAGCCTCTGACCTAAATTACATGCATGTACTACATCTGTACGGAAGCATGTAGTGGACATAATTCAAACGTTAAGGCTGTAAACTGTAAAACGGGATAAATGGCGCCACCCTTTGCAAATGCATTCTCATGCTCCAACGCAGTTGTAAGGACTAAATGACAAACATGAAACTGCTATCTGGGGTTGCATTTCCATGTTCCACCAACCTGTCAGTCATTCTCAGAAGGCGGCACCACGAGGAGTCAAACAGTAACAGTTACAATCGTGAGGTACAATGGCAACTACGAAGCTAGTGCGAGGAATCTGAAATAGCGCAGAGCTTTCATTCATCTTGTTTTAAAGTGGGTCATTGAGAATGGTTCGATCCAATTAGAGGTTATAAGCTGCCAGTAAATGTAAATACGATTCTGGAGACCTACAGACCCAGACAAGTCAATAGGTGTGTCCAAACTGTTTTACCGGTACTGTATTCTTGGTACGCATGCATTTGATCCAGCAAAGTACCACCTCACCAGTGAAAAGCTTGATTACAAACACTGTTTAGTTGATTCAGGTCCCCAGGATTAAAGATGGCATCTGGCGGAAGGTGGAGATGGAGAGTTCATGGTGGTTGGCTGATTAAAGTCTGAGGTAAATGTTACATTCCCTCGCCATCCTCTGCTCTCTATATTGCTGTGTTTGTGAGTCCCACTTGTGTGTTTGTACATTTGTTTGGAGCAGTAAACATTCTGTGTGTGGAGGGAGGGATTGTCTCCCTTCAACGTAACAAAACACACAATTGACGTCATGATTATTTTCCAATCCGTCTGGACTGAAGTAAACCCCACAACTCTTGGGTATCTGACTCGGATCATGACATTAGACGGTGTTCAGTCATCGGCTGGGAGGCGGACAGTCTCCACTATCTACCTCGGCGCAGAACCTCCGTGACTTCTCCAATCAGCGCGCATGACGACCGCCGGGGACCAATCGAAACGTTTCCCGCCGAGTTGTTTAGCTCATCGGTCGTCACCGGCTGACCTATGGTAACGCTCCGTCTGTTGTGTTGTCAAAGCATTCCCCGATCCACAGCGTTCCTATTAGCCGAGGCTTTATCAAGCTGTGGTCTGTCGCGGGCTAGGAGACATGGTGACACCTCAGGGCGACTCCTCAGGGCGACTCCTCAGGGCGACTCCTCAGGGCGACTCCTCAGGGCGACTCCTCACGGCGACTCCTCACGGCGACTCCTCACGGCGACTCCTCACGGCGACTCCTCACGGCGACTCCTCACGGCGACTCCTCACGGCGACTCCTCACGGCGACTCCTCACGGCGACTCCTCAGGCGACTCCTCAGGCGACTCCTCAGGGCGACTCCTCAGGGCGACTCCTCAGGGCGACTCCTCAGGGCGACTCCTCAGGGCGACTCCTCAGGGCGACTCCTCACGGCGACTCCTCACGGCGACTCCTCACGGCGACTCCTCAGGGCGACTCCTCACGGCGACTCCTCACGGCGACTCCTCACGGCGACTCCTCACGGCGACTCCTCACGGCGACTCCTCACGGCGACTCCTCAGGGCGACTCCTCACGGCGACTCCTCAGGGCGACTCCTCAGGGCGACTCCTCAGGGCGACTCCTCACGGCGACTCCTCACGGCGACTCCTCACGGCGACTCCTCACGGCGACTCCTCACGGCGACTCCTCACGGCGACTCCTCACGGCGACTCCTCACGGCGACTCCTCACGGCGACTCCTCACGGCGACTCCTCACGGCGACTCCTCAGGGCGACTCCTCAGGGCGACTCCTCACGGCGACTCCTCACGGCGACTCCTCACGGCGACTCCTCACGGCGACTCCTCACGGCGACTCCTCACGGCGACTCCTCACGGCGACTCCTTCACCCTCGATGAACTGGCACATTCATCATCCATGATAACACTTCCCTCCCAATTTACGGCAGTCTCCTTCGATTACGCTCCGGCGCAAACTGGAAAGAATCAATGTTTCCCCATTAAAACCTCCAGTTATGAAAATTAGAGAGCGGATTCTTTTTTCTGTGCTTTTTAATGCTTCCCTGATGGCTGTGATACTCGCGCACACACACGCACACAAAAACACACACACGCACACGCACACAAACACACACAGGCATGTGGACACACGCGCAGATTTCCACACTCGAGGGTAACACCTGGCAAGAGAGATCAGAGTGAGGAACAACTCGTAGCAGTATGTGTGTGTCTGTGTGTGTCTGTGTGTGTCTGTGTGTGTCTGTGTGTGTCTGTGTGTGTCTGTGTGTGTCTGTGTGTGTCTGTGTGTGTCTGTGTGTGTCTGTGTGTGTCTGTGTGTGTCTGTGTGTCTGTGTGTCTGTGTGTCTGTGTGTGTGTGTCTGTGTGTGTGTGTCTGTGTGTGTGTGTCTGTGTGTGTGTCTGTGTCTGTGTGTCTGTGTCTGTGTGTCTGTGTCTGTGTGTCTGTGTCTGTGTGTTTGTCTGTGTGTGTGTCTGTGTGTGTGTCTGTGTGTGTGTCTGTGTGTGTGTGTGTGTGTGTGTCTGTGTGTGTGTGTGTGTGTGTGTGTGTGTGTGTGTGTGTCTGTGTGTGTCTGTGTCTGTGTGTGTGTGTGTGTGTGTGTGTGTGTCTGTGTCTGTGTGTGTGTGTGCGCACGTGATAAACCCTCCACTATAGATTATTACAGCAACAAAAAACTACCACCTCGAGGAAATATGTTCCATATAGTGTACAAGGGGCAACAAATCCATTCTCTGACCTCGGTGAAAACATGCAATGACAAGCTCACACACACAGCTCATTCCCGTAGATAAATGATACCGTCCAACACATCAGGGGAAATATTTTGAACTGAATTTATATCAATATATCCTCGCAATAATCAGAGCAATTTAATTAAATGAATATAGCGAATGGACTTTTCAAGTTACGTCTCTCTCATTTCCTCGGTCCTTCTTTTCTCAACACCTCGTCTCTCTGAAAGTGCCACGGAGCCTGAGGCGAAAAACATTCGCTCCTTCACCCCCCGTGTGCTGAGTGAGATGAGGAACGGAGGATACACGGTTAGAATCTCAATTGCATTTCCTTGAATCTATCCTTCCTTGCTTTTCTATTTTTTTTTAACCTATTGGAGACGGCGAGAGGGGAGGAACCTGGCGCATTCTCATCCATCAGAACTGGTTATAAATATTCATTTTAGGGGGTAGTAAAAGGGTTCAAGTGTAGTGCTCGGAGAAAGGTGAACGACAGCACCCCTGATATGAATCCGGCTAAGCCCCTCCCACAGTATGACAACAGCAGTTGTGCAGCTGCCTCTATAACACAACTTTAAATGGCACCGTTGATCCAGTTTGGGGCAAAGCTACATTTACTGTGAAATGTTTCAGTATAACTAATGACAGAAAAAGCACAATGTCCAGAAATGAATTGACTGCATTTCTGACAAGCAAGCAGCATCAGAGAATCAGAAAATGCTGTTCATTCTTGCCTCTCAAGAGAGATATTATCTGTCAAGGCCAAGCTGTACTCTCTACCAAAGACCAGGAGGTGAGACCGTGAGAGTGAGTTGTTCTTCTGAGGTGTCAATAAAACCGAGCGTGAGGAAATAGTGCAAAAAGCAGCAGTTCTAGTAGATTATGCACGAGTCTGTCTGTCACTTTCTCACGCTCCGTCCGTCTTTGTTACTCTATCTGTCTCTATCTCCTCTATTGCATATTCTTTATTAATGACAGTATCCACAGAATCCCACCCAAGAGACGGGAACTGATGACATCTCTTAGTTCAGCCTGTCTGGTGACGAGGGAAAAAGCCAATGACAAGACAATGACAGGCAGAGGATGAGAGACAAAGAAAGAGAGAGTTAGAGAAAATGAGGAAGAAGAATAGGAGTTTTGGCCTTGTTTCGGTATTATATCTCCGGGCACATTATTGCGTTTGAGTTGGCGCTGGGTGGAATATTCTGATACACTTGTAGTTGTGACAGAACTTCTGGTTTAATTGTGGATTCCGCTTATGGCCCTGGGTGTGTTTTAATGGCTAGGTCTCAGACTAGTCCCTCGTGTTTAAAACACCCATTAGCCTGAGGTGTGAGGGGGTTAGGGAGGACACAGCAATGGCTACAACGAGATAGAGAGGACCACGAGATTGGGAAATAGATGAGAAATAAAACACAGGTAATAGGACAAGAGTGAAGTGGAGTCAGAGCCGAATGTCTGGCTCCAGACGGCTAATGTCAATTCAGAGGAACAACAAAGCACTTCGAGTCGTGCAGAAGTTCTCCCGCTAAACGTAGTGTTCAATCAGAACTGTGTTTTGCTCCCAGCGGCCCGTCAAGGCTCTTTCTCCTAGAACCGGCCCCCCTCCCACGACTCTCATTACTGCGTGTTTCAATTTGATTAGCACCTTTTGTCGCGCTAATTGAAAAATACTCTCCCCGCGTGTAATCAATATCACACAGTTGAGCACGGAGAGGAGATGATGACGACGGACTGTGTGTCCTCTCACAGCCTAACACACACACACACACACACACTGAAAACGTGTAAATATGAAGTCCTAGATTGATTTTCTTTATGAATCTCTTTGTTTGCGAGGGAATTATGCAGCAGTATAATTACACATATCGTTGTGTGCATGCATTATTTTACATGTCGTTTTGAAGTTTCCATGTTATGCATTTACTCTATTCTAACAACAATGTGTCCTTTAAAACTGTGAAAATTTAAAACAGATCATGCAATTTAAGCTAGTTTAATTCGAACGCACAAAAAGTGTAAGTTAAAGTACGAGAGCTCGCAACCTCTCCAGAAACAATGAGCTTCTGTATCTTGTCCTCTGCCTGTTTTTGGCCTGGGGTCATGAGCACTCAATCATCGCCCCGCTCAGTGCGTGTGTGTGTGGTTTCCTCATTCTAACGAGACACATTTCAGCTGAAGTGGCTTTCCAAAGTAAACGTCTGGTAATCATAGAGCTTTAGAACCAGTTCGATAGACTGCCATAATCATTTAGGAGGCGAAACGAAACGGTAAAGAGTTGGAGATTGAAAACGAATGGCCAGACTGACAAAACGAGCATGCCGTGATCTATTGGCCAACATGGGACACGGCGTGTGTACAGATCGACTGAAACAACTGGAACATCAAGCTACCACCCTCCCACCATCCCCCCACCAACACCCCCGTCGGTTTTCTGTCCCCCTCAATTTTCCTCGGAAAGAATTGCAACGAATGGGAAAGGATGACAAACGATAATGCCTGTCTTGAGAGACGGAAGGCGGCGGGTGGGCTGGAACTCCAGTAGAAAAATCCCATCTATATCTAGATTGTGTAATGAGGGGTAACACCCCAGAGTCTGCCCTATTGACACAAATCCCCTTCTGATTGGCTATTCAGGACCAATGTCTTGTATCCGTTCAGGTCTGCTTTTCAAATACCGTAAACACCGTAAGTGCCATGGGTTCCTAATTGGAACGTCGACTTGGCCTGGAGTTTTTTTTTTATCTCACTACGGTAGTTTAAATTTGATGAATGAGACTTGTTGAAAGATGTGTTTGTCAGAGATATATTTTTTCACGGTTGACACTGCAATTGTTTACGTTGCTTTCCCTGGTAGAGTGAAACACTACTCTGACAGATCCTCTTGTGTTCATACTGAGCTCTAATGTTGATGTCTTTGTACAGTACCCGTCAAAAGTGAATTAGTGCATTTGACCTAACTTTTTACTGGTACTATATATTTCAGATAAATGAGTGACACTCCATAAATAATTAGCTCCATAAATAACTCTGAAAGAAACTGACATTGGGAAGCAACGAAACAAATCTCACACTACACAACTGCACTCGTTCAACGGATAGCCTTACGTCTGTTACCAGTAAAACTACATTGTGAGTCCGGCCAAAGTGCTGACAGGGCCTGTGTTGTGTTTTCCCCTGCACCAAGAGTTTCTCATTGCAATAGATCTTAATTTGAATCATTGTATTTACACATTAATCGTAGTAAAGATATCACAAATGGGTGAGCTGTGTTGTCACTGGGTGTGTTGGGGAGAGCACTTCTCTGTATTGAGTTGATTAGGAGCACAGCTGTTTTGGTTTAGCTATAAGCACTGGGTTAATTAAGGTCAATGACGAGGTTCACGGGTGCTTGTTATTAATTCAATGTTTTGTTTCATTGTAGGTGAGTGTGTTGTTATTTGTATATGAAGATCACCGTTTTATTGCACTTTAGTAAGTCACTGTATAGCGCCCTTGTTTTTCATCACAATGCCCCTCGTCGTGTTATATGTTGTGAATAAAACCCACGAACGTGATTCCTGCTCTGCATCTGGGCTCTATCTACACTACACCTGAGGAAAGCGTGACACAAGAGCTGATGGGGTACTACATCACAACATGTTTTATTGAAAACTAACAGCTGACCAGGCAGATTGGTTACAATCAAATTAATCATAAATCAATTAATCATATTAATAATTAACACATAAGCAGTTGTCAAAAAAGTGCTTTCACGGAGAACACAGGAATCTGGTTCTTGATTGCCTGCTGCTTCCTTGTTGATCTTTAGCTAAGCTGGATCGGTCGTGATGATAAACTAATGCAGACGTTTTGCCTAATTAACTTAGCGGTTAAGGCTATTAACGCACATTGACCTGGTGTGACGTGAATTCTGAAACTGCGTATTGCTGTTATGTTTCATCCACTCACTTGTGTTTGTCCAACAACCTGTAATTGTCACTTACCCATGACCTGCTCTGATGAACATTATTTATTGACAAAATGTAAAGTTGGATAAATATCTATTGCAGCTTCGGCTTAAGTTAGGGTTAAGGTAGGTTAAAGTCTACACAGTATTACACAGGGAAACCACTACTCTTCAAAGTAAAATGTCCCCACAGAGCATGCAGTCCAATTTGCATACAAGCTTGTCAACATTAAGGCAACAAACAACTTGATATAGTACGTTCTGGGGACAAATCTGTCTCTGGTACAAGATTCACGACCAAAAAGGCCAACCTGCTGATTATATGGCCTTGTGCGGTAACTTTTCCAGTAATACTTTAGGGTAACTGTCACCTTCAGAGCAATGAGCTATGTGTTTGCTGTATTTATGGTACCTGCAGAGGGAACACTGTTTCTGGGATCATGGCGAGGCACTCTGGGTGGGGTAGCTCCATCTCCCCATGAGGTCTCTGGTCTGTAAGCATCAGACCGCCTTGGAACATGACATCAGGGAAGTAAACACAAATGGCACTCACGCTCCCTCTCGACTCAACAGCCTCTAAAGTGTGTGTTGGTGTTCATGTGCACTCGAATGAATAATTGAGGACATTGAGGTGCTTGAAATCTTTACTGTAATCCTTAATAATCATCTCTTGAGCCGAGAAAGTGGAAAAGTGTTGAGATTTACGGACACGGCGATGTTGTGTGGAGGAAACGAAAATTAGTAGGGTTTATCTGAAGAGCTCCACGACGCCCAGGTGAGTCTGATTGGATAGGATTCTCTCGAGGAAGTTTGGATATTATATTATTATGGAGCACTTAAATTCATTAGCTCACCCCGGGTTTGGCGATTAGTTAAAATGGGTCTTTGTGTGTTTTTGCCTAAAAAGGAAACGTAATCTGAGTTTGCAAGGATGATAGTTAATTAGAAATCAATTCTTTGATTGCTAAGGCAATTTTGTGTTAGCACACACACACACACACACACACACACACACACACACACACACACACACACACACACACACACACACACACACACACACACACACACACACACACACACACACACACACACACACACACACACACACACACACACACACACACACACACACACACACACACACACACACACACACACACACACACACACACACACACACACACACACACACACACACACACACACACACACACACACACACACACACAGTTCCTATTAGCCAATAAACAGTCAGAGTCTTCTCCAGTCTAACAGTTGATAAAAGTTGATAGAATATTTCAATTTTGTTATTTTCATATTTGTGATTGTTTTAATTGTATTCTGAATGAAATGGTTAATACCAATTTTTCCAATCCTGCTCCATCCACATGTTAGTGGTCGTTGGGCAGCTCAGGCCAAAGCCTTTCGGATCTGGATGGAAGGCATTTGTCATTCAGCTGTATTAGAGCAGCGTTATTGCAATTGTTAGGACAGTTGTGAGACAAATTCCATATTAGGATTTCTAGAAGGAACCGACACAGCACCAACTGCGAACAGCTGACACTTTCCTTGATTGGGAAATCGTTTTGAGCTGCCATTTGCTGATTGGCAGATGTTATCAACCGTCTTTTCAAGTACGTTCAACAAAATGTTAGTTTTGAATAATCGTCATCTGAACGAACACGGCTTTTATTGCAGGTTGCTTGCTTGCCATTAGCTGTCTATGAAAATGACAGCGATGTGACTGTGCAGCCTGTGTCTATCCCTGTGCTGGTGGTTAGTTAGCAGGTGTACCATAACTGGGACTGTGCAGCCTGTGTCCGTCACTGTGCTGGTTGTTAGTTCAGGTGTACCATAACTTGGTCTGTGTAGCCTGTGTCCGTCACTGTGCTGGTTGTTAGTTCAGGTGTACCATAGCTGGGGCTGTGTACTTCCAGAGTGTTGCCTAAGGCTCAAGCCAGCGTAGTCAAGATGAGCAAAGTCCTCAGGCATGCAAAGTACATTTGACCATCATTTACGTTAAAATGATTTTTATGCACGCACATAACCAAGACAGAATTAAAAAAAACACCACATCTTACATAATTATTGAGGCTAACATTTGCTTTGAAGTAGGCTATCACAGAAACAGTGCTCTGATACACATGTAAACAGCAAGTTGTAGGTTATGCCAGTGATTAAGCAAACAGTTTGAACACTAAGCGCACTAACCAAATAATCCACACTCCACTGCTTGCTCTGGCAGGTTTGATTCATTTCTGATGTCACCAGAAAGCATCTATTCTACTGCATTAGAGCTAGAATATATGTTGAGCGCATGAAGTCAATTAATTATGCTGTATTTATCATTTTGATTGTCATGATAAATTACCATAATACAATGTTTTAGAAAATATTTTACCCAATTGGCAATTATTCAAATCTAACCGAAAATATACTATCATACATAATAAAGTTGTATGCATATGTAATATATACCGGCCATATTGTAAGAACCCTCAATGAGATCAAGAAAGCTGAAGATTTGTTCATGCCTTCCTGCTAGGCATCCGCGCCAATCCGGTCTGCTTTTCTCTACACTGCCCATACGAGCTGGAAGTCGGCAAATCAACGGCTGTGACATCAGTTATCTTTGGCCTGCATCCAACCTGCCTCAGGGAATTGCGAGAGCCCGATGAGGGCATTTGCTAATGGACAGTTGAGCGTCCGAAGTCGGGGGTAATGGCCGAGTTGGACAGTGCAAGCTGTGATTCTCTACATAATTAATGGGCAGTTTAGACACTGGAGTCCGGCAGTAAGGCCCGGTCACTGTGCTGTTAACGTCCAGGACTCTGGCCAGCACACAACTAATACAGCGGTTGAAAATGTACTGGAGTCAGTCAGTAAGGCCCGGTCACTGTGGTGTTAACGTCCAGGCCTCTGGAGTCAGAGCAGTGTCGCTTAGGATTCAAGGGCAAATTTCACTCTGCTCTGCTGATTGCATAAATGTGGAAGTCAGTCGGAATGCAAACTCTGAACACCCCCAACACAGCCGAGGGAGGATCCGGTTTCAGCGGGAGGGAGATGTCGGGATTGTTCACCTGAGCGTGACTGGGCCGTGACTCCGTGCACCGGGTTTGTCTGACAGGTCGGTGTTGACAGAGGAGGTGCCACTCAAACTCGCCGAGCCGTGACATTCTACTTTCTATGGGAAAGTAATACAGCCTGGTTCGCCCGCTCACATCCAAACACCCCCTAAAACAACAGCACTCTTTGATCTGTTCACGCTTTACGAAAAATCCCCCCTCGATATTGACTCTGATATGTGCCTTGAATAAGTCCAGAGACTGCAGCTCTTGCAAAATATAATTCACCTCCCTACAGGTTGTTAGGGAAAACCAAGGCCCGCTACTTTAATTAGAAATGGGCATCCTGTCACATCAATTCCAAAAAGTTTTGGGACACCGTTAAATCTATGGAGAGCAAGATCACCTCCTCCCAGCTTCCTACGGCCCTAAAATTAGGTACTACTGTCACTACCGATAAGACTATGATAATAGAGAACTTAAATAAGCAATTCACTGAAGCCGGCTTTTCACCTGACTACTCGTCCCCAAGCTAACCTTTCTTAATCTCCAATAGCCACGTGCCCACAAACCTCCCCACGCTTCTGTCACAACCTGACCTGTGTCACCTGGCTTGTCATTGTCTCTACCCATTTCCACCAGGTTATCCACATGTATTGATTGTGCCCTGGGCTTTATATGTCAGCATTTCCTGTTGCCAGATCGTTTGTCTTCGTACATTCTGTTTTCGCATTAACCTGTCCCGTGTTACCTGCCTTGTTTTCTCAGGTTTGTTTGACCGTTTCAATCCTACTACGAACCTGCCTTGACCATCGCCTGCCCATCGACAACGAACCAGCCTACTCCTGTGTACCGAACTCTACCTGCCCATCTCCACGTCTACGGATTACCCCTTTAATAAACTATTTTTGTTTCTTACCTGGTCTCCGCCTCTGTGTCTGCAATTGGGTTCGTTGTTCTGGTCGTGATAGCTTCTCCTTTATCCAGACAGATGATTTCCTGAAAGAGTTGCAAAAGATGGACCCGTATAAATCAGCTGGGCTGGATAATTCCTTTCTAAAATTATCTAGTAATATTATTGCTACCCCCATAACTAGTCTGTTTAACCTGTCTCTCTCATCCCGACAGAGCCAACTATATTTTCTCTGTACATTAACGATGTGGCTCTAGCTGTTGGATACTCTCAGATTCATCTCAATGCAGATGATACCATCTTGTACACTTCAGGATCTTCGTTAGAGACTGTGCTCTCAAATCTCCAGGCGAGTTTTAATGCCGTTCAGCATTCCTTCCAAAACCTACAGTTGTTACTGAACTATAGTAAAACTAAAACTATGCTTTTTAACCACTGCCACCTACCGTCTCAGATGTGGTTTACCACAGTGTTATACGTTTTGTTACCAATGCCCCTAACTACACCCACCACTGCAATCTTTACGCATCAGTTGGCTGGCCGTCATTAATCACTTAGCATTTAAGTCATTAAGTCTTTGCTAGACAAAGTCCCGCTGTACCTAAGCTCACCAGCCACCATAGCACAACATGGACAACATTTGGCCGACAATCCTTCCAGTTTTCAGCCGCCAATGACGGGAAAGAACTGACCTACTTATCCTGTATTACCTGTATATAGCCGAGCTGGTTAAAGGTGAAATAAAATAAAAAACATCAGTACATATCAACACTCTTAGCTTAACAACACTACAAATACCCATTGAATTAAGCCTGAAGCAATTTCTTTAGCACTCCCACCAGTGTGGATCAACACAACAACAGAAACCTCACCTCCCACCAGTGTGGATCAACACAACAACAGAAACCTCACCTCCCACCAGTGTGGATCAACACAACAACAGAAACCTCACCTCCCACCAGTGTGGATCCACACACCACCACAAACCTCACCTTCCACCCCAACCAAATCACACCCCCAACACTGAGTTATCGGTTGATTTTAAAATGACAGCCTGACATGAAATCTCTGCTTCCCTGTACAGATGTAAGAAATATACTGTAACTTTCTCCGAAATGGATCAAAATAAAGGCAAACTAATGCTGACTGTGTGCACTATGCTGAGTGTATAATTTCGAATACTAAGTGCAAAATCTGAAACAAAAATGAATACAAAATTGTCAGTGTTCAAAGACTACAATTTCCACTCATCTAGTCCATTTGACACATTTAACCCCACCCTTAATGATTAGCATGACGTGAGGATGAACTAAGTAATGACATTTCCAACGCAGACACCACTTTCCAATCAAAATCTACCTTCGAAGTGCAGGAAACCCTCAGCGACACATCAACCATTCATATCTGTGTGTCACTTTAAATAAATATAGTATTCATTCGATGTAATATATTCATTGAATGTAACCTTTATTAAAATTAAACACACTTAATTTCAGATGAATGCACATGAAACAATTATGCACATTTATCTTTGTTAGAAGAAGTGTTCAGCAAATAACAGCAGATAACATTTTCGTGACCAGTACACACATTGACCGTATCACCACATACTGTATCTATAAGGCTAGCATAACACAATCTTTGAATATCAGCCGCTAGCATAAAACGAGTACCCTACCAATAAAGAATGAGCGGTAAAGCGTTCACTCCCATCATTGTTGGCTCTGTCTGTTGTTTCACTTGAATAGCGAATAATTCCAAAGCCACAGAACTTTCCACAGTTCTGATTAAATATGTGACATTTCCCATCCAATGCCACACTGTTTGCTTAGCTTGTTAACACAGCAAATGTAGACAAATGTGGGGCCACAGCTGTCTTATAGAAAATGATGTTCAATTGATATTCATGAAAAACACACATGAATAATTATAAAAGCCTAGGTTTGAATAGGCTCTATTCATCTATTGATGATATTACAACCAAACACCAACTAGGTGAATGTATTCTGGTTTGTTGTTTTGTTTCATTTTCATTGTGCCCCTCTGTATGCATTTATTCAGTAAAAAAAACAGGCCCCATTATTTTTTGGGGAAAAAAGTGAAGAGAAATCTGTAAAAAAGTAATGTCTTTTATCTAAAGCCGTTTGAATCTGATTACAGTCTCAAACCGGGTCGACCAGATTGAACTACAGTAGATATTGCCATTGGATGCTTGACTACTCATTTTTAGCTTTTAGCTATTATTCCGTGTTACTTGGCCGAGAAGAAGACATACTAATGCACATCGCTAGCTGAACTTTGTAATGCTCCTCTATCCTCTCGCTCCAAGCCATGCTTTGAACCTTTTATTAAAGAGACTATTTCTGACACCCCGAGAACATGGAGTGTACAACGTAAACAGATATAAAATTAGATGTTTATGGCGAAGAGTGAAGAGAGGAGCTCTGACTTTCCAAAACTTTCTCACCAGCATTTTTTTACATATAGAATATGTGTACTCATACAGACACACAGACAGCATAACAGGCAGTTTCCTAATAAAAAGGCATTCTTCTTTCAGTTCATTTCTCCCAGACAGACTCCCGGACTGACACAGACGGACGATCAGTCAGTCAGACAAACAGTCAGGCAGACCGACTGACAGACAGCTCTAATATATGCTTTTTCTTTTCCCTGCTGCTCCGTAAAGTCTTTATCACCACAGACATCAAACCTTGTTGTTCTGTCAGGGATGTCTCACTGTGCTAGTGACAGAGCATACAAACACACACACGCTGACACAAACACACCCTCACGAAAATCCAAAAACACACACAAACACGCTCACACAAACACAGACACACACATCTGCTTCCCTGAAGGCGTTCTCATTGTCTAGGTAGTTCAGATATTGCACTCCATCCCAGAGATCCAGATCTCAAACTTCATTTCAGTCTGCCGTTTCTCTGCAATAGATCTTAGACCAGGCATCATTCTGTCCAGCTTGTGTACACTACACACTACCACACACGCTACATCATCAACTAGTTAGCGCTGTCCACCTCTGTCTCACTATGACCCCACAGAATACATCTTTCCCTCGGTTTTCTTGACATTTCCTCTTTACCCGATGTGAGACAGACGAGGTCTCAGTCTTTGTTCCTTTTCGAGTTCTTGCTCCCTCTACCATCGGACACACTCAGCAGTCTCCATCAGTGCCTTCCGGTGACGTTTTTCCCATTTTTCCCTGTCCTCAGGGAGTTTTGTTTTCCTCTGATTCGTATTCTCTCCCTCTCCGTTATTTACTCCCTCCCTCTCTACTATTCCCGTATCCCCGCTCTCCCCCTCGCCTAGGATGATGGAGTGAGGCATGGATGACTCAGAGGTCCTGCAGCTCCACACACACACACCTCGTTGTTAATCAGTCCACGATAAGAGGGTAAGCCCCGAGGTAAGGTATTCGCACGTCTGTTCTCGTCAGGTCTTTTCTTTCTTTTCCCTTCACACACACACGCACACGCACACGCACGCGCACGCAAACGCACGCACACGCGCACACACGCACACACGCACATATATACATACATTTGAAATACTTTATTTGAGGCCAGACATTTAATTGACACTCGCCATATGCTTCAGCTCTTCAGACTTATAGATGTCTGTGACCTGAAGGCCAGTTACTGTCAGCCTGTGAACACGACACCGCCTCCTGAACATCGCAGCCTCGCACCGATAAACCAGGGCACTCGGCTGTAACATGAAGTGCCGATCGGTAGCATCGTCGCTAACCGCTAGCTTCTACTCCATCGCTCACTGAGTCCTCCCGGGCAGGACAACAGGCTGTCTCTCACCAAGGCCTTCCAGGCAAGACAATTTGTTCTTCCTTCTTATTTCGAAACCATTGCCCGTATTTCCTGCAGGGGAGGAGTTTAAATTCAGGTCAAGGCGCGGTGGGAACATTCGCTGTGCATCTGTTGATTTCTGAACTATAATTTGTGAAAGAACGAAACCGCAGCTCGTTTAATTGAACGTAGACCGTTGTAATGTGATATAAATCACCAGTGTTCTAATCTAAATTGATATTCTGATATAGAGCCGAGAGTTAATAGGACTGGGAGGTTGTATAAAATGCAGTGCTCCCGCTATGATGCACAGAAAATTAAACTGTATGACGTCCGCACAGTCCCCACACATGCGGAGGCAGATTCCATCGAGCGCCATTCTGTTCTGCAACAGTCAATTCAATATACAATAGAGGCACGCTTCCTCGACGCTGATTAAGATAATCAATTAATGATGAGACACAACAGGGACATCTTCACCGTGGCTGGCCTTCACCGTGGCGGAAGAGACAGAGAGACAAAGCGAACGAGAGGAGATGGGAGGGAGGAGATGTGCGAGACGAGCAGTGGAGAGGAAGAGTTGGGAAGAGACAGAGGGAGCGTGACAGTGACTGAAACAGAGTAAATACGATTACAGTATTACAGCATGATGTAACGGCATGTAAATG
>CM055755.1:9851303-10166303 GCA_029465975.1 Dallia pectoralis
TGATTTGTTCCCGAGCCAGGTGAATCTGTACTTCTGCTCTTTCGCTTTCTCGTCTAAGAAGCCGCATTCAGATATCTTTGTTTGGCATGGTACGCTCTAAGCCCATTTTCAGGTCTCCTTCTGGCTCTACTACTGAGGATTTTCCTTCCTCCTCAGTAACAGGGCTGAGATCCAGAATAAATTGTTCCTCACCATGTGGAGAAACTGGCCCCTATACAGTCGTAGGCTCACCTACTCTACTACAATACCCAGAATCCCGTGCGTGGGTTTTCACCACTAATGATGTCAACATTGATGTCAACACCTCCTCTAAAGGCTTTGTTGCCTGTCTGGGTCATTTTTAACAGCACGGTTTTTGTTGCCCTGGCAGTCTGAGTCGTCCATCTAAATTTCCCGGGCTCCAGTTGTCCTCATCTGGCCACATCCCATGGCACATACATTCTCAGTGATTTTGACTTAAATGTCTTTTTTTCTTTTTATTAGTCACTTCTTCACACTTATTAAGGCTTCCGGCACTTAGCGCCCACAAGCAGCGTGTGGAGTAACAGTGAAATTTCATCCCTTTGAGTCTACGGATCCACCTTCATCGGCGTAGTGAACACAGAGTTTACGGGCATGATTGATTTAATTGAAAACAAGCCGAAGCACATCAACTAATTGATGTTTAATGGGTGCGTTAGAAAAACCCAATTACACATTTGTCTTATTCAGCGTTTCTCCGGGGACTTGACGGGAGGTACTTAATTAATAATGACCCCCCGTTTGCTTGCAGCAAACCCACCCGAGCGGGGACATTCTACCACTGCTCATCGCAAAAACGAGAGGCGCGGTCGAGCGTTTAGACGGAGTTCTGAAGAGGCGCGTCGCACGTCTTAACTACTTGCGAGTGGAACTACGGAGGAGCCTGCCACATTAGACGTGCCTGTGTTGTCCTGCACAGCGTCGCCACCTGGCACAGTGCCCCCTGCCTGTGAGGATGTGTATGACGCGGCTGACCCTGAAGCCTTCTCTCAGACGGAGGGATTGACTGGACCGGCATTAGAGACACAATTGTTAGCAACTCATTTTGACCGGTTTATCTCTGATGATTGTATCATTGGAATAATATACAGTAAAGGCTTAATGGGTCTCTACATTATCCACGTTATCACTGTGACGATCGAGTAACGCGCAAAAAATAGGAATAATTCTACATATTCGAGATTAACTCAAATGGTTGTATTTTTGAGTAGTTTCATAGTGTTCTGTTCCTGAATTCACTCTTCTTCTTGGATCGGGATAATACACCTTTTCCGGATCAAAGGCAACTCAATCCTACTGAAAAAGTTTTGAACTACACATGAAAAAGATTGGATCCATATCAAAACCAAAACTAGACGACATAATGAAATCATTTTTTCAGTATACAATTTTACTTTTGAACAACCAATCTTCTAGATGTCATCTAATCCGATAGACAGATAGAAATACTTCTGAACGACTGGGCCCAAGAGACAACCTTGCTGTATTTCCTCATAAAGACCTCTAGGGATTTATGTTAGTCAGGCACAAATTTAAGGTGCCTCGTCAACAGACAGTCATCACGTGCTTTATTTAGTGACAGTACAGCTTGTATGCTGTGGTACCTCGGCTGCATACATTACTGGGGACTTCCTGTCACGGGTTGCAATGTTGGTCTTGTACTCTCTAACACGACTTTTCAATTTTCTTAGACTTTCCAACATAATAATAATAGCCTCGCGGGAACTACGGGAAATAAAACACACATGTCGTTTCCAGATATTCTACTGCTGAGGTGCAATTCTGTTTCCATAAGAGAGTGAATAAATAAGTTACCCTTAATTGCATTAGAGTTATACCGGGATTCTCATGTCGAAAAAAGCCTGCAGAGAAGCCAGATTTGAAATCCTGTGGAGGTAAATATTAATTTGCTCTCACCAACTGCCCCCTTGCACATTTAAAAGTGAATTGAGCGATTTTCTGAATATTCTGAGAGAGAAGTGAACATTGGAATTACAGAGCCATCAATCTGCAGCGGGCAGAGAAAGAGATTATGAGACACAGATCTCCCAATTTATTTCCTCCCTCCTCTCTCTCTTTCCTCTCACAGCTGGATCTCCCTCCCCATCCCCGTCTCTGTATGGTTCCATTGTCTCCATCTCCTCCTCTCTCTCCCCTCTCCATCTTCTTGTTCTATCTGTCATTCTCTTCACCCAGCCAACTTAGTATTCTGCCAGATGAATTGACCCAATATCAGCACATTTTAAATATGTGGAGAACGTGTGTGTTTGTATGTGTGCTTACGTGTGCTTACGTTAGGGTTTTAAGTGGCAAAAATCTGCCTCACGATCTACTCACTGATTCACTGAATTAACATGAAATTCACCAATTAACTTCTACTTCTTAAAATACATACATTTTAGTTCTCTGTATTTTTTTATGCCCTTGAACATTAGACCAAAATAATCTAAAGGTCACTGGTTTGAATCCCAGAGTCGACAAGGTGTAAAACCGTTCCTTGAGTAAGACATAATTGCGCTTGTAAGTCACTCTAGATTAAAACGGCTGCTAAATGACTAAAATGTAAATATTAAATGGGTGAGCTGAGATTGGCAACCCCCTTGTGTGACATAATGGTGGTGGAGACTGTACGTGCACCTTCAGTGCTTGATTTGCTCCCACTAATCTTGACTGGTAATTAGGTGTTCGTCAGTGTTAGTTATACTCTGGTGAACTTAGTGTTAGCTTTCACTGGGTCTGACATTTCATTATCTGGGAAATGCCGGAACTGGCAAAGAGTGTTTCACAAAATATGGTCTCATAGTGAATTTAAGCGAAAACACAAACAAAACGAAAACATAAGTGATTTTTTGTGCATTTAAGCGACACACAATTTGCGTTCGTCTAAACTAATTTAGTGCAGTTAATGATCCTATTTACTGCCGACAATGCTAGCAGTTCAGCGCTGAGACCTGAATTTTCATGGCTTCATTTTGCATTATTCAATCAAGATATCAAGGTATTGCTTGTTCTCTATTTAAGCCTAACAATATATATTATTAACCACTGTGGGAAGAATACAGATTGAGTTTCATTAATATACACTATATGACCAAAAGTATATAGACACCCCTACTAATTATTGAGTTATTATTATTGGAAGAGACATCATCGTAAGAATTGAGCATCAAACTAGGTTTCACCGGCCGAGCGGCTGTAAGGCTGCCTACCAACAACATGCCAGTGTGGGCAGGAGTGATGTAACGTACACCGCCACTGGACTCTGGAAACGTGTTCACTGGAGTGATGTAAACGTACAACGCCACTGGACTCTGGAGCAGTGGAAACGTGTTCACTGGCGTTATGTAACGTACACCGCCACTGGACTCTGGAGCAGTGGAAACGTGTTCTCTTGAGTGATGTAACGTACACCGCCACTGGACTCTGGAGCAGTGGAAACGTGTTCACTGGAGGGATGAATCACGGTTCACTATCTGGGCAGTCTGGTGGATGAATCTGGGTGTGGCAGATACCAGGACAATGTGACAGTTAATGGTGTAGGGCTGTGTGGCTGTGTGGCTGTGAGACTATGAGGCTATGAGGCAGTGAGGCAGTGAGGCAGTGAGGCAGTGAGGCAGTGAGGCTGTGAGGCTGTGAGGCTATGAGGCTGTGAGGCTATGAGGCTATGAGGCTATGAGGCTGTGAGGCTGTGAGGCTGTGAGGCTGTGAGGCTGTGAGGCAGTGAGGCAGTGAGGCAGTGAGGCAGTGAGGCAGTGAGGATGTGAGGATGTGAGGATGTGAGGATGTGAGGATGTGAGGCTGTGTGGCTGTGTGGCTGTGAGGATGTGTGGCTGTGAGGATGTGTGGCTGTGAGGATGTGTGGCTGTGAGGATGTGTGGCTGTGAGGATGTGAGGCAGTGAGGCAGTGAGGCAGTGAGGCAGTGAGGCAGTGAGGCAGTGAGGCTGTGAGGCTGTGAGGCTGTGTGGCTGTGTGGCTGTGTGGCTGTGTGGCTGTGTGGCTGTGTGGCTGTGTGGCTGTGTGGCTGTGTGGCTGTGTGGCTGTGTGGCTGTGTGGCTGTGAGGCTGTGAGGCTGTGAGGCTGTGAGGCTGTGAGGCTGTGAGGCTGTGTGGCTGTGTGGCTGTGTGGCTGTGTGGCTGTGAGGCTGTGAGGCTGTGAGGCAGTGAGGCAGTGAGGCTGTGAGGCTGTGAGGCAGTGAGGCTGTCCACATTCTTTCATGTTTGTTTCCCACCAAATCGTGTTTTTGTTCTAACCCCAAATCGTTTGAGGTTGGAGATGTTGTAAACATAAGATGTCCATGTTAAAAGGTATTTATCTTTAAAAATTTACAGTTTCATAGGTAATGATGTTGATATAAATCTTTAATGATGTTTAAGGCGTTTGCAATGGAATTCAAACTGTGGTAATATAAATATGAAATTACTTATGAGGCACACTCAAATTCAAAGCTAATTTCTCGCTATATCTACTGACAATACTTATCTAACAAACTAAACTTGTTCTAGTTCAGTCTCAGGGTGAGGAAACATGCAAATCTGCCCTAGATTGTGCCTGTGAGCCACTGCTGTCTAACACAAAGCAACCATCCAAAATCTTCTCAATTAGCCAATAGAATTAAAATACTAAATATTACACTAATGTTAACCGTTATCTAATTGTTAGTTCTCCAAAGACATAATTAAGGCAGCAAATAGCAGCATGGTTATGGCTTCTCACTGCTTACCTAATTGTTGCTACTTCTAATTTTATTCATTTAGATATTCCATTTAAAATTAGTCGTTATCTGCTATAGTCATTTCCAATGACTACACAGCATTTCTGATCAATTTGATGTTATTTTTATAGACAGAGATTTTTTTTTATTACCTCAATCATTTGAACAGTAGTGTACTTCATTTATTTGTTATTAAAAATCTGCAGGACCCCTGATGATACGCAGTTGTAGAAACTAGACATAAGTGCTATGAAGTTCTGAATGTACATATTTTAAAGGAGCAGGTGCTGCTGATGTGGAGTTGTGGCTATTAAATCCTGCTAACGTTGATTCCTTTACTTGAGTTCAGTAAAACAAGTACCGTGTATACGTGGGATTGATTTTCAAATGTAAGCACTGAACTCAAGTGAAGGATAATCACAAAAACACTCTTTCCAGACTGAGTAGTAGGACAGATTAAACAAATGCACGCCAGACTGAAAGCAAGTAAATGTCCACAAGAATCTGTAAAATATTGCAGCATTGAATGTGAATGTTATTGCACGCAACCAAATATATTGTTTATATGTATTGTTTGTCAACAAAAATGTTGACATAAACAATAAAGCAACAGTGATTATAACACTATTTCCTCGTCTATTGCATGGTTACATTTCGATTAATACCATCTGCCGTTCAACACTAACAATAACATGCTGTATGGTGCATTTTTAATACATTAAAGAACAGATGTTAGAACAGCTGTACCAGCCATCCATCAACAACCCAACTTTGACTTTCCAGTGTGCTTGTCATATTAATGGATGGACTCATATACATTCATAGAGGCTGATGAGAGCCAGAAACATTTATTCTGCATTTCATTCATGTTGCCTTTTTGAATAATGTTCTAGAAAATAGTCTGCATGCACAAGAGGACATGCTGCAAGTTCCCTCAGGAAAAGGACAACTACTGAATGACTAAAAGGTATATTTGCTAATGTATTGCCTTTATTCAAGGCTTTGCATTTCTATTTAGATTCCACTGCTGGTGGGACTAAAGAAGTCAAGGTGAAAAAATGCTATTCAAAAACAGGATGGCTTCAAACATAACTTAAAGAGCTCGCATGGTTCTGAAAAAAGCTTTGTGGACTGATGAGACAAAGACTAACATGTATCAGAGCGACGGCAGGAGGAAAGTGCGCAGAAGAAAGAAACTGCCGCACCATCTCATCTGTGAAATATGGTGGAGGGGGTGTTGTGTTTTGGGCATGTCTCTGGAACTGACTCGCTTCATTAATGATGTAACCGCTGACAGCAGTAGCAGGAAGAATTCGGAAGTGCAAAGAACCATCTTGTCACTTCAGATTAAACCAAATGCCTAAAACGAACCCCTGGGTGCTTGATCATCATCATGGCATGGGGTTCTTCGGGGCCAAAAAGTTTTGTAGGGACCATGTTAATCTCCTCGATCTGAAACAAATGAGACTTTCACCAGATCAGGCAGAAGGAACTGAAGACGGCTTGTGTCTGAGCCTCACCAGGGAAGGTATGTTGCATGCGAAAGATATGCGACTAAGTACTAAACATTGCTACCTTATTGAAATAGAATGTGCATGAGAGTACCTTCGTCGCTCTAAAAGAAAAATACATTCTGTCATTTCTATACGTTTGATCCAATAACAATGAGAATAGTCCCGAAATCTAATTTATCTACGTATGTCTCTCTATTTGTTGAAAATGTATGCAGGAAAACCTACACTATGGTGTTGTGTGCACTTGTGTGGGCTTGGTCATGTGTGTGTGTGTGTGTGGGCTTGGTCATGTGTGTATGTGTATGTGTTTGTGTGTGCACTTGTGTGGGCTTGGTCATGTGTGTATGTGTGTGGGCTTGGTCATGTGTGTATGTGTATGTGTGTGTGTGTGTGTGTGTGGGCTTGGTCATGTGTGTATGTGTATGTGTGTGTGTGTGTGTGTGTGTGTGCTTGGTCATGTGTGTATGTGTATGTGTGTGTGTGTGTGTGCTTGGTCATGTGTGTGTGTGTGTGTGTATGTGTGCTTGGTCATGTATCTGTGTGTGTGTGTGTGTGTGTGTGTTTGTGTATCTCTGTGTGTGTGTGTGTGTTTGTGTGTGTGTGCTTGGTCATGTATCTGTGTGTGTGTGTGCTTGGTCATGTATCTGTGTGTGCCATCTATCTCCCCAATTGAGTCATTAAGTGTGATAACACTTATTCTGGTTCTGACAGATTCCTTCCCTTAAACAGTCCATCACACACTAATAGGATTTACACATTCGGGATCAATAGTAACCGTATTCTCGGATAATGATTGCTGTCCGTAACCTAACCCCCACACCGTGCACAGTCACACGCACGCACGCACACACACAAACACATAAAGTACATAGATTCAACTCCATATTGGATCCAATAAACTAAACATTATGCACCGTTCACACATATTGCTTCACCGGTCCACATTTGAAAATGAGAACATTCAACGTTCATCCGCGGGCGAAGTGCATCAGAGCTACCTACAGAAGATCCAAACGATTCAACCTCAATCCTATGCACCGGTATTCACAAACACGCGGTGGCTTGACCCAGGTGAGGTCCGCCGGTTCTGCTTCGAGCGGCACAGCGCGAGTGGAGTCCAGACAGCCTTGTAACTCATTAACCCTCACCTCACAGTCAGTGCTTCATGAGAATAAACACACAAGGCCCGGGTCAAAAGGCCTGCTGTGTTTGCTAGGGAAGTGAACTCTTACCCAAATTAAAATCAAACGGACACCAGGACACAAAAGCCTGCGTACCCTTGAAGGAAGATTGGCGGTGTCATTTGCGATACAATAAGAGATAGAGCGTGACAATGTCGGTCGGGAGCAGAGCATTCTGAGAGATCTAAAGGTTTATTAACGACGTGAGAGGACATTGTGACTGTTGGGCGTTATGGCAACAAAAAGACCAAAGTTTGTGTTGATGTTTCATTAAAATGACTGTAAACTGTATACTGTGTGTGTGTATGTGTGTGTGTGTGTGTGAGAGAGAAACACAGCAAGAGAGAGAGAGAGAGATGTGTGTGTGTGTGCTTGAATTATCTTTAACTGAAGTCCTTAAAGAAATCTCAACATCCTCCACTAGTCCTTAGATGTGTTTGTGTGGTGACACTTCAGTCAGTGAATCTCTCTTCACAGTATATTGGTTTGTATTTTCAGTTTACAGTGTAACTAGACAGATCGCTAACTGTTCTGGGACGTCCTTTTAGATATTGTCGTCACCAACACCATCCTGTTGCCTAGGCTTTTATCTCTGTGAGGTTGTCTACTCTAGGATTTGATGTAATGTCTTTATCATTGCCTGGAATAGAGTTCAACTCGTCCCTTGTTGAAATGTCCTTTCAGCTATGCTAACGTGGTACGTTCTTAAGATGGTAATTTAGCAATATGAATTAGATTTTGTTAAAGTCATTACAGTGAATTTGGGGATTACGCCTGTAGTGCATGAAATTATTTATTAATCACAAACTAAACCGATTTTTGCAACAGTTCTTTAAGCTTACAGCCCCCAACCACATTGGAAAGACACTGAATCATGTGTGCATGAGCTTTCATTTTAACACAACAGTTTTGATTTAGGCCACTCTTAGTCCTTTTGACCGAAACAGAGAACGGTTTTAGTCAATCTTGTTTGTCTGGATTTTCGTAGCACTCTTTAGCAATCTTCTGGTACCGGATAATCCAAGTCACCATCTTCTAGAATGAACTGCTGCCATCATCGCAAATGCAATAAAATCCCCAAGATTCACACTCTGCTGAATAACTATCATCCATATCTAAATTCTCTGCTCTGGCAAAGGTATTACAGTCGCTAGTCAATTAGCAGGATAAGGCCTTTCTCAAGGAAAATTATATTTGGAGTGGAATGCAAATAGGTTTCAGGTCTCACGGCATTGCAGTCATAGCAACTTTGAATGTTTTGAATGACGTGCCCTGAATATAGAGATATATATATATATATATATATTGACCTGTAAAAAGCATTTGACATTGTAAATCATTGTATCCTGAAGTATATATTGAAGTATATTACGATTGCTGATAATGTTCTGTGGTGGTATTAACACTGTGATGATGTGCTCATGTGTACCACATCAATTTGAGGTCCCCTGTTGCTTATTATCTGAATGAACAACGATGGGACACATGGAGACAGCTGACATACATTTTGAGGTGGATAGCACTTTTCTCATCTCAAGTGGCTGTAAGCTGAATCAAAAAGCTTTTAGGATAAGTTGGCATGTTCAGTTCTCTAGCACCTACAACGAAAACAGCAGAAACAATGTATTTATGACATTAAATAACTGCTGGATCGCCATCTGTGAAATGTTATACTAGGTGTGGTTAGGAATTCAAATGTTAATAAAATATCCTGACTTTGATAAAACCATGACCAAGCAAACAAACACTTCCTGAGTTTGAACTCCAGAGCTTTATCGCATTTCTTTACACTGGCAACTGCATAAACTGCTGCTAGTTAAACAAGACAAAAACAACTTGAGAAGACCCCGACAACCAAAAGCTAATTGAGAAGACCCCGACAATCAAAAGCTAATTGAGAAGACCCCGACAACCAAAAGCTAATTGGAAAGACCCCGACAACCAAAAGCTAATTGAGAAGACCCCGACAACCAAAAGCTAATTGAGAAGACCCCGACAACCAAAAGCTAATTGGAAAGACCCCGACAACCAAAAGCTAATTGAGAAGACCCCGACAACCAAAAGCTAATTGAGAAGACCCCGGCAACCAAACGCTAATTGGAAAGACCCCGGCAACCAAACGCTAATTGAGAAGACCCCGGCAACCAAACGCTAATTGAGAAGACCCCGGCAACCAAACGCTAATTGAGAAGACCCCGGCAACCAAACGCTAATTGAGAAGACCCCGGCAACCAAACGCTAATTGAGAAGACCCCGGCAACCAAAAGCTAATTGAGAAGACCCCGGCAACCAAACGCTAATTGAGAAGACCCCGGCAACCAAACGCTAATTGAGAAGACCCCGGCAACCAAACGCTAATTGAGAAGACCCCGGCAACCAAACGCTAATTGAGAAGACCCCGGCAACCAAACGCTAATTGAGAAGACCCCGACAACCAAACGCTAATTGAGAAGACCCCGGCAACCAAAAGCTAACTGAGAAGACCCCGGCAACCAAAAGCTAACTGAGAAGACCCCGGCAACCAAACGCTAATTGAGAAGACCCCGGCAACCAAACGCTAATTGAGAAGACCCCGGCAACCAAACGCTAATTGAGAAGACCCCGGCAACCAAACGCTAATTGAGAAGACCCCGACAACCAAAAGCTAATTGGAAAGACCCCGGCAACCAAACGCTAATTGAGAAGACCCCGGCAACCAAACGCTAATTGAGAAGACCCCGGCAACCAAACGCTAATTGAGAAGACCCCGACAACCAAAAGCTAATTGGAAAGACCCCGACAACCAAAAGCTAATTGAGAAGACCCCGACAACCAAAAGCTAATTGAGAAGACCCCGACAACCAAAAGCTAATTGGAAAGACCCCGACAACCAAAAGCTAATTGAGATGACCCCGACAACCAAAAGCTAATTGAGAAGACCCCGACAACCAAACGCTAATTGGAAAGACCCCGACAACCAAACGCTAATTGAGAAGACCCCGACAACCAAAAGCTAATTGGAAAGACCCCGACAACCAAAAACTAATTGAGAAGCGCTCCATTCTGTTTTCGTAATACCCTGTACAATATGTTTGTACTTTTGGAAATCTTAGTTTTAAGTTTTTATTAGAGACCCAAGCTGAAGACCCAAGCTCAAGACGTTTTGCGTTTACATGAGATTAATAAAGCTTGTTGTGTTCTATGACACCAGAAAAGAGTAGATTCAGGGCAATTTTTTCATTGTGTTGGACTGTGATGATACTATTTAACGTCACTTATGTGAAACATGCAGGATTTAGTTGTCACCAATCAGCGTTCAGAAACATCCAAATCCTGTTATTTAGTGTCTGGACCAGACCCACACCCTGCCATCTATTGTACACATTTTGGTACTGCTTCTACAGTGTCAAAGAAAAACAGGTACATCAAATGACCAAAATGGACAACAACGTCCAAATCCCAATCTGAATGGTCAGAAAACCATTTTCCTTTTTCAATACCTGCAGCATCCTGGCTCTGCATTTGAAAGACATAATTTTAAACAATGACACTTCTTACTGGACAAGACTAGAGTAGTATTAGCCTGTCCTGATTGAAAATTATTCTGTTAAGGCTTGAGGGGAGCGTACGGAGTGTGTCTGAAACGAGCAGCAGGACACTCTAAGTCATGCGGACTGATTGATGGACCTCCTAGAATGTTGTAAGGGGGAATCTCAAGCACTTGGAACAATTTTGTCGAGAGAAAGAAAATACATTTATTTGAAACATTAACATTCCCTGCAGATGTCTTCTGGACATTTATGATGCAGTACAGTAAAACTCTTGCAAATAGCTACTTTAATCCTAATTGTTTGAGGCAAACCAATGACATTTGGAAACCGGCCCCTAGACATCAATATGTGCTTTTAAAAATGGGCCACAAGACAACATGGAAAGTCCTATTACAGTGATGTTGTCTGGTTGACCGTGCTGAATCATATTACAGTGAAGCTGAGTCATATTACAGTGAAGTTGTCTGGTTGACCGTGCTGAATCATATTACAGTGAAGTTGTCTGGTTGACCGTGCTGAATCATATTACAGTGAAGCTGAGTCCTATTACAGTGAAGTTTCCTCGCTGCTTACCTGGACAGTGAATATCATTTGAATGAGTCCACCCATATACATTTTATTAAACCGTGGACACGTTACAGAGGAAGTGAATGTGAGATGTTTGTTTTTTAACACACACACACACACACACACACACACACACACACACGGACGGATTATAACCCTGTGTGTTTGATCGATTTGAATAAGAGGTGCGTGACCTTGTGCAACGCCTCAAGCAAACCCTTCCAGCGTGCCCCAGGGCAGAAATAGACTGGCGGAAGATATTACGCACATATTGGTTTTGTCTGATATCCCTATAGATTGCTTAGCAAACAAAGCCTTGATGGCATACTAGATATTGGCACGTATCCTGGATATTACATTATTATTGACTTTAATCTGTACATTCTCGTGTATCTGTATATAAAAGAAAAAATACACAAACCCAGAGACCCGCTGGTATTTACACTGCCCTCTTGTGGTGAACAGTGTCGTTGCATTAAGATGGTGTGTTGTAGTTCATTTCTGGGCCTCCTCACTCAGACAGTAATATGTCCTCATCGCTCAGCGCTGAGTGGACACAAACGGGCCAGATTCATCTTCCCATACACGCCGTCTACAGGGGTGGCTGGGCCTCAGCGGAGTAAATATATACTCTGTCGTCTGTCTACCAGAGCTGTAGTACTCGAGACCGAGACCGGTCTCGAGACCACTTTTTTAAGGTCTCGGTCTCGGTTACATTTGGACTCGGTCTCGACTCGGTCTCGGACAGTAAGGACTCGTAAATTCTTCCGAGACCAGCCGAGACCAGCGTAGAAATTATCGCCCACAATTTTTTCTAGAAAAATATTTAAGTATGACATGTAGAGGCTGTATTTCCATTGGCTGTATTTCGTCCAGAGTCAGACTGTTTTTTTCTGATGTGGCTTATCCCGCCAATGGCTATCTACTTTTGAAGAAAAGCCCACCCCCAGCGTCGCTAGAGCGTGCACCCATTCACGTAAATACTTCAATCTTAAACATATGCTCGATCATGTCTGCACAATAAGCCAATATATTCGTTTTGCCTGTATTCAGTACATTGAGCACAAATAAATAATTTGTCCGAAAACACACAGCGGTTAGTAATTAAAATACATATGTAATGTTGAAAAGCTACAGCCGACGTCCTTCCATGACTTTTCCTAAATACGTGCATTTTACCTTGTCCCGTTTTCAGAATTGCAAAATCACAAACCGAACAATATATAAAACTACTTTACATGTTTTTTGATACCTAAACTGCCTTCCTGTCGCCAAAATCCCACGCCGCTGGGCGTTGGTACCCTAATTGCGGTACCCAGAAACCGATCACACTTCACTGAGCCTATGATGGCAATGGTTGAATGGGCGATACACAGACAAATACTACGAGAACACATATAGACAATAGTCTGATTGGCTTGGTTGAACTACAAAAAAAGAGGTACGTTTATAAAGAAATATGTTTCACTAAATAAACAGAACGAATTCCGCCAAATACATACAGCCCCATTCATGTGTCATGCGCCTATTGCACTCAATAATTAATAACGAATGAACCACAGTGTATTCATATAGCCTACAAGAGACTTCAACAAAATATTGTTTTGTATCGAAATTAAACGAATATAAACAATAATTATTAATAGGCTAACTACAAATGGGCGATAAATGAAATTACTCATGCACACAGAAGGACGTGGGACATACATAAGTCCGGGGGGCATACGGCAGAAAGAGCATAAAACTGGAACGGTTATGGTCCGATCTATATGAAACTGAACCCGTTTTGGTCCGATCTTTATTAAACTGGAAGGGTTTTGGTCTGATCTATATGAACACTGTGCGCAGTTCAACCGGGTTAGTTTGCTGCTGTCTCATGTGCACTCGTAACAATAATGAACACTGTGCGCAGTGCAACCGGTTCGTTTGCGTGTCCTGCTCAAGCAGACAAACAACTGAAGCTGCGTGCCTGTGGACGGATAAATAATTATAAATAGATTTGTTTATCGGCCAATCATGCGCAAATCATTTGATTGCAAGTCGCTTGTGATCTAAAATGTGTTAGCATTTACTACATCAACATAGGACATACAGTTTGATGGATTTTCATTTATTCGATTTTTGGAAATTTTAATATCATAGCCTGTGCATTTTAAAATCATGGTTTTATTTTCGTATTTTATGTTTACATAAGACAATAAATAGGCCTACATACTCTTTTAATAAAATTCATTTAATTCAGGATGACAACACAGTAGATGATCTGATGCTGTTGGTCAAGTGTTTTTTTTACATTGGTCATTGGACCAAAAACATGTCATATTATTTAGTGTTGATATGACTGGTCTCGGTCTCGGCCCCCTTTGGTATCGGTCTCGTCTCGGTCTCGGCCACCTTCGGTCTCGGTCTCGTCTCGGTCTCGGCCCCCTTCGGTCTTGGTCTCGTCTCGGTCTCGGCCCCCTTCGGTCTCGGTCTCGTCTCGGTCTCGCTTTAGGTGGTCTCGAGCACAGCTCTGCTGTCTACACCCCCGTGTTTATGTCCTGAGCCACCTTCCTATTGTCATGTCTGTATCAACACTGCATGGACGGACCTCAGCCATGTAAATACATCTGTTTTCACTGTCTCGGGTTTAGCTCACCCCGGCAACAGCCGTCGGCCCGTTTCCCAGAATGCATCGGTCAATTTTACTCTGGGACTGCTAGTCCATTGGGCTCTTTTGTTTTTCTATTTGTCTTTACAGTTCCAATGGGAAATAGGTCGATGCAATCCTCAATAAATCAGGCCTAGAAATAGATTTCACAGAATATGCATGTGTTTGAATCTGTGGCAGTAAACCCAGAGCGCATGAACAGCGGTCAAAGTAGAACAAATGCGGAAATCGTTGTGGGATGCGACGGCAGACAGTGGGAGGAGGTCGGAGAAACTCACCTCTTAGTCGATACGGCGCTAAATACGACAGCCAGGGATCCGGCGTCACACAGGCGAAGGGAATCGAGGTGCCTGGCTGCGTCTGGGATCCACCTTGGAGGAAGGCCAACTATACTGGGGTTAAAATACACCCACCAGCCCGCTGTTAAAATATAATCTGTCTGTTTCTGTGATTCTTCCAAAACGGAGGAGGGAAGTTGGGAGGATTAAGACTAGGTACAATGAGTTAATAGATGCGTGAGTAGAAAAAAAACAGATGTCATATAAATGTATGGGTGAATGACTAAGGAGAGTACATCTGATTGTGTTCTACACAGTGGCTTTAGGGTGATGCACTTCCTGTTTTAGTTCCTGGTTTGTTCCTGTTTGGCTAATGTGCACGGCTGGTGTGAATGAGCAATTAGGTGGGTAATTAAGGTTCTAGGGAGTGTCACTGGGGTTGTCGGTTATTGTTTAAAGTCACGTAACGCTGGTGGTGACTGTTACTTAGAAGATTGCTGTTTTGTTAAATTAGATGTCGCGCTTTGTGTAAGCGCACTTTTAACTTTACAAGTTCATTGTTTCTGTTTTCCGTTCGTTGTCGCGTTTGTTTTATTGATTAAAACCCAGCGAACGAGATTATCCGCTCTGCCTGATTCATTCTGCACTACACCCAGCCGGTTCGTGACAGCACAAATTGTCTGCAAACTTTTAAACACATGACAGAAATTACCATGAATAGAGTGTAAATGTAGATGCACGCCAAGTCAATTATCAACAAAGAATAGGAGGTTATGAATGAGAGTGGAGAGGAGACACTGGAAAAATAGAAACATAGTGCAAAGAAACAGGGATATTATAAGACTAAAACGATAGGTTCTGTGGCTTTAGATTTGTAGTACATAAGATAGAATGAAGGAAAAAGCTGAGCAGAGGGCTTGTCAAAGCAGAAAAACAGTGATCTACAGAAGAGAGAGAAAAAGACAGAAAGACAACTGGTCTGGTATAATGCGCACGGTTGCCTTCATCTGGGGTTGACGGGCTGAGAACACCAGGCTCCAATTTATTTATCAATCCTACTGAGTGTGACAGAGAAAATACAGAGCTGAATGGACACCTTTAACCCGCAGACAGGGAAGATGACAAGAGTCAATAAAGGGGTGTGTGTGTGTGTGTGTGTGTGTATATATATATATATGGGGGTGCAGTTTGGTTGTTAATGTGTGTGTGTGTGTGTGTATATATATATGGGGGTGCAGTGTGGTTGTTAATATGTGTGTGTGTGTGTGTGTGTGAGAGAGGTGCAGTGTGGTTGTTAACATGTGTATGAGTATGTGTGTGTGTATGGGGGTGCAGTGTGGTTGTTAACGTGTGTGTGTGTGTGCGTGTGCGTGTGCATGTACATACATGTAAATTACAATCATACATTGTATTTGTGCAATATTGTCACCATGTACCTGTACGCCGCCCTGTGCTGCCATGAACCCCTCCCCGCTCATATGTCCCTACATGGCCACCATATGGAGACGTGGCCCGGTCGGCCTTCCTGCCTCTCTGCCTCTGGAGAACAGCTGCGAAGAGGAGCGGGAGACTGTGCGACGGGCTAACACTAATTTAAAGCCGTCTCCCATTTAAACAGCTGGAGTTGGCAGTCTGGTGCTACGCTACGCTAGCTCTATTACTGGGGCTGGCAGATTGAGGATCCGCAGAATGTACTCTCAGTTCACATGAAAGGGATAGCCTGATGAATTATGCATGCTGTATTTATCACTGGTGAGACAAAACACTAAGACCGTTGCCCTGTGTTTAAAATGCAACTTCTGCATTCTACTATTGCAGCTTTTCCGAGTGCTTTGAAAACCCGGCTGAAGCCGGTACTCGCCAGTCCTCGCCCTACAGTTTGGATACCAATGCTCAAGCCATAGTCCGCGCCCTACGTGTAGAGAACAGACTGGCGAGTTGTGCTTTTTTACTCTTAATCAAGGCGGAATCAATGCCTGCACGATCACATTATATTAGTGGTTTGCATAACAGATCCAAACCAAACATAACAGCATGGTATTACTATAATGTATGAAAATAAATATATGGCCTCCTATGTTCCCATAATCCCTGGTCTATTTATGTCTGTGTTTCCCGTTCTCCCGTTGCCAGAACGTATTGTCTTTGCATGCGTTTCCAGCGTTTCTTTGTTCTCGAGCAACCTGTTTTTTTTCCCGTTACCTGTTTCTGCTTTGTCATCCCTGTGTTGACCAGTTTCTGTCCCTGACTTTGAGCTTGCCTGCCCCTAGTAATTGTGATTACGGATCTCTTTAAACCCTTTGCCTGTCCCTGAACCAGCCTTCGTCTTTGCACCTCCAGCCATCTGACCCTGTGTACCAATAACCTCTGCCTGCCTACCGACTACGAACCAGCCTACTCCTTAATAAAACATTGTTACTGGGTACATAACTAAATACCAGTGTGGGAGAAGCTGAGAGACCTACTGGGTACATAACTAAAGACCAGTGTGGGAGGAGCTGAGAAACCTACTGGGTACATAACTAAAGACCAGTGTGGGAGGAGCTGAGAGACCTACTGGGTACATAACTAAAGACCAGTGTGGGAGGAGCTGAGAGACCTACTGGGTACATAACTAAAGACCAGTGTGGGAGGAGCTGAGAGACCTACTGGGTACATAACTAAAGACCAGTGTGGGAGGAGCTGAAGGACCTACTGGGTACATAACTAAAGACCAGTGTGGGAGGAGCTGAGAGACCTACTGGGTACATAACTAAATACCAGTGTGGGAGGAGCTGAGAGACCTACTGGGTACATAACTAAAGACCAGTGTGGGAGGAGCTGAGGGACCTACTGGGTACATAACTAAAGACCAGTGTGGAAGGAGCTGAGAAACCTACTGGGTACATAACTAAAGACCAGTGTGGGAGGAGCTGAGAGACCTACTGGGTACATAACTAAAGACCAGTGTGGAAGGAGCTGAGAAACCTACTGGGTACATAACTAAAGACCAGTGTGGGAGGAGCTGAGAAACCTACTGGGTACATAACTAAAGACCAGAGTGGGAATAGCTGCAATGCACTGTGTGCTGTGCCACATTCCTCCTGTAAACATTGTTAATGTTTGTTAAACACTAACAGTTGATGTGTGCCACAGTAGACATTTGGGATCGTGTTTATTGCCCTCGCAGATGACAATGACCTTGAGTGCCCAACACTCTGACGTTGGTTTGTGGTTTGTCCAACTTCGCACCACGGTCACTAGGCACCACTGCTAACCATGAGCACCCCAGAAACCCAACACCTTGACTGCGAGACCAGCTTGTTCGCTCACCATCTACCCTCACCCAAACCTTGACATGTGCCTTTGTTAGGAGACGATCAATGTTGTTCCCTTCATCAGTTAGTGTTCATATTGTTTTGGGTCATGGGTGCACCCTCAAAGTATATTCCAGGGAACAGAAGAGTCGTTTTTCAGGGCCTTTCATAAGCTGTGTGCCATTGGAATTCAAGGTATTTTTTACGAAGGTGTATTGCCACAAAAGAAACTGTCCCGACCAATCAGTTTGACCTACACATTAATGCTCTCTGAGGTTTCATGAAAAGGCCAGTGTGGACTGTATCGTTCTATGCTATGCATACACTCACCTAAAGGATTATTAGAACACCATACTAATACTGTGTTTGACCCCCTTTCGCTTTCAGAACTGCCTTAAGTCTACGTGGCATTGATTCAAGAAGGTGCTGAAAGCAGTATTTATAAATGTTGGCCCATATTGATAGGATAGCATCTTGCAGTTGATGGAGATTTGTGGGATGCATATTCAGGGCACGAAGCTCCCGTTCCACCACATCCCAAAGATGCTCTATTGGGTTGATATCTGGTGACTGTGGGGGCCATTTCAGTACAGTGAACTCATTGTCATGTTCAAGAAACCAATCTGAAATGATTCGAGCTTTGTGACATGGTGCATTATCCTGCTGGAAGTAGCCATCAGAGGATGGGTACATGGTGGTCATAAAGGGAGGGACATGGTCAGAAATTCATTTAAACAATGCTCAATTGGCACTAAGGGGCCTAAATTGTGCCAAGAAAACATCCCCCACACCATTACACCACCACCACCAGCCTGCACAGTGGTAACAAGGCATGATGGATCCATGTTCTCATTCTGTTTACGCCAAATTCTGACTCTACCATCTGAATGTCTCAACAGACCAGGCAACATTTTTCCAGTCTTCAACTGTCCAATTTTGGTGATCTCATGCAAATTGTAGCCTCTTTTTTCTATTTGTAGTGGAGATGAGTGGTACCCGTTGGGGTCTTCTGCTGTTGTAGCCCATCCGCCTCAAGTTTATGCGTGTTGTCGCTTAACAAATACTTTGCTGCATACCTCGGTTGTAACGAGTGGTTATTCCAGTCAAAGTTGCTCTTCCATCAGCTTGAATCAATCGGCCCATTCTCCGTTGACCTCTAGCATCAACAAGGCATTTCGCCCACAGAACTGCCGAAAACGGGATGTTTTTCCCTTTCCACACCATTCTTTGTAAACCATAGAAATGGTTGTGCGTGAAAATCCCAGTAACTGAGCAGATTGTGTAATACTCAGACCGGCCCATCTGGCACCAACAACCATGCCACGCTCAAAATTGCTTAAATCACCTTTCTTTCCGATTCTGACATTCAGTTTGGAGTTCAGGAGATTGTCTGACCAGGACCACACTCCTAAATGCATGAAGCAACTGCCATGTGATTGGTTGCTTTCGATAATTGCATTAATGAGAAATTGAACAGGTGTTCCTAATAATCCTTTAGTTGAGTGTATATGTAGAATTCATCTAATGCAGGGTTTTTCAACAGCAAATGGTAGCTCTTAACCCACAAACATGTAGCAGGCATAACAATTCCAAAGGTACATGAAGTTCTGACATGATCCGTTACAAAGTATCATATAACCCAGTTCAAGAGTACCAGACACTGCAGGCTCCTGATAGGCTGATTACCAGGGGCGGGGCCAAGTTCAACGGACTTGATCTAACCTAGCCATTTATGAATGCACATTTTGAACAGCACCAAGTGCTATCTCGACAGAAAGAAGACCAAAACGTTTCGACCATGACGTTTCGACCTGAAATTAAAGTTTTCTCATGTAACTATAACACACTAAGTCACCGCTTCACTACAGTCATTACAGTAGTTTATTTCTATGGCTGCCATGTAATCGCCTCCATCACCAAATGTAGGAGATCTAACAAAACATAGCCTACATGACTGCGACACAGATCAGATAAAAAAACGTGCTCAAAAGATGGTTCAATAAACCGGCGCGCACCCCTGAGAACTCCGGGATCTCGGATTATTCTGTTTTCTCATGTCTCCTGAGTTCAACATGGCCCGAGTGAGCATATTCCAGATGTGTTCTGACTGCTCGTGTCACATTTGTCCACTTGCTCTGTCTGTTTCATCCTGTCTGTTTGCTGATGAACGGGATGCATAGAAAGGCCACAAACCGTTGCATATATTCTTATCGCTCCGCAGGTTTTTTTCACGCAGATATTCGGTTAATTAGCTGCTAGTATTGACAAATGTGTTGAAGTGCACTCATTCAAATGGTCTTTGTAGGAGCAGTGGCGGAACTAGACTTTTATACATGGGGTGGCCATGGGGTGTCCGAGGCTATTTCAGGGGGTCCATAGACAATGACAGAAAGTTAGTATTTAAAGCTATAACCTGGCATAAAAGTAGAATGAATAAATCCTATGATTGATGATTAGAGGAAGAAGTAATAATTCCCTCAACCCATATTTCTTCAATGTAGCAGATGGTGTGGTCCAAAAAGGTCACTTCACTAGAACCCTTGAACATAATAACAATAGTTAATGCCACCCAAAAAAGGGGACATACAGATCTTGTTCAATCAAAATAGCAGTGGTAGTGACCAGTTTAATGAAGGACTGTCATTGCATTGCTAGGCACATGTGCTACAAAAACGTGTTAGCAATGTGAAAAATTTGACATTATTGGTTAGTCAAGTATAATAAATCATTATGATTAATAATAATAATACATTTAAAGACTCAGCAACATAAATGTTACACTATTTAATCTGGACAAAATCAAGATATTGTAGCGTCCAGCGGGGACTCGAACCAGCGCCCTACGGCTCCGCAGCAGAGTGCACTACCCACTGCTCCATATAGGGATTTTAATTTCTGGTTGCTACAATATGCATGACAAACACCGTTGACATCTAAAAGTCAAACGGGAGGTACTACATACTTATTTTTGTCTGCAAATATTTCCCTCCACATGTCCCCAGGTAACAATTTAGGTGTTATTACACATATTATTTGTTTACACCATTTCTGATATTTAACTACGTAGGCTCCATTTCAACAATACAAATGCTGCTAGCGTCTCATCACAAGTCCCAGACAAGCAGGCATTTCACTCAGGATATAGAGCGAACTACTCCTGTCACCTCCTCTTATACCCCCCAAACCCCGCGAGATTACAAACACAGAACTATCAACTTAAACACTTGGAACGTTAACACATAAACAGGTCCCAGGTCACTACAATACTTACTTCAAATATATGATTTTTCAATCGCGAAAATGTGGAAATGATCTCTCTTTGTCATCGATTTAAAAAAACTTGCCGCAACGTATCAAAATAAATGTTTCTTTAAACAAGCTGTCAAATGAGATGTCAATCATCATCGAACTGCCAATAGGGAATACAATTTTTGGGGTGGCACCCGGGGTGGCCAATCAGATGTCTGGGGTGTCCAGTGCCACCCCGGACACCCCTCTGGCTCCGCCCCTGTGTAGGAGTGGATCTACTTTTTTGAAGACCGGCCTGTTGATTACCCAGAGACCTGGGTATTGACCACAATGTCCACGCTGGTCCAGTAACGCAGTGCGATAACAGTCACGTGATAACATCCCATTACCTCATTGGTACACCCTCCTATTTTTGTACCAATCACAAGTAGAAAAATTCTTTATTGACTGACCCCAGTTCAGCAATAATTGTTGTGAAATGCCAAACCTACTACAGCATCTGGAAATTAGTTTGCTGCGTGTTGCACCTGTCTGTCTTTTTACTGCAGGTGTGTGACCACGTTTGTCTATTCAGCTGTTTATGAAGAGTTGATAGAAATTATTTCACCAAAAGCCTAACCACTGCAAAACAGCCCATTAGCTTCACCTGGCAGACATATTCTACGTAATGAAGGCATCATTTGTATCTATTATTTGCCGCTTGTATGAAATGGAAAGAGCAGCCAATGATTCCTTCTCAGGATGCGGTATTAAAGGGGAATAACTCTTAAAAATTATTTATTTTGGATAAAGATAAAGTGTCTTGTGAGGTGACTTAATAAATAACATAGGAATCTAAACAAACTGCAAGTTGGGGGTATTTTTTATTATTTTTTCATTAGCACCATAACATTTAGGACCAAGATCACTGTTATTTCAAATTACAGTACATTAAATTGGTCCTAAAACTTAAAATCGAACTCCTACACTACCCTAGTTATGACCAAATCAAATAACAGCTTTTTATTACTCGGTGGAAATGTCAAATTAGAGGTGCGACACAGGGGCGATATATAGATAAAAGTTCAGACTGGTTTGTTCTAATACAGTAACGCCTATTTCTACAGAATGTGTCTCTTGGTCTGTTTGATCTATTATACCGCAGCAGAGATGTGAGAGGAAAGAGAACGTGTGTGTGTGGGGAGTGTAGATGCTGACGCCAGTCCGGTCTCCTCATAATGGCCGGGATCAGTACCGTGTGCGGCTCGGTGCGGCTCGGTGCTCCACGCCTCTGCACCTCTCATCGCCGTTGGTAGCGGTTGGGAGGAGGGACATTGCCGCACACTGATGAAGCGTCTCTCACTCTAAAGAGCGCGGCTATTTTAAGCACTGATAAATAATGTAATAATGCCGCCGGGGAACTTTGATCCGGCCCAGTCCGCCCGCGGGGATTTATCCGGTGTTACTCCGAGGGAAAGTTCAGAGATAATAATGTGCGGGTCGAAATAGGCCGAGCGCGTCACGGAGGAGGAACGTGAGAGTGAGTCTGTGTCAGGGAGAACGAGAGAGCAAGTGGGCCAGAGAAAAGAGACTAAGGAAATGTCTGTGATGTGGAATGTTGAGGAAGTAGAGTAAATTCACTGGGGTATTTCTGAATGTGCAAATTAGTGTGTGAGTGTGAGGCACATGTGCCGTTAATACAGTGTTGAACGGGAGTTTTCTGTAAGTAATATGTCATCGGTTATCTGACAGAGAGGCTTCTGGGGGATTTGCAGAGCCCTCTGACTCTACAACAGCCATTTGAGATTCAGGTGTGAATGAGCATATTGAGTTAATTTACAGTATGAAGACAAGGTGAGAAAGCGTTGACCGGGCGTGAAAGTCGTCATGTCACCGACCAACCCCATATGAAGGAGGAATAATTGCCTGAGGTTTAATTGACAGTTTGACAAGTTTGAAATGATGGCGACGAAGGAAACACACGGAGGTAAGAGACAATGGATGACGGGAGGTGCGTTGGAGGAGACGCTCAAAGGGGTTTGGTTAGAAAACCAAACAATCTGTCAAAAACTGGTTAAATTCAACATCCTGTCCAGAATTTTCATCTCGTTTTTTTACTCTCGTTTCTTCTAGCACAGCCCAGATTTATATCTTCGAAATGAAAATGTCACTTAATATTAACAATTTCACGGATGTAGGATTCTCGTGAGGTAATATATATGCATATGGGGTACTGTTTAACGATGGTCAAACCATGGATCATTTAGCTATTTGCTTTTGCGATACTATGTAGCTAAACCAAAAGGCCGATAACTACCGATGCAACCAAATGACAAGCAAAGCGGCGAGTAGCAGTTAATATATAAGTGTTAGCAAATAAGGCTAGTTACCATACCAAATGATTTTCCGTTATTGACTTCACTTAGTGTTGAGACAGTAATGTGATGTGTAGAATGGATTTCTCTTAGTCCTCTCACTCAACAAATGTTGTCTCATGGGAAAGAAAACCTACTGTATGTGTTCGACAAGCCAGTGATATTTTTCATCTCTCACGGCTCCCGTCGTGTTTTTTTCAAAAATCAGCAAGAGCTCCACCCATCAAGTCCTGTCGTTTGTCTGAGCTCCATCCTGATTTGAGTCTCAAACCAATTTGACACGTACTGCTTCCGTGACCTGTAAACACACCTCAATCTGTTCAAGCACCAATGTATGTTGATGAATTCAACCTCCCCAGGGAGATGAAATACTTACAAGGAAGCGATACGTGCACAATGCCAGCACAATGCAGGTTAACTCATCAATGTACACGTCAGTGGTTCAGACACAGATACTTATTCAGGGCTATTTCTTCAGTTTTACTATTATCCTCGTTGAAGAATAATAGTAAAGACATCAGCACTATGAGAAAACAGATCAAAATGCTCAAGATAAATTTGTGTTCATAGATTATTCATGAATTCTTTGCACACTCTTTATGTAACTTTACCATCATCTGGAATTCATTTTGATTAACAGGTGTGCCTTGTTTAACGTTCATTTGTGGAATGTCTTAATGTTTTTCAGTTATGTTGATATAAAGAAGACCATCTTTATGTCTGTACTGTGGTGATACACATTAGAGCACGAACAGCTCAAATAAACAAGAGAAGTCATGAAGCCATTAAGCCCTGGGAAATGTCTCTCACGAGGATCACCACATAAAAACGAAGACACGAATTTACCTCTTCTGCAGAGAATAAGTTAATTAGAGGGACCAGCCTGCGTGATTGTGAATTAACTGTTTTACAGAGTTCAAGTAACATCCACATACCAACATTAACCGATCAGAGGAGATGTTAATGGGCTAATTATTGAAAAAAAACCACTATTGATGGACACCAAAAGAAGACTTGCTTGGGCCAAGAAACACGAGAAACAGACATTAGTGCAGTGGCAATCTGTCTATTGGTTTGTCCTTGTGATCATGTTTTGTCCTTTCGGTTTGGTCCATTTGATTATGTTTAGATGTATTTTGTGTTTGTTTTCCTGTCTGCGGTCTGCGTGGTTCATGTGGTGTCTGTTGTGTGTGTGTTTTTACCATAAAGCATAGAGAATAATGTGTAATGGTGTGCTGACTGTTGTGTGTGTGTTTTCTCCATGAAGCATGGAGAAGAATCTCTAATGGTGTGGTGTCTGTTGTGTGTGTGAGTATTTAGAATTCATGGCACACTCACAGCCGCCATCACATCCGTAAGCCATCACATCCATAAACCATCACATCCGTAAGCCATCACATCCATAAACCATCACATCCATAAACCATCACATCCATAAGTCATCACATCCATAAGCCATCACATCCATAAGCCATCACATCCATAAACCATCACATCCATAAGTCATCACATCCATAAGCCATCACATCCATAAGTCATCACATCCATAAACCATCACATCCATAAGCCATCACATCCATAAACCATCACATCCATAAGCCATCACATCCATAAGCCATCACATCCATAAACCATCACATCCATAAGTCATCACATCCATAAGCCATCACATCCATAAGTCATCACATCCATAAACCATCACATCCGTAAGCCATCACATCCATAAACCATCACATCCATAAACCATCACATCCATAAACCATCACATCCATAAACCATCACATCCATAAACCATCACATCCATAAGCCATCACATCCATAAGTCATCACATCCATAAGCCATCACATCCATAAGCCATCACATCCATAAGTCATCACATCCATAAACCATCACATCCATAAGTCATCACATCCATAAGCCATCACATCCATAAGTCATCACATCCATAAGCCATCACATCCATAAGTCATCACATCCATAAGCCATCACATCCATAAACCATCACATCCATAAACCATCACATCCATAAACCATCACATCCAACCGCCATCACATCCAACCGCCATCACATCCATAAACCATCACATCCATAAACCATCACATCCATAAACCATCACATCCATAAACCATCACATCCATAAGCCATCACATCCATAAACCATCACATCCTTAATCCATAACATCCAACCGCCATCACATCCAACCACCATCACATCCATAAGTCATCACATCCATAAGTCATCACATCCATAAACCATCACATCCAACCGCCATTACATCCATAAACCATCACATCCATCCGCCATCACATCCATAAACCATCACATCCATAAGTCATCACATCCATAAACCATCACATCCGTAAACCATAACATCCAACCACCATCACATCCATAAACCATCACATCCAACCACCATCACATCCATAAACCATCACATCCACCCGCCATCACATCCATAAACCATCACATCCATAAGTCATCACATCCATAAGCCATCACATCCGTAAACCATAACATCCAACCACCATCACATCCATAAACCATCACATCCAACCACCATCACATCCATAAACCATCACATCCAACCGCCATCACATCCATAAACCATCACATCCATAAGTCATCACATCCATAAGCCATCACATCCGTAAACCATAACATCCAACCACCATCACATCCATAAACCATCACATCCAACCACCATCACATCCATAAACCATCACATCCAACCGCCATCACATCCATAAACCATCACATCCATAAGCCATCACATCCATAAGCCATCACATCCATAAGCCATCACATCCATAACCCATCACATCCATAAGTCATCACATCCATAAGCCATCACATCCATAAGTCATCACATCCATAAGCCATCACATCCATAAGCCATCACATCCATAAGCCATCACATCCATAAGTCATCACATCCATAAGCCATCACATCCATAAGTCATCACATCCATAAGCCATCACATCCATAAGTCATCACATCCATAAGCCATCACATCCATAAGCCATCACAT
The DNA here is from genome assembly GCA_029465975.1 of Dallia pectoralis. Classification (NCBI taxonomy): domain Eukaryota; kingdom Metazoa; phylum Chordata; class Actinopteri; order Esociformes; family Umbridae; genus Dallia; species Dallia pectoralis. Next base: position 9,877,688 of record CM055755.1, read on the forward strand.
CCATAAGCCATCACATCCATAAGCCATCACATCCATAAGCCATCACATCCATAAGTCATCACATCCATAAGCCATCACATCCGTAAACCATCACATCCATAAGTCATCACATCCATAAGTCATCACATCCATAAACCATAACATCCAACCACCATCACATCCATAAACCATCACATCCAACCACCATCACATCCATAAACCATCACATCCAACCGCCATCACATCCATAAACCATCACATCCATAAGCCATCACATCCATAAGCCATCACATCCATAAGCCATCACATCCATAACCCATCACATCCATAAGCCATCACATCTAGTTTGTGCTTAAGTGGGACTATCATTTCATTTTTAAAAGTACAATGATCCAAAACACACCGCAGAGGATTATTTGACCAAGGAAAGTGCTGCAGATATTCTGGCCAACACAATCAAAATAACGAGAAAAAACTGGAAATGGTTAATGTGTAAACGTGCGCATGCATTTAGACACTGAGTTGTCGAAGCAATTTTCGTGTTTGATATTTGCATTTGTAGGCAATTCAAAGAAGCAATCAATTTTATATAAATAACAATTAAACGAAAGGAGCTGAAATAGATTTTACATAGTTCAGAGAGAGTGAATTATCCACCTTCCGCTAGTCTTGTCTAAACATAGTCTTAATCTGATTTTTCTGGAAGGGCACAGCCTAAACCCAACATCACCACTTTTCAATTACAACCTTTGGGTGCATTCAGTCTCTCTAACAAAGGAGCCAATTCATCAGTCCAATAGAGAGAAAGGGTTTCCATTTCTCTGTCATACACACACTGCGTTAGCTGTCCTCAACACTACGTACTCTGCCACAGCGTTGACTCAACGCAGACCTGAACGATTCTGATTCATTCTGATTAACACCCGTTAGCGCTGTGCCTGCACTGGAAGACAAGCATCAAGGCAATAATCTGAGCGTGCTGGAAAAATGAACGGGAGGGAATTTGTGGAAAAATCCTGCGCAATCGTACTGTGCCTTTAGGTGTGAACATTTAAACATTTGACCGAACGATAATCACCATTCGCTTGACAATCTAGCTACTGTAGCACACCGAGCGAATATAGCTCCGCTTGAGGTAACGTAGCTACCTTAGGCGACCAGTGGGCCACATACCATAGCCAATGAATTACTGTACACTGTAAACTTAAAAAAAGTTAGTAACTGTTTGTCCTTCTCCGACATTCGCTTATTCACTCCGTGTGTGCTGTGATAAGATCCCCATGGTACGTTAGATGTGGACCCCCTGAGCGCGGGTGAGGAATTGCTTACCCTAGGATTTCTCCTGACCAATACACGGATTAGCAACAGATAACTGACAACTCTCCGATTGGCTGGTTTGTAACTGTTTGCACTGACGTGTTATTCAATACTCCCGTATTGGCAGGTCAGACATTGACCACAAATCCCCCTTCTTTAATACACACACAGGCTCCCTATCACACACACACATACACGCATTGTCACACACACACACACACACTCACACACTCACACACACACCCCAGCCTCCTTTCACACACCCTCTATGGATTACACAGGAAAGCTGATTAGCATCTGTGGTCCTGCTGATCCCGTGTTCCCGTCCCCGTCTCCATTCCTCTTCTGGGCGCTCCACTCCGGGCAGTTTTCCAAAGGAGGTGTTTGAAGGAGGATGGGCGAGAGGGGGGGTGTTTGGCCAAGCCTACCCCATCTGGGTTGCTTCTTCCTGGGTCTGGAGACACATCGCGCTGCCCCTGACCAGCCAGAGGCCTGGTAATGACTGTGTTTAATGCCGTCCAGGGGGGAGCAGATGGCGACAGATGGAGCGCAGAATCAATCAAGGTGTTGTACACACGCGTGGAGGCGTTTTGTACCAGCCCAAATTCCATTAAACTGCCTATTATGATAATTGTGTTTGCGAAAATGGACGACGGGAGGAAGGGAATCGGGACACGGCTAGTTAACGTACATGGTTGACTGGCGAATCTGAGCATACTTACAAAGGATGACTGTCTGTCTCGTGATTATAGACCACCCAGCCATGCCATTTGTATAGCATGGCATACATAAACAAAGTAGCAAGGAGGCTGGCGAGGTATTGCTTTATGCCAGGGGTCATTGAGAGACTTTTCCGAGCGGAAAAGGTTCGATTCGATGGGAGTCAACGCACAAACAACCTTCGGGTGTTGTTATGTTCTTTAAAAGCAAACCAAAGATACGCTTTCATAGCTCAAGCAGATAGAACTAACAAGTCACTGACTCACTAAAACGAGCTGAAAAGGTTTAAAACTTCCAATTAATTGCATGCATTTGGAATTTGCATTGACGGGGTCGGTACATTTTTAAGGTTTATCAGCGACGCGTTCCAGTAAGACACTTATACACTTTTCTTTGTAAATCACTTTTGTTGGTAGAGCTGTAAAACATTACTCTGCATATAAAAGTGGTGTGTGTTGTGTGTGTGTGTGTGTGTGTGTGTGTGTGTGTGTGTGTGTGTGGTGTGTGTGTGGTGTGTGTGTGTGTCTCAGCATGATCTCTGATCTGAAAAGCACCATAGGACATAGATGAAAGATGACCTATTTTTGCAACAGCCAATCACACGGCATTGTTCCCTTAAAGCAGACACGTCGTTCTAAAGTGTAGTATCGGGCACACCTTCCTGCTGGTTTCTTACACTGCAGAATATTCACACTGACGCACATACATATTTCATCTTCTTTTCCCAGACAACAAAGTCGAAATGAAAATGCTACCACATCAAAAAAATCTAAAACATGTTATACTGGAATAAAAACAATCGGATAAAAACATGTATTTTGTAAAAAGACATTATTTCCGAAAACATGCAACTTAGTTGAATTCAGGCACAACTTCTTTAAATTCTAAGAAAAAAACAAGAAACGTTTTATGGGACTTAATTTTGTCCTATTTGTCATTGTCTGAATATGAACACTTAGGTTGTTATCAGATTTGTTTGTTAAAAACAACATATTCTTACCTCACAGATGTGAACTAATTTGAGCATTTATTGCGCACCTATTTTTGAGGAAGCATTTTTATGCAGTAAGATAGCACATTTCCTTCTGAGCTCAGTCATATCAAAGATCTTGACTTGGAAAGACATGGCCAGGTTTGTCTCTAGTTTGGATCACTTCATTTCCTCAGTAACATGATAAAGATTGAATGAAAACCCATAATACAACAATACTAATTTAACCCGTAATATATTCTGCTTGAATATTGACTCCAACTCAGATAGGTTTAATTCTGTACCCCCCTACTTCACAAGACGTGTCGGCGGTTTCTCAGGTTGTTGTATCTATTTGCTTCCCAGTTAATGTGCAAAAGAGCAAGCTGCGGGACAAGTATTGAATAATGTAAACTGTGCAAATGATTTAATGTTTTTTATTGATTTACTAGATATATTAACATGTATAATATTCCGTTTATCCACAAACAACCTCTGCTGAATGTCAACTAGAAATGAGTAAGGATTCAGTAAGGTAAGATTAAGGCAAACATGAAATATTAATTTGAAATATTATTTTTTAAAGTTTTGGTGAGAATGTGAAACATCAAACCAGCTTTCACTATATAGATTTGATAAATAATTATTGACGAGTAAACTGACCTACTCTTCCTTAAATACCAAAAGCCTCGTTTCCAGACACTTCCACACAAATGTGCATGTTAGTAATATATAGGTGAATAATTACTTTAGACGTAAGCTAATCTTTTGGTTAACATTCCACCAGGGCATGGAAGTACGCTGACATTACTTAAGAGGGGAAAACGACATTAGCTTCATAATGTCAGTAGAATTATTTGACAGTATTGTCATTTGTTAGCTAACGTTTGCTTTATGAAATTCAGTGACAGCCAGAAATCCTAGCAATCTAACTTTAGCTAGTAATCTAATGTCCTATTTAACTAGAATTAAATTGTGACAAAAACATTTATAAGTTAAGTCTTTCCGACAAGGCCAAGTTCAAATGCAAGGTGTTCCTGACTCATGTGCTGTGTACAATAGATTGACTCCAGACTCATATGTGCTATGTACAATAGTCTGACTCCAGACTCATATGTGCTGTGTACAATAGTCTGACTCCAGACTCATATGTGCTGTGTACAATAGATTGACTCCAGACTCATATGTGCTGTGTACAATAGTCTGACTCCAGACTCATATGTGTTGTGTACAATAGTCTGACTCCAGACTCATATGTGCTGTGTACAATAGTCTGACTCCAGACTCATACGTGCTGTGTACACTAGTCTGACTCCAGACTCATATGTGCTGTGTACAATAGTCTGACTCCAGACTCATATGTGCTGTGTACAATAGTCTGACTCCAGACTCATATGTGCTGTGTACAATAGTCTGACTCCAGACTCATATGTGCTGTGTACACTAGTCTGACTCCAGACTCATACGTGCTGTGTACACTAGTCTGACTCCAGACTCATATGTGCTGTGTACAATAGTCTGACTCCAGACTCATATGTGCTGTGTACAATAGTCTGACTCCAGACTCATATGTGCTGTGTACAATAGTCTGACTCCAGACTCATATATGCTGTGTACAATAGTCTGACTCCAGACTCATATGTGCTGTGTACAATAGTCTGACTCCAGACTCATATGTGTTGTGTACAATAGTCTGACTCCAGACTCATATGTGCTGTGTACAATAGTCTGACTCCAGACTCATATGTGCTGTGTACAATAGTCTGACTCCAGACTCATATGTGCTGTGTACAATAGCACATATGAGTCTGACTCCAGACTCATATGTGCTATTGTACACAGCACATATGAGTCTGGAGTCAGACTCATATGTGCTGTGTGAGTCTGACTCCAGACTCATATGTACACAGCACATATGAGTCTGGAGTCAGACTCACACAGCACATATGAGTCTGACTCCAGACTCATATGTGCTGTGTACAATAGTCTGACTCCAGACTCATATGTGCTGTGTACAATAGTCTGACTCCAGACTCATATGTGCTGTGTACAATAGTCTGACTCCAGACTCATATGTGCTGTGTACAATAGTCTGACTCCAGACTCATATGTGCTGTGTACAATAGTCTGACTCCAGACTCATATGTGCTGTGTACAATAGTCTGACTCCAGACTCATATGTGCTGTGACAATAGTCTGACTCCAGACTCATATGTGCTGTGTACAAAAGTCTGACTCCAGACTCATAAGTGCTGTGTACAATAGATTGACTCCAGACTCATATGTGCTGTGTACAATAGTCTGACTCCAGACTCATATATGCTGTGTACAATAGTCTGACTCCAGACTCATAAGTGCTGTGTACACTAGTCTGACTCCAGACTCATATGTGCTGTGTACACTAGTCTGACTCCAGACTCATACGTGCTGTGTACACTAGTCTGACTCCAGACTCATATGTGCTGTGTACAATAGTCTGACTCCAGACTCATATGTGCTGTGTACAATAGTCTGACTCTAGACTCATAAGTGCTGTGTACACTAGTCTGACTCCAGACTCATATGTGCTGTGTACAATAGTCTGACTCCAGACTCATATGTGCTGTGTACAATAGTCTGACTCCAGACTCATATGTGCTGTGTACACTAGTCTGACTCCAGACTCATACGTGCTGTGTACAATAGTCTGACTCCAGACTCATATGTGCTGTGTACAATAGTCTGACTCCAGACTCATATGTGCTGTGTACAATAGTCTGACTCCAGACTCATATGTGCTGTGTACACTAGTCTGACTCCAGACTCATATGTGCTGTGTACAATAGTCTGACTCCAGACTCATATGTGCTGTGTACAATAGTCTGACTCCAGACTCATATGTGCTGTGTACACTAGTCTGACTCCAGACTCATACGTGCTGTGTACACTAGTCTGACTCCAGACTCATATGTGCTGTGTACACTAGTCTGACTCCAGTAACGTGGGAGCATTGGCCTTTTAATTTAAATCAGACTTACACTTAGCCTCTGCTGTACAGATTTAATAGAGCACGATATACCTACACAAAAAGCGTTTGTATATGACTGCTAGGCTCCTTGAAGCTGTCGATCTGGACCGTGTAACCCTGCCTAAACAACCGCTCTCCTACCGTAATGTCCACTCAATTGGAAATCAATTACCTGAGTCGTCACTGACTGACACAGATGAGTCCCTTGGGTCCAGGCAGTTAGGATTTATCTGACATACTGTAGTGATAATGTCTCTGTAGAGAGCAGTGCAAAGTTCCAGCAACAATTACATGGAAAGATCTTCTTAGGCCACCGTAGTCCACAGGCATAAATACGTCCTAAAGAGTAATAGCTAAGTACGTCTGACTCACATTCATCTACAGGAACACTGACAGGTCTAAAACCCGTGACAAATAGAGGTCATTGGGAATGTGCCGTTTTGTCTAACAGATGGATCACCGATGCTGTTTCTCAATTTTGACGTGAACTGGAGCTGACTGGTTGGAAACTGGCTTCTAAAATATGTTTTCGGGGCCCGTTCAGATACTGGATTGGTGATTGTTCAGATACGTATGTGTGTTGTGGTTCAGGTGGTTATCAGCAATCATTTAGATCCCTGGATGGACCCGAGACCCGGAGACGCCAACACCGTTGAGCAGATGCCCTCAAAGTCGGTTAGACCACGCCTTTAGAAGGAGGGCCATCCTGAGAGGATACATAACATCCTTGATAATTCTACTAGGACATACTATTAAAGTTTCCTGTAATACACTTTTTTACCATTACTTTACCAGGTTAGTGTGCTAAGAACACACTGTTATTTACAGCAAACACCTTGGAGCAGTTGAAAGTGTTGCTTAGAGACAGAGCGAGAGGACTTTCATCACTTGGTTCAGGGATTAGAACCGGCTAATCGTTTACTGTGTCATGGCTGTAGGGTGTAGTGCAGGTGAAAGCCATGTGCAGAGCCAGGTAATCCATATAACAAAGGTTTATTCCGGCACAAAGGCAACATAAAACAAACCCCGAACGGCAAAACAACAACTAACTGGTTAACATAAATGAAATGCGCATATCGCGACTTACAGAAAGAGACAGTTAACCAAAGTAATAGCTGTACCAAAATAACACTCACCTCTAATAATATGTGACATACAAACAATGAACAGCAAACAGTGACATCTAGGCAATCCCTTTATAACCCAGTGATACAAATCCCCAACAGCTGTAACCAACATAAACCAGGAAGTGGGCACCCGAAACCAGACAGTGCAGTACACTTACTCACCACTCGTGACAGTACCCCCCACTAAAGGCTAGCTCCCAGATAGCCAACAACAACCAACATTAACAACAACACACCAAAAAAAACAAGGGAGCAACAGGCAAGGACCCACTGTCACACCCAAAGGGTTAGTCCCAGACAGCAGGTCCAGCCCTTAAAGGGCCTTGGTGGCCCGATCGCCGTCTTGTGCGGCAAGGCTTCCGCCATCTTGGTGGACGGGGCGGCGGCCATCGTGGTCGGCGTGGCGGCGGCCATCGACGTGGGCGTGGCGGCGGCCATTTCAGGCGGCGTGGCGGCGGCCATTTCAGGCGGCGTAGTCTCCGCCATTTCAGGCGGCGTAGTCTCCGCCATTTCAGGCGGCGTAGTCTCCGCCATTTCAGGCGGCGTAGTCTCCGCCATTTCAGGCGGCGTAGTCTCCGCCCTATCATGCGGTGACGCTCTGGGAGCTCTGGCAGGCGGTGACGCTCTGGGAGCTCTGGCAGGCAAGGACGCTCTGGGAGCTCTGGCAGGCGAGGACGCTCTGGGAGCTCTGGCAGGCGAGGACGCTCTGGGAGCTCTGGCAGGCGAGGACGCTCTGGGAGCTCTGGCAGGCGAGGACGCTCTGGGAGCTCTGGCAGGCGAGGACGCTCTGGGAGCTCTGGCAGGCGAGGACGCTCTGGGAGCTCTGGCAGGCGAGGACGCTCTGGGAGCTCTGGCAGGCGAGGACGCTCTGGGAGCTCTGGCAGGCGAGGACGCTCTGGGAGCTCTGGCAGGCGAGGACGCTCTGGGAGCTCTGGCAGGCGAGGACGCTCTGGGAGCTCTGGCAGGCGAGGACGCTCTGGGAGCTCTGGCAGGCGAGGACGCTCTGGGAGCTCTGGCAGGCGAGGACGCTCTGGGAGCTCTGGCAGAGGAGGGAGATGACACTTCGGGAGCTCAGGCGGAGGTGGGAGCGGCCAATCTTGAAACTCTGGCGGAGGAAGGAGGAGCCGCTCTAGACACTCAGGTGGAGGGGGGAGGGGCCACTCGTCGACGCACTCATGCTGAGGGAGGAGGGACGACTCCAAGGCCTCATGCTGAGGGGGGAGGGGCCACTCGTCGACACGCTCATGCTGAGGGGGGAGGGGCCACTCGTCGACACACTCATGCTGAGGGGGGAGGGACGACTCCAAGGCCTCATGCTGAGGGGGGAGGGGCCACTCGTCGACACGCTCATGCTGAGGGGGGGAGGGGCCACTCGTCGACACACTCATGCTGAGGGGGGAGGGACGACTCCAAGGCCTCATGCTGAGGGGGGAGGGGCCACTCGTCGACACGCTCATGCTGAGGGGGGAGGGGCCACTCGTCGACACGCTCATGCTGAGGGGGGAGGGGCCACTCGTCCGGGCACTCACGTTGAGGGGGATGGAGCCGCTCTGGACACTCACGCTTAAGTGGGAGGGGCTGGTCCGGGCACTCACGAAGAGGAGGGAGGAGCCGCTCAGGGCACTTAAGCAATGGTGGGAGGGGCTCATCTAGGCACTCACCCTGGAGTGGAAGAGGCTGGTCCTGCAGGGTGAACCACACCCCCCACCATCTCCTTATCACTCCGGGCGGCTGGCACTCCAGGCCCTTAGGTGGTCTCTGGGCCCTGGAGGTTGGTGGCCGGAAAGGGTAATCACCCGGCTGGAGCTGGGGTTGTTGCTGCAGCTCCAGGGCTTTTGCTGGCCCTGGCTGCAGCACCGGAGCAGTGGGGGGCTGCTGTTGCAGCACCAGGGTCGTGGGTGTTCTCTCCGCGGACCTCCGTGAACACCCCGTTAGCTCCCCCCCAAAAATTACTTTGGGGCGCCTCCGGGATGTCCTCTTGCCTTCATAGAAGGCCCGCGGACCCATTGTCACTGACCCTGAATGCTGCAAAGATGGTTCATAGACAGCATACGGCCGGAGACGTAGCCACCGCTCCTGTGGTGTCTCCGGCCGATTCCACTCCCACCGCTCCGTGGGGTGACGGTGAGCTTCATCCGACGGGGCGCTATAGCTTGCCCCCCCGCAGAATCCACTCACCGTCCGACTCTGCTGGCTTCGGTGGCTGTTCATTCTGTCATGGCTGTAGGGTGTAGTGCAGGTGAAAGCCATGTGCAGAGCCAGGTAATCCATATAACAAAGGTTTATTCCGGCACAAAGGCAACATAAAACAAACCCCGAACGGCAAAACAACAACTAACTGGTTAACATAAATGAAATGCGCATATCGCGACTTACAGAAAGAGACAGTTAACCAAAGTAATAGCTGTACCAAAATAACACTCACCTCTAATAATATGTGACATACAAACAATGAACAGCAAACAGTGACATCTAGGCAATCCCTTTATAACCCAGTGATACAAATCCCCAACAGCTGTAACCAACATAAACCAGGAAGTGGGCACCCGAAACCAGACAGTGCAGTACCCTAACTCACCACTCGTGACATACTGGACAAAAGGTCTCGTCCAATAGGCTTGTGTTCCTTAACAATCTAATTACAAAGGAGAGGGTGTTGCATTACTGGATTTGCCATTTGGCTTGAATAGAATTGAACTAAGGACTCTTTGGGTGGGATGAAAGATTAACTCACAAAGATGTCTCTCTCTCTCTTTTGGTCAGTTTCTCTAGGCAGATGTTGAGCTGGCATTGGTTTTGGAGCTGGGCCTGGAGGACAAGGGCCTGAAGGACAAGGGCCTGGATGACAAGAGCCTGGAGGACAAGGGCCTGGATGACAAGAGCCTGGAGGACAAGGGCCTGAAGGAAAAGGGCCTGGATGACAAGAGCCTGGAGGACAAGGGCCTGAAGGACAAGAGCCTGGAGGACAAGGGCCTGGAGGACAAGGACCTGGAGGACAAGAGCCTGGAGGACAAGGACCTGGAGGACAAGAGCCTGGAGGACAAGGACCTGGAGGACAAGGGCCTGGAGGACAAGGGCCTGAAGGACAAGAGCCTGGAGGACAAGGACCTGGAGGACAAGGGCCTGGAGGACAAGGGCCTGAAGGATAAGAGCCTGGAGGACAAGGACCTGGAGGACAAGGGCCTCTGGTAGTAGCCAGCCTGGAGTGAAAGACCTCTGGGTAAATATGTCGCGATAAGGGTCCGTGTGTGCCTCTTCATCTATTCATTATTTTGTGTTATATCATCTGTGTAATGGTGTATGGTTCAGAAGGCATGTCCCGTTCAGATTTCGACTGGATTGTGTAGTTCTTGTGTTCCAAACACCTGAAAGCATTCAGCACGCGAACACAATCCATCTCATTCATTCGGCAAACGTTAACGCTGGAGACAAATCAAAACGCCGAAGGAGAACGCCATTAAACGGAACCGAAGACTGTGGAAAGGAAACATTTTCGTACAAACATGTTTACGACAATCACCGCCACACACTCCCGTCTCCTGCTCCAGCTCCCTCTGACGGAGAACGTAATGAAATATAATCAAATCATTCCAGCATTGAGCGGAAAAGAATAGCCCGTAAAACCGTTTCTAACTTTCATTACATAAGTACCCCGTCCACCTACATTAGTCGTATAGTGCCGCGTATCCAATTTACCCCAATTAAGCTCCAGCTGTAAACAAAAGCAGCACAATTTCCCTTTCCAGGGGTAATGGCATAACCTTGTGAAATTGCCTTCCTGTAGTGATAATTGTCTCCACGCCCCTCCCCCCTTCTGAAATCACACGGCTAGCTAATTGCGCCCACGAAATACGTTTGTTGTTGTTGTTGACGTTGTTAATTCTATTTTGCCCGAAATTAATTGCTAAGTAGACGCTCTGTGAGGGTTGATAGTGGCACATGCAAATACGACGGAGTGCTGCCTTCGCAGTGATACTGTATGAAACGAGCCGTGGAATAATTCCTGTTAGAGACGTCGGAGCTATTCGGGCCACGGGAGAGAGTAAACAGGTGACAAACGCGAGAGATATGCGAGTCGTGTAAAGCTATAATTGACACAATGTTAAAATGAACACAGATGAGCCGAAACATTTGGAAGAGAGCGACGTTTAGCGTTTCCTACAAAGGGCACATGACGAGGCAGATTCGACGAATAGTGAACGGTCTGTTCTCGTTGTCAGCGTGTTCGATGGAAGAGGTGTGGGCAGGAGTAAAGCCTTGAGCGGCTTTGTAAAGAGCCAAACTGCAACGGCCAGGTGACTGGATGCTCCAGGTCAGCAGCGGTGAGTACCTACTGGGTAGCGAAAGCTAACCCTTCTGGTACAAACTGACAGAAGGTCCCCTGTGGAACGAGTCACGAACATGTGAATGACGGACACGGGGGGGAATGTGTCACAACACACCTGCTTTTGATGCGGCTGTGAAGTTACAGACCGGTCAGAGTCTCCTTGATGCCCCATGTCCACCATCTAAAGCTCCTACAATGGGCATCGCAACTGAATTCTGGAGCAGTGGAAGAAAGTTGTCTGGTCCAATGGGTCACATTTTCTTTGCCATCACATGGACGGCCATGTACGTGTGTGTTGTTTTCCTGCAGAGGTGATGTTCAAAGCAACGGCGCCAGGATGGGAGAAGACGACCGGCTGGTGTGTGATGTTCTGAGGCTGATGTTCTGTTGGGAGACCCGGGGGTCTGGGGAATTCACATGGAGGTCAGTTTGTTGTGTGCCACTCATCTAAACATCTCTGCAGACCAGATACACTCGTTCATGTGAATGCTATTCCCTGATGGCACTGGCCTCAGCAAGATAATGCGACCTGAAACACTGCACACATTGTTCGGTTTGAGGAACAATTAGAGGACCTGGCCTCTAAATTCCCCGGATCTTAATCCGATTGGGTATATGTGGGATGTGCTGCACCAACACGTCAGCTCCACAGCGGCTCCACCTCACAACTTACAGGACTTGAAGGATCTGATGCTGATGTCTCGGTGCCAGATGCCACAGGAGAGATATGCAAGTGCAGGAAGTTGACCAGCGCTGACTTTATTGTTGTTTGGACGTATTAATAATAATAATAATACATTATATTTATATAGCGCTTTATATTATATTTAAAGTCGCTTTACAAAAAAGAACATGGGACAGAAACAAACGAAATAGAGTTAGAAAACAGAGACCTTTTTACGAATGTGATCTGGGTTATCTGGGCATGGCTTGAGGTTGGCCGTTCTGAACAGATGAGCCTTCAGGCGTAGCTGGAAGATGGGGATAGTCTCCGAGTCACAGATGGTTGCGGGGAGAGAGTTCCAGAGCCCAGGAGGAGCCAATGAGAATGCCCCGTCACCAAAGCCTTTAAGCTTGGACTTGAGGATGATGAGGTAGCCCTCAGTACTGGATCGGAGTGTGTGTGTGTGTGTGTGTGTAGGTTGACAAGGAAGAAGAAGAGAGAGATAGACAGAGGTGATGTTGTTTAGGTATTTCAATATAGGGGTATTCTCATTGGGCTGATATATAGGGCTGATATGTTGCCGGGACTTGTCGTGAATGAGAAGTCTGGCCTCAGAGTGTTGAAACATTTGGTGTTTAATGTATATATTATATATTGAAGATATATTAGGTATAGCTAAAATTAGTTACACATGGCTTTTTATCTAAATCATATATTTCAGTTGCCCTCGATCTAGACGTTGTCCAGTGTAACATACTTATTCTTGAGGAAACTGAGGCCCAAAGTAACAGGAGACGTTTTGGTTGAAGATAGCTTTGAAACAAGAGCACCCGTTAGATACGCAGATGACACCAAATGTCATATAACAGTTGCTATAAGAACCACACAGAGTGCCCAACAATTTTAAACAATGGAGACAAATGCGAAAGATCTCGTGTGCCTCGAAACGGCTGATCATCTGGAATAGAAAGCCGGGGCAAAGAAAAAATTCAGTATCCGAAATAAAAGGTAAATATGCCACACAACCCAGGGTAAACAGCTTTTATCACCTTAGCTCTGTCAATAACATCTCTGACGGGAATCCCATGAATATGAAACCACTTGAATCTGAATGAAATTTCCAAAGAACATAAAATGCAGTAAATGTATGGTGGTAAACTGTTTGAGGAAACCTATAATGGCTTCAGCATCCAGAACAGCGTGTGATTTCCACAGACCTCCTCTGTTTCTGCCCGCTAGCCAGAGTCTAATTTCAGTATTAGCAAGCATGTTTTAATTCAATAACGCAATTAAATAACTTTCACTGGCAATTTTATGTTTTCTTTTTACGTTTCCCTCCTGGCCTGTATACAGACTTGTGGAAAATAGCTTTGTAAGTAGTTATGGTCCCTGCTGTGTGTTCTATTGATCGGGAAGGAAATATTCATGTATCCATTCATACAATGTCAGCGGAGCCAATCAGAGCACAGCCAGCACTGCAGCCCTTAATATTCAGGGTCTTTAATGTTTCCACTAGTTATGAGTAGCACTTTGAACATTCTTTTAATTTCAAAGTATTTCAAAGTATTGAAGAAATGAAGTACAGAAATGTGCAACATAAATAAATACGTTATTGAATAGCCATTGGCTTAGTAGTGGCTTAGTTATTAACTGTGGTTTGAAACATTGACAGTTGTTTGTGCATTCCTATATATGGGAACCATGGGAACGTACCAGAGTAGCGGACACATATACTGCGTAACCTAGCAGCCAACATCAGTCCCTCAACTTCAGTCAAGTTCACGTATTCAGCCACTCAATACAGGGGTTCAATGTGTTTGGACAAGGGGTCTAAAAGGTAACCGCAGTGAGTTTGCCTAAATATTACTCACCTTGCCAGTAGGATAACCAGGCATTTTCCTTTCATTATAGGCCTACTAGACACTTAAAAAATTAGGGTTTGAATGTGCATTTGTTTGTTCCAGTGAATCCCATTTTTCTAGGAGGTAAGATCACCAATATGGATGTTCATATTGTATGTGTTATTCAGAAGCCGATAGAATACGCTGTGTTCTCACATTGATATTAGCTTTTTTTTTTTGGAACATGCATATTTGAATGGTTGTTAAGTGCTATCGACGTGTTATTTTCTATATACTAGTTTTTTCGTTCTCTATACTAACTAATTGATAGTCTTTGGTCTTTGAAAAAACTAGCAATAGCAAATGACACAGTAACAAGTTTTCAGTGAACCGTGTCACTGATCTCCCCATCGGAGTCCAAGTAGAGGCATATTGTGTCCTCTGTAAGAGACGATGCCCTGATGCTGTTAATAGATGCTCGGTTTTATTTGGAGTGGATGTGTGAGGGAGTCTGCTCTGTGGGATTTGTGTGACAATCAGATCAACGAACAATCGCTGGTGTTGCTCATGACACAGTAAACATTTCCAGTCAGGACTCAGGAGTGCCATTGGAGTCAAAGACACTAGCAGTTTGAGCACCAGACCGGCAACCGAAATGCAACTTAAAGTGGGCAGTATTGTTTTATTACAAATCAGAAAAGCACCAGAAAAACGTTCAGTGAGTCAAACAGTGGCTCTTCTCCCTAAGAAGACAAATTGAGTTTTTAATGTCCTCTAAATAATATGTAGCTCCATGGAGCACACAACCCAGCTGAGACATTGGCTGGTAACTGCTTCGAACACGATACACTGCTGCTATCAGCCTGCCCTTTACAAATAATTAATGATCACATTTTGTTGTTATTGCCACGGCGCAATTAAAAAATTCCCAGCCTGATAACGATGTAGACAAAAGCAAAAAGATACAGCCTATTCATCGTACTGTCTATAGTCATATTAATTCATTTATTTGTTATATTTTCTGTACTTTTTTAGCACATTTCTAGTGTTTTTTGGGAGGGAACGGGCCAATAAGCATTTAGCTGAATGGTCCTTTTTATATGACAAATAAAACGGTATTATTACTTCTAAGAGATGAGAAACCGAGGAAGGGAAGGTAGTTTATCCTTATTGCTCCCAGGTTATTGTCTAGAATGATTGTGTGGTAGTTACCTGTAAAAAAACAACAAGGAATCTGCTGTGGGGTTGGGTGGGGGGTATCAAGTGTACGCAATGTATCTGCTGCACAAACCAACTCCACTAATGCACTAGTGGATATAGGTGTTTGGGAGGTGGGCAGGTGTGTAGGAGGTGGGCAGGTGTGTAGGAGGTGGGCAGGTGTGTAGGAGGTGGGCAGGTGTTTGGGTGGTGGGCAGGTGTGTAGGAGGTGGGCAGGTGTGTAGGAGGTGGGCAGGTGTTTGGGTGGTGGGCAGGTGTGTAGGAGGTGGGCAGGTGTGTAGGAGGTGGGCAAGTGTGTAGGAGGTGGGCATGTGTGTAGGAGGTGGGCATGTGTGTAGGAGGTGGGCATGTGTGTAGGAGGTGGGCATTTGTTTGGGAGGTGGGCAGGTGTGTAGGAGGTGGGCAGGTGTGTAGGAGGTGGGCAGGTGTGTAGGAGGTGGGCAGGTGTGTAGGAGGTGGGCAGGTGTGTAGGAGGTAGGCAGGTGTGTAGGAGGTGGGCATGTGTGTAGGAGGTGGGCAGGTGTGTAGGAGGTGGGCAGGTATGTA
Source organism: Dallia pectoralis (assembly GCA_029465975.1). Lineage (NCBI taxonomy): Eukaryota > Metazoa > Chordata > Actinopteri > Esociformes > Umbridae > Dallia > Dallia pectoralis. The sequence continues at coordinate 9,893,404 of CM055755.1, forward strand.
GGAGGTGGGCAGGTGTGTAGGAGGTGGGCAGGTGTGTAGGAGGTGGGCAGGTGTGTGAGAGGTGGGCATGTGTGTAGGATGTGGGCAGGTGTGTAGGAGGTGGGCAGGTGTGTGGGAGGTGGGTAGGTGTGTAGGAGGTGGGCAGGTGTGTAGGAGGTGGGCAGGTGTGTGGGAGGTGGGCAGGTGTGTAGGAGGTGGGCAGGTGTGTAGGAGGTGGGCAGGTGTGTAGGAGGTGGGCAGGTGTGTAGGAGGTGAGCATTTGTTTGGGAGGTGGGCAGGTGTGTAGGAGGTGGGCAGGTGTGTGCGAGGTAGGCAGGTGTGTAGGAGGTGGGCAGGTGTGTAGGAGGTGGGCAGGTGTGTAGGAGGTGGGCAGGTGTGTAGGAGGTGGGCAGGTGTGTAGGAGGTGGGCAGGTGTGTAGGAGGTGGGCAGGTGTGTAGGAGGTGGGCAGGTGTGTAGGAGGTGGGCAGGTGTGTAGGAGGTAGGCAGGTGTGTAGGAGGTGTGCATGTGTGTAGGAGGTGGGCAGGTGTGTAGGAGGTGGGCATTTGTTTGGGAGGTGGGCAGGTGTGGGAGGTGTCCAGGTGTGTAGGGGGTGGGCAGGTGTGTAGGAGGTGGGCAGGTGTGTGGGAGGTGTCCAGGTGTGTAGGGGGAGGGCTCTGTTGTGTGACTGTCACGCCGGCTCTGTCTCGTAGCCGGCGAGGTGTGTGAATGCAGAAAAGGAGGCAGGCCCAGGATCCGTAGCGTTGATGAGTTTTTAATGAACACTCTCGTGACAACGCCACTTGTTAAGTACTCACTAGTACCGTAACCAAAACAAAACCAGCGACACAGCGCTTAAAGGTAAAGACCCGACAACAAGGGCTCAATATGAACATAGACACACAAATGTCTCTAATATAACGCCGGGAGGCGTGTACACACGTACAACAGTCAACAATACCACACGAGGACATGACCCCACAGAGGAAGCCTATATAGGAGACTAATGGGGAATGAACACCAGGTGTGTGCAATAGACAGGACTAGACAAAGTGACAAATGAGGGGCGGCGGCCGCTAATCGTCGGCGACGACGAACGCGAAACCCGCCACCAGAGGGCAGGGGAGCTGCGCTAGAGGGATTCCTCACAGTACTCCCCCTGACGGGCGGCTCCAGCCGTCCGTCGCCGCCGACCCAGAGGCCGACCCGGAGGACGCGGAGCTGGACGATCAGGCCGCCGACGATGGAACGCCTCCACTAACGTAGGATCGAGTACGTCCCTCGCCGGCACCCAACAGCGTTCCTCCGGACCGTACCCCTCCCACTCCACAAGGTACTGGAGGCCCCCTCTCCGGCGTCTGGAGTCTCTGATGGTGCTGACACGGTACGCCGGACCCCCTCAATGTCCAGGGGGTGGGGGACCTCTCTCACCTCAGATTGCTGGAGGGGACCAGCGACCACCGGCCTGAGGAGAGACACATGGAACGAGGCATTAATTCGATAATCAGGTGGCAGCTGTAATCGGTAGGTTACCTCGTTCACTCTCCTCAGGACTTTAAACGGCCCCACAAACCGCGGAGCCAGCTTCCGGCAGGGCAGGCGGAGCGGAAGGTTTCGAGTCGAGCCAGACCCGATCCCCGGAGCGTAGTTTGGCGTGTCACTACGTCTCCGGTCAGCGGCGGACTTCTGACGTTGTCCGGCGCGCTGCAGGTGCCGATGAGCCACAATCCACGTGTCCTCCGCGCGCCGGAACCAGTCGTCCACCGCTGGAGTCTCGGTCTCGGGCTGGCTCTGCTGCCAAGGGGCCAGGACCGGCTGATACCCTAAGACACACTGAAAAGGTGACATGTCAGTAGAGGAGTGACGGAGCGAGTTTTGAGCATACTCTGCCCATGGCAAAACTCCGCCCACTCCTCTGGCCGGTCCTGGCAATACGACCTCAGAAACCTCCCTATCTCCTGATTGACTCGTTCCACCTGCCCATTAGCCTCGGGGTGATACCCAGAGGTCAGACTGACCGAGACCCCCAACCGTCTCATGAACGCCCTCAGACCTTCGACGTAAACTGGGGACCCCGGTCAGATACGATGTCCTCCGGGACCCCGTAGTGCCGGAAGACGTGTGTGAACAGGGCTTCCGCGGTCTGCAGGGCCGTCGGGAGACCTGGCATGGGCAGAAAGCGGCAGGCCTTTGAGAAACGGTCCACGACGACCAGGACTGTAGTGTGACCCTTGGAGAGAGGGAGGTCAGTCAAAAAATCAACACTAATATGTGACCATGGTCGCCGTGGAACGGGCAAAGGATGTAACTTACCCGCCGGAAGGTGTCTAGGTGCCTTACACTGAGCGCATACAGAACAGGAGGTAACATACACCCTCACATCCTTGGCCAGACTAGGCCACCAATATCTATTGGTGAGACAGCGCACTGTCCGACCAATCCCAGGGTGTCCCGTTGACACCGATGTGTGGGCCCAGCAGATCAGCCGATCACGAACATCCAGCGGCACGTAGACACGCCCCTCTGGGCATTGTGGGGAGCTGGTTCTGTGCGTAACGCCCGCTGGATGTCCGCATCCACCGCCCACACCACCGGTGCCACTATACAGGAAGAGGGAATAATGGGAGAATTATCTACATATCTCTCCGTGGTGTCATACAATCTGGACAGTGCATCTGCCTTGACGTTTTTGTACCCGGAATGTACGAGATCGTAAAGTCAAACCGAGTAAAAATAACGCCCACCTAGCCTGACGAGGATTCAGTCTCCTAGCTGCCCTAATATACTCCAGGTTACGGTGGTCAGTCCAGACTACAAACGGGTGTCTCGCTCCCTCGAGCCAGTGCCTCCACTCAGACAGAGCTTTAACCACAGCTAGCAGCTCCCTATCACCTACGTCATAGTTTTGCTCCGCCGCACTGAGCTTCCGCGAGTAAAAGGCACAGGGGCGGAGTTGAGGGCGTGCCCGGCGCTGGGATAGCACCGCACCTATCCCAACCTCTGACGCGTCAACCTCCACTATGAACGGAAGCGACGGATCTGGGTAGGCCAACACCTGTGCGGAGGTGAACAGTGTTTTCAATGCACTAAACGCACAGTCTGCCTCGTTCGACCAGCGAATACGAGATGGCCCACCCCTCAACAGGGATGTAATAGGAGCTGCTACCTTGCCAAAGTTTCGGATAAACCTACGATAGAAGTTGGAAAACCCGATGAACCGTTGTACCGCCTTAACCGTGGTGGGAATGGGCCAATTACGCACGGCCGCCACGCGATCAATCTCCATCTCCACTCCCTGCGTTGTGACGTGGAACCCGAGAAACGAGACTGCTCGCTGAAAAAACAGACACTTCTCCAATTTGGCATATAGGTCATGCTCCCTCAGTCGCTCCAGTACTCTGCGAACAAGGGAGACATGGTCCGCACGGGTAGCAGAGCACACCAGGATGTCGTCAATGTACACCACCACACCGCGGCCGACCATGTCCCGAAACAGGTTATTCACAAAGGACTGGAAAACCGACGGCGCATTCATTAACCCATATGGCATCACCAGGTTCTCATAGTGCCCTGTTGTGGTGCTAAAGGCTGTCTTCCACTCATCTCCCTCACGGATACACACCAAATGATACGCGCTGCTGAGATCCAGTTTTGTGAAAAAACGTGCCCCGTGCATTGATTCTATCACAGTCGAAATCAGAGGGAGAGGATACCGATAACGAACTGTAATTTTATTCAATGCCCGATAGTCTATACAGGGACGCAACCCCCGTCTTTTTTTTTCACAAAAAGAAACTCGAGGAGGCGGAAGAAGTGGAATGGCGAATTATCCCCTGACTCAATGACTCAGAGATGTACGTCTCCATCGTCTCTGTCTCCGCTTGGGACAGGGGATACACGTGACTGTGCGGTGGTACAACGCCTACCTGTAGGTCTATCGCGCAATCCCCGGACGGTGTGGTATTCTGTCACGCCGGCTCTGTCTCGTAGCCGGCGAGGTGTGTGAATGCAGAAAAGGAGGCAGGCCCAGGATCCGTAGCGTTGATGAGTTTTTAATGAACACTCTCGTGACAACGCCACTTGTTAAGTACTCACTAGTACCGTAACCGAAACAAAACCAGCGACACAGCGCTTAAAGGTAAAGACCCGACAACAAGGGCTCAATATGAACATAGACACACAAATGTCTCTAATATAACGCCGGGAGGCGTGTACACACGTACAACAGTCAACAATACCACACGAGGACATGACCCCACAGAGGAAGCCTATATAGGAGACTAATGGGGAATGAACACCAGGTGTGTGCAATAGACAGGACTAGACAAAGTGACAAATGAGGGGCGGCGGCCGCTAATACGTCGGCGACGACGAACGCGAAACCCGCCACCAGAGGGCAGGGGAGCTGCGCTAGAGGGATTCCTCACAGTGACCATATCCTCCATCTAAGAAGGAGTTGTTGGTCATGAGTTTGTCCAGAGGCCAATTCCTGAAAACCCCCTATAGATAGTCTAGGAATTGTGGTGAATGAGGACACATTACACACGTGTACATAATAATTCATTGTGATTTAGACAGTTGTTACCACATTCACATGTTTGTTCATTAACAAATCAACGACTGGTCATGCATTTCACCTGGATTATTTTATAAAACTCTTATAATAATTATTATAAGTTCACCCAGCACAGCCAGAAGAGGACTGGCCGCCCCTCAGAGCCTGGTTCCTCTCTAGGGTTCTTCCTTAATTTGACCCATCAGGGAGTTTTTCCTAGCCGCTGTGTATCAACTTGTTGATGCCTGCTCTGTCGGATTCATGCTGGGTGTTTGTAAAATAACTTTGTGACACCTTTGTTGTAGAAATAGGCTTTATAAAAAGCATTTGATTGATTGATTATTCACTGAGACGTCCATTGAAATAGTGAGAAAGGACTGAACTGATGATGACTGATCTGTGGAGACAAAACCAGCAAAGAGACAGTGTAATGACAGGCCACGGTTCTATTCCTTCTGGACCCATTTAAAATGGCCACATACCGAATTCATTATACTCCGGTCACAATAATACGATTACAATTAGTAACAATGAGTTGAATGGGAGCTCCGAAACACTTTGCATTTCTGCTCTGTGTACAGAGTTGCCGAGTTTAGTTGACCCCAAAATCCTCCCAGTCACCGGGAAGGGAAAAGTCTTACAACTGAGCTTTTCTGACGGACATGGCCCTGATGTGGGACAACCCGACAAGGACCAAAACTGAACAAATTCAGGAATGGATAAAAAAAAATGAACAGCAGGAATGGATAAAACCAAATGAACATATCTACCTGTCAATTTAAACATGTATGCACGCGTGTGTAAATAAATATGTTTTATGGACGCAAATATATATATATATATACATATAAAAGTAAATACATTCTAATCTGCAACTGTTGATCCTGTGTTCTGTTAGAACCCTACAGGTGCTTGTGCAGAACACACACCCGCATACACACACACACGCGCCGGGGCATCCACTGATCCAATGCATAGAACTAATGTGGCCTAGAAGCTACAGAACTCAGGGAACCAGGAAGGACATGGCTCTCTGGTGCAAAGCAGGAACTTGCTATTCTCACCACATCAGGCAGAACCACACAGCTAGCGAATACACAAACAGTTGGATCTGTGGGTTTTACAAGGGACTGCGGACCTACATCTGTACCAGTATTCTAAGTAGTGGGCATAAGGGAATATGACAACATACTATCGGCTATGTGGAAGTTGCTATATAGTATTCTAGATATAAACCAGGACTCCAGGAAGTTTTTCAGGTGGGGGGGGGGGTTCCGGTTGTTGAGCTGCCAAAAAAGGGTGAGCCGTGTGTGGCTGAGGTGCTCAAGTTACCTCCCTGCTGGCTGGGTACCAGGACACATCAAATAGCAGGTTCTGTATGTGGTCTCCGTCAGCATGGGTGGTGAGCTTTGGATGCAAAATAGTCTCTGAGGGCTGGTACATATTTGCAACAGTGAATAAGCGCACACACACACACACACATGCAAAACATTGCATGTGATTGCATGTGTTTGTGCGCGCACGTGTGTGTGTGCAGGCAAGTGCGTTATTGCATTTATTTTAGCATCATCAGGGACATCTGGAGCCGACACACTGTCTGAGAAAAAAGACATCTGCTTTGTCGCCTGAATGATTTTTAAACAGACAGCAGAAATTCCACTATTTTCACTCATCGTTTTCCCCTAACCCTCCCACTGTCTCTACCGCCCTGTATTTTTTTCCCCTCACAACTGCCCCTATTCCCCTTCTCCATCACCTTCCCTCATAACTGCCCCTATTCCCCTTCTCCATCACCCTCCCTCATAACTGCCCCTATTCCCCTCCCTCATAACTGCCCCTATTCCCCTTCTCCATCACCTTCCCTCATAACTGCCCCTATTCCCCTTCTCCATCACCTTCCCTCATAACTGCCCCTATTCCCCTTCTCCATCACCTTCCCTCATAACTGCCCCTATTCCCCTTCTCCATCACCCTCCCTCATAACTGCCCCTATTCCCCTCCCTCATAACTGCCCCTATTCCCCTTCTCCATCACCTTCCCTCATAACTGCCCCTATTCCCCTTCTCCATCACCTTCCCTCATAACTGCCCCTATTCCCCTTCTCCATCACCTTCCCTCATAACTGCCCCTATTCCCCTTCTCCATCACCTTCCCTCATAACTGCCCCTATTCCCCTTCTCCATCACCTTCCCTCATAACTGCCCCTATTCCCCTTCTCCATCACCTTCCCTCATAACTGCCCCTATTCCCCTTCTCCATCACCTTCCCTCATAACTGCCCCTATTCCCCTTCTCCATCACCCTCCCTCATAACTGCCCCTATTCCCTTCTCCATCACCTTCCCTCATAACTGCCCCTATTCCCCTTCTCCATCACCCTCCCTCATAACTGCCCCTATTCCCCTTCTCCATCACCCTCCCTCATAACTGCCCCTATTCCCCTTCTCCATCACCTTCCCTCATAACTGCCCCTATTCCCCTTCTCCATCACCTTCCCTCATAACTGCCCCTATTCCCCTTCTCCATCACCCTCCCTCATAACTGCCCCTATTCCCCTTCTCCAGCACCCTCACTCACCATCTATTCCCCCTTCTCCACAATCCTTTCTCTCACTCTATTCCCCTTCTCCATCCCCCCCCCCCCCCTCTACCCTTCTTTCTCTTCGGTCCAACTCCTATCACAGTCTACACACGGACTGTGTCATTTAGGACACGCCAGGTCATCGCATGCTGCCAGCTCACACAGCGGGACATCCGAGGTCCTGCGATAGAGAAACTAAACGGCGGATCCGACCAGACATGACCTAACCAGATGGAGAGCAGCAGGGACGGACGGACGGATGGATGGAGGGGAATCAGTGAGACCCGGCGAGGCACGACCAGGTTCAGAGCAGCCTGAACGTGCGCAGCGACGCGAGAATGTGTAAATGCGGCCAGGATATGCTGATGCGCCCAAACAGATATGACAGAGGGATCGTCCGTATCAGTTCAGAGCAGCCCGACCCGACAGACAGTCCTAACGGCACCTGGATAGATCGTGTTAAACAGAAGAACCGGAAGATACTCCATGTATATGAATATTAACATTAGCACTACAATGCAATGGTGGTTAAATGATGAGTGTGTGTGTATGCCTGTGTTCGTGTGTGTGCGTGCGTGTGTGTGCGCCTGTGTGTATGTGTGTGTGTGTGTGTGTGTGTGCCTGTGTGTGCGCCTGTGTGTGTGTGTGTGTGTGTGTGTGTCTGTGTGCGTGTGTGTGTGTGCCTGCCTGTGCGTGTGCGTGCGCGTGCGTGTGTGTGCGTGCGCGTGCGTGTGCGCGTGCGTGCGTATGTGTGTGTGTGCGTGTGTGTGTGGAGATCTGAGACTGTGAAGGGTTATCATTAAGGGGGACAGCGTTACAGAGACATTGATTCACATTGATACGCGCTGCATTAGAGATGTCTGAAGTGAGCCTGTCTGATTGACTGAGGGAATAGCGCGGGGCTGACAGCCTGTTAGAGAAACGAACAGAGTGGAGCGTAACCGGGCCGGACAAATGAGATCAGGCAGCCGTGTCTGACCTTGGAACGGCTGCAGATCTGATCTCGGCCCATTGGTTGAACTCATTCGGCACACACGCGTAGGCACGCGTGCGATTGGTCGAGTTCACTTAAGTGTTTAATGGTCGTCCAGGTGGAGAGAAATGTGAAGTTGAAGCAAACATGAGACATGATACATGAAGTCCATCCAGGGATACAACAATTTGAAGACACCCACAGTCTGGGAACAGGAATATCTCAGACTGAAGGAGAGGTACTCTTATTAGGAATTAGTGGTATATAATCATGTTAAGGTTAAGTATTTACCCACAGTGGTTTAAGGTGTTGGTAAATGTTAAGACAAGCTTTTAAACAAATATAGAAGTCACTGTATATAGTTGAACTCACAAGCTCCAAACTCAGCAGCCTGTTTATATGTAATAACTCTCATCGTTGTTTACAGTGGCCTGGTATCAAGTTGTACATGGATGTTCAACCCAACTAGACAAACGTGTAATGTTGAACTCTCGTTCCAGCTCCATGCACGCTTGAAAGCACACATGTACGCGCACAGACCTATGGTGGTTTTATTTCACCCGGGTGACAGGTTATATGCTTTAGGAGTAGAAAATTGGAAGGTTTAGTAGCACCCTATCTTGTCATGTTTTAGTATATCTGAAGCCAGACTGATTTAATGGTCTGCAATTACAGAAGAGAGGTCATTTTTTATTTGACTTACCTTGGGACGTCCAACACTTTCACATGTCTCCTCCAACACCGTCCCTAATGGTTTGTAATGCATCAAAAGACTCGGACAACATCGAGAAAAAATCCGTCCACATATACAAGTAAAAGTCTCAAATATGATTCAGAACGACATAACGTCATATTATAATAGAGCTCAACCAGAAAAAAAAAATAAAAAATACACCGATTCAGCCAACATACGCTACATAGTATATTGTGTTACCAGGCTATATTGTGTTACCAGGCTATATTGTGTTACCAGGCTATATTGTGTTACCAGGCTATATTGTGTTACCAGGCTATATTGTGTTACCAGGCTATATTGTGTTACCAGGCTATATTGTGTTACCAGGCTATATTGTGTTACCAGGCTATATTGTGTTACCAGGCTATATTGTGTTACCAGGCTATATTGTGTTACCAGGCTATATTGTGTTACCAGGCTTTCCCTTGGGATCAGAGGTGCAAAAGTTTCCCTCATTGAGCTAAAGATCTACAGAGGGGTGGTGAAATAATAATAATTAAATTCTAAATAGGTCTAAATATCACCGGTTTTGCGCGGCAGGCCCGGGACCGTACGAGTCTCAGTTCTCTGTTGGTGAAGAACATCGTATCCAAGCACGGGCGACGTTCTTGCTCCGGACAGCTAGGCTAACGATGGAAACGCCTGGCAACAGTTTATCATGCACACACACTGAGGTGTGACCGTACATGCGTATCCCCCTAAATAGCAAACAGGCTGTTTGTCAAACCCCGCTGTGGGTGAATGATAGATGCACCGCCAGACATTGGCTTTGTGCGTCGCTGTTTGCTCAAGCCGCTACCCTTTAGAGCCAAGTTGATTGATGAGTAAATATTAAACAGCTCCTCTCATGCCATTGCTGCCTCACATTGTTTGGTTACAAAACCGATTCCTGCTTACACACACACACACACACACACAAACCCACACACACACACACAAACACATAATAACGATCGTTCATATGTCCACTAATTTACATAACCACACACAGACAGCACACACAGACAGTATACACGCACCTACTAACACAGAGGCGAGAGCAAACGGATAAAGTTACATGCTCACCATCATTCATGATCTGGTGAAAACAAGAAACAGGCGGTTTTATCCTGTTTGCTCCGATGTCTTTCAAACAAAAGCCTTCTCTGTTGTCATATATAAAATCTGGGGGTCGTTAACTCGCTCCGTGTTTATATAGATTATGATCGGGCCTCGAAGACCATACTGATACTGAACACTAGATGGGGCTATTGTTATACAGTAGAAAACACATTGGAAAGGGCACAAAATGTGAGAAGTCGAGATTTTAGAACATTGATGCATGAGTAATAAGGACAATAAGGCCCCCTGTTGTCTGATATGAGAACTACACTCACACTGTAAAGGAACTCTACAGGCACAGCTCAATGTCTACAACTTGGACAACCTCAGATTTAACGATTTACTTGTTGAGTTACGTGGGTGCTATGATGTAACTTACAACTTGTCCTCTGTTGCTAATATTCCCCCATAATGTAAAGATATGTATTGCGTTGTATGTTATGGTCTGTTGTCCTTGACACCTAATTAAAGAATATCCTGTTGTCACACCGATCAGCCATAACAGCATGACCACTGACAGGTGAAGTGAATAACACTGATAATCTGGTTGCCATGGCACCTGTCAGTGGGTGGGACATATCAGGCGGCAAGTGAACATCTCCAACTGCAGCTCTTCCGGGGGTGTTCCCGGTCTGCAGTGGTCAGTACCAATCCAAAGTGGTCTAATGAAGGAACAGCGGTGAACAGGTGACAGGGTCATGGGCGGCCAAGGCTCATTGGTGCTCGTAGAGAGTGAGGTCTGGCCAATGGGGAGGCGTCCAACAGACAAATGACAGTAGCTCAAACTGCTGAAGTAAGTTGATGCTGGTTCTGAAAGAAAGCTTTCCTTAAGGATCTGCTGCTAACATCTGGGTGCCAGATACCACAGCACACCTTCAGATGTCTAGTGGAGCCCATGCCTCGACTGGTCAGGGCTGTTCTGGCGGAAAAACGGGACCTACACAATATTAGACAGGTGGTCGTGACGGTATTGCTGATGGTGAATGCGTACATTCATAAAGATAAATAAAAGTTATCCAACCAATGATGATGCAGAAATAAAAGTAAGAAACGTATCTTTCATCAATCATACTGTTTATTTCATCATTCCAAATGCGGATACTGAGTTATTGGCAACATCACAGCTCATAACAATGAGAACATTATAAAAAAAATCTAAAATGTACATAAATTACAGTACTCAACCCTTTTAAAGGACACCGATAACTCGGCAAATCATCTCTAAAAGCAATCAGGCTTTTTTATTCACTTCATTAGGATATTCTTACCGGAGTGCAATATGATTTCAGTCCCCTTTAACTTAATGTTACTAATGATTTGGTATTCTAAGAAACAGAATAACGTATATATGTGATTCCCATCTGGGAGAATCAAGCTCTTCATTGCTCTCTCTTTGGGTTACTGGCACTTTCCTCAGCAGTCTACTGTCTCCAATGGGACTCAATAGTCTATAGGAACCCATTTCCTCGGTAACTGACCTAGAAATCTAGGAAAAATTCTGCGTTAAAGATGGATGGATCTAATATAACAGAACCTCTGGATCGCTTTTCGGTAGTTCACATAAAAACATGTAATTTACAGAACGAAAACCCATTTGCCGTAAATGTATGAAGATAAACGAGCCCTGAGATATTTCCTGTTTAACTAAAAGGCAGATCCAGTAAAGAAAAGGTTCTACTTGTATTTTCCTTTTTTCAGCTTCATTTGTCACTATGCCCAAGCCAACCCCATTCAATTTAAAAAATTGTTACTAACGTCGGATTCAAAACATAGTACTGTTTCAAAAACCCAGTGTGTGACAATATCAAAGAGATATGAGATGCAATGGTTCAAGACAGTGGTTCTCAACCCCACAGTTTTTTTTTAATTCTAACCCTTCGGGATAGGAGTTGATTTAGACCCGACACACACCAGGTAAATGCAATTACCTTCCCTGGTTTCTGTATTGTAAATCACCGGTTAAAATATGTGTGCCATTAGGGCAACCTCCGGTTCAACCAGTCCTGTTGGGTCAGTCACCGTAGATACACTCCCAATCGTATACACTCCTCCTTCAGCTCCGCCCACTTCACATACACAGGTCCGGTAGCACACTTTATTGCCACCCGAGTCAGCCAACGGGTGTTGAAACAATGCCCACCCCCCTCAAGGCATGTTCCGTCTACTTCTAGTAGCAGTGTGTGTAGAGTGGGCAATCGGGAGGGCATTTTGGTGCCGAACATTTGTGGGTCCGCTCCTGTCTAACCGTATGTATCGGCCTTCCCTCACTCTGACCTTGGCTGAACCTGGCCTGCGCTGTGAGGAAGCCTGTTTGGCGGCCATTTTGGCTGTCTGTATCTGCTTGGCAACCAGCTCTGGAAACTGCTTGGCGTACAGAATGTCTGTGTACTGCAGCTCTGGAGTGATGAGACTCTGACAAAGTGTTTTGCTGGGCCCGTCCAGCCCAGGGTTCAGATTGTAGCCCTCGATGACCGCCGCCCCGGACTGGAAAGGCTTAAGCCCAACGTCCTTTACTTTCGACGGGTCTACCGCGCCACCGCCCTGCAGACACATTTGGGCAAGTTCGGCACGTCGATCCTGTAGCTGATTCACCTCGTCCCTCATCTTCTCACGCCCCACCATAACGTCCACGCGGCGCCAGAAGGTGGCGTTAAAGTGCAGGTAGAGTCTCCAGTCAAGGGCGTTCCATCCCCGGATCTTGACGGCAGTTTGCCGGGAGAGTGCCTGCCGCGTCCCCTCTCTCCGGCTGTTCAGCTTGAAGGAAACAACGTCGTCGAGTGACCAGCAGAGGGCGTGCCTGAGCAGGATCATGGACTCGTCAAAGTACTCTGTGAGGAGGATGAGGTGGAAGTCCTGCTCGACAGTGCTGATGATCAAGGCGACCTGCGTCTCCAGATCTTCTGTCGTAAACGCAGGGACGTCGTTGTCGAAGCCAAAGTCAAAGGTCAGGAGGTTTCGGGCATAATGGTTGTTTGGCAGGCTATTGTTAAAAGTACGAGAACCATTGTTAAAAAAGTCCTCCAGACTCTTCATCTTGTTGAAGGCTGGTATGCCCTTGTAGTAGTTGAAGACAGACTCCATCATGGCCACAGGGTTCCTCAGAATAGAGAAGTAAAATGTTTCTTGGGGCATCACCTTTACCACCTGTAGAACACGACAGGAGAAGATGAAAGCAAAAACACAATTTATTTGTGATGCATCCATGGTGAATAATCATTGTGAGGCAAAAATCAGCGCTGCTAGTCTGATCACCGTTGTGTCTTACGGTGGAACTTACCTCTGCTCGTTTGAACCTCATGTGGTTGCACATGATGTGGAATTCCCTGACCCTGCCACCTCTGAAACCCTCCACAAAGTGCGGAGCAAACAAGTAAGGATAGAACAGCTGGCTGTGCCTATTCAGAGGCAGGGCAAAGGAGAGATTCCGGCTGTCGCCGTAGCGATACAAGATGTTCAGAATGGTGCTGCTGCCTGTTTTGTGGGTCTTCAGGAAGACGACGTGGTTCTTGGGTTGACAGGTGGTACTTGCCACCACCGGTTCCACATCGCTTATCAGCCCGGCGGTTAAAGACTTAACATTGTTTCTGTAGGTACTACGAGCGCGGAGGGAACTGGTGCCCAGAAAAGCGGGGCTGTTTCTCCTTTTCGGCTGGTTGGTTGATTGGAGATGCAGAGGTCTACCAGGCATTGTGGGTGGGCCACTGCGTGCAGAATGACCCACTGCCCCTTCTGAGGGCCTGACGGCCACAGACCAAGGAACCCTCGCATGCAGAGTATTATTTCCCAGTGTGACTTTACTCAGGCCTGTCAATGATATGACCTTATTCCCAGCCTGTTTCTTTGAGTCTTTGAGTGTATTAAAGGGGTTAGAGACCTCTGTGACCTTCCCCTCCTGGCCTGGCTTCTCCCTGCCATGTTCATACTCTGCCAGTTGTTTAGAAACTCTTTCTTCCTGTGACCTCACATCCTCCTCAACCACGGGGGCAGGCAGAGAGCGCAGGCGTTTCCAGTCCCACTGCTCCGATTCCGGGGGAGTTCTCTGAATATCGTTGGTAACGCGCTCATTCAGCATCTTTTCGTTCAGCATCTTATAGTTCCTGAAACCAAATGGATTACAGTTAAATAATCACTGAGCCATCTCATAAAACAGAGAAGAGGCGTATTGCTCATGATGCCAGTAAAATCAATAGACACAGTAATGGTCTGATTTGAGGGCTACTGTGTGTTCAGTGTGGGTAGACTCTTACCTGGACTGCCAGACGACTCCTAGGATCTGGATGGCCACACAGAGCACAGTTAGAGCCATAAGCACCTGCCATACTGACTTAATGTGTCTGCATAGCACTCCCTTCATTCTCCTGCAGGGGGCAGAAGATCCACAACCATTAAACAGCTGCAGAATCATCAGGTAGGAAACATCTAGAGACAGCTGGACTGACGCAATGGCTACTACCTTATTTAAAGATGTCCCTTCATTGGAATCTACTTAAATTCTGACCGTATAAATTATCTCATAGTTCAACGCTAAGCTACAGAATGATCTCCGTAATATTGGTATTCGTGAGGCTAATTGTCCGTCATAAAAATGAGTAAAAAGCATTGCAATGAGTGGAATTGTGAATAAATGAAAATCATTGTTCATTGAAGGTACGCAATATGACGTCAACCGCCTACACGTATTAGTGTGCAAGCTTTTATAGAGTGCATTTGATCTGTACGTTACATACAAGCAGATGCATCTGTATTCATCAGTGACAAACACAACCCCACACTTAAGTTAAAATTGAAAAGGGAAAGACATTTGTGCAGAAGGCACATTCTGAATTAGGGTTAGAATATGGATAATGTTTAGGGATAGAGTTAGGTTCAGGATTAGAGTTAGAATATGGATAATGTTTAGGGATAGAGTTAGGTTCAGGATTAGAGTTAGAATATGGATAATGTTTACAGATAGAGTTAGGTTCAGGATTAGGGTTAGAATATGGATAATGTTTAGGGATAGAGTTAGGTTCAGGATTAGGGTTAGAATATGGATAATGTTTAGGGATAGAGTCAGGTTCAGGATTAGAGTTAGAATATGAATAATGTTTACAGATAGAGTTAGGTTCAGGATTAGGGTTAGAATATGGATAATGTTTAGGGATAGAGTTAGGTTCAGGATTAGAGTTAGAATATGGATAATGTTTACAGATAGAGTTAGGTTCAGGATTAGGAGTAGTAGAGATAAACTTGACATACAGTATCAGCCAGAAATATTGGACACACTCGTATTCACTTGAATGGGTAAGTGTGTGTGTAAATTAAGCTAAATAAATATGTGTGTACAGACCTGCTAATTAAGGAACTTAGCTGCCCTGGGTGATGTTGTCCAATGATTTTGAATTGAATGAAAAGAACATCTTGCAGTTTACCCTCTGCAATCAGATCGTGAGTGTGTTTGTCTGGGTACTTTGTTTATCGGCTGGCTGTGCGTGACCTTTGGATGTGTGAAGAAGAAACTATTCCTAGGGGGTCCTTGGATGTCCATGTACATTTCATCCAAAACAAGTAATTAAAAAGTGTGAGTGAGAGAAAAAGTGTGTATGTGACCGTTGCGTGTTTTGTAACTGTAACCAAGCACTTTGTAGAAGTAGTGCTCATATCTTGCCACTAGGGGAATAAAGCCTGACACACAGTGCCAGAGTCAGCTAGCCATCATTGATTAGACATCATCAAAACCGGGTGTCAGCGCATAGCAGATAGAATAAAACAGGCACACAACGACAAAATAGCGTTTTTTCTATGATTACTCTATGATTAAGGACACAGTAGCCACATTGCAAAGGGAGAAGGTATTATTCAGGAAAGCCTGACGTGGTTATTTTTCTCGTAACACTTAACAGAATCCATTTTCCTCATAGATAGTTAAAGTTGCCTTGACTAGTGCTGTTATTGAACTTGCTCCCAACTTTAGTCTGCAACATTTGAATTATTTAACTCTTATGGCTTCCCAGGTTCAGTGGGTAAAGTTTGGGTCAGTTAGCATGAAGGACTAATGACATGTTAGTTTAACTTATTGCTTAAGCCTCCTTAAATGGTATTTGACGGAAAGAGTATGTAAATATACTATAAATAGTTTGGATTAGTCGTGTCTAGTAAAATAATATTCATTTGATAATAACCATAACTGCTATGTTATATTTACCGATAATGTTTTAAACAAACGTTTTAAATAAACAATTGTTCAATAAAACCTAAAAAAAAGAAAGAAGAACATGAATGGAAACTTCCTCCACAAACTCACCCGATTGAACGCTAAACAATATGTAACTTATAAAGATGTTCAAGGGAACCTATTAAAGTTTGTTCTCAAATGTAAAAAGTTGAATCGAAGCAAGAACTCCAAACCACCTAACTGGAAAATATTGAAATGTGTTAAACATACATTACATTACATAACACATAAAAACGCCGCTTTTGATTCCATCATTTTGGTTGCGTGGTTTGTCACTTGGAAAAAGTGGCTCATCTAAAAAATACTTTTTCAAACCATTGTTCTAGAACACTGATCCACATAGAATGGATGGGAGAGTACTATGTGATCCTTTAGACCTATTTCTACAGTGATGTAAAAGTCACGGGGTAATGCTGCTCTAAGAAACCACTACACCAGTGATCTCCTCAAATACGTTCCTCTCAGGCTCCAGACTACCGTGAGGTGAAATACAATATCAGTTCTAGATTCTAACCTAATGAGTTTCCCATTTCATCCGACACACTGAATAGTAATGACAACCACGTTCTATCTTCATCTCTCTCGCTCTCACGCTCCTTAATGTTGTATGATGATACATTCTTAGTGACACATACCCTATGTTTACTGACTCTTGGACTTGGAAATAAGCCCTACTTCGCCAAAAACTAGATAGAATATCTGCTAAACTAAAAACTCCTGAAAAGCTAATATGTTAGCTATGGTTAGGCCTGGATACTTAAAATCAACCTCACCCACAACCTAAATACACACATTTTCTGAACACAAACCACACGCTATAAACACCCTCAAAACACACACACAGACAATAAAGCAAAGTCGGGCAGTTTTCTTTGACGTGACGATGACATGTAAATAAGAGGATGTTCAAATTCTAGGTACCTCCTTTGCAAATGTGTTTACATCCTGTTAACCATTTCATGTAACTAGTAAATATAACTAGCCGTCTGGCTTTGTCTTATCCTGTGATCATATCCTACTCGCCTCCATTAAATAAAAATATAACATATAACAATATAACAGTTTTGCACCACAAACCCAGTCAAATAGAAAGGTAGATAAAACTGACAAAAAGTTCACATAATAAAAGAGGGATTGTTAATTCAACAAAGTATAACTGATAAACAAACAACCAGATGACCTTTCAAATAGACGGCTCGGCTACTGTATATCCAACCAGCAATTAAACTAATTTACGTTTGTCTACTACAACTACCATGCAGGTAATCTTCTCACTGGTATGACCTTTTCCAAATAAGAAGGGTTTGGTCATGGGATGAACATTGTAATAAAAGACACTGTGCGTGTGGTGTGGAGACTCCAGTTGATATTAACCGTCTGAACCTGTATATCCCAACAAAGGGATATCTCTCAGGGGGGATCTTAACTATTCACATGATCAATACTTATATTGATCTTTCATCCTTGCTCTTACCTCTGACTCCAATACATTTTGAAATCACAAAAAAACAATACTGCATTGACGTGTGAAGACTATCCAACCACACAAACAGAGAATTATCTTTTCACTCTCATGTCTAGAATGAATAAACTCAAATTGACGCCTTGAATAAATTTTCCTCACGGTTAAGGAGGAGTTCTTTTTAAAATGTTACAAAATATAAAAAGATCCACACTTTATAAGTTCATCAGGTAAATGTGTATTCTAAAAAAGAGAAAATAGCAAGGAAAAATAATTCTACTTTATAGGAAACCTAATAAGACTTTAAATAAAAAGTGAAAATGTTTATTGTAGAAATAATAATACAACATTATATAGTCACAATCTTTTGATTGAAGTACAGTTTAAGAAAACTATAAAATATATTATACAATTCTGGTCTGGACTATAAAGTTATATCTGCCAATAGGTTAGCATTGGTATTTTTAGGATTGTAAGAAAAACACTTACCGGTAGTATGGTTGTATAGTCATACATAAAACATGAAACGTGTAAAATCAGATCTGTGAAAGTTCAAAAAACCCTGTTATGATGACAGACTAATAATTGTTGATGTACGAATTGAGTGTACAATATCAACAATATTGTACGGTACCGTGTCTGTTGTTTGTATGTCCTTGATGTCTGTTCCAGTGGTTGTATTGCTATGTTTGGTTTCTGTGTCAATAGTTTGAATTAGTTTCACCTGTTTCTTGTTAGCCAACATAAATATGTCAGTCTTTTGGGTTCAGTCTTTGTGGAAGCATTGTACTTTTTGTATGTCCAAGTAATTTTGCCAACCCGCGGTATAGTTTGTTTCAGTTTTACATTGTTAGATTGAATACTTGCTCATTTACTTATCCATGTTAAATGCATGTATGTCACAATTCCTAGTCCACTGAGGAAATCTAGTGGACTAGGAAGGTATTGGGACACTTATTAACGTATATTATATAAAACTTTGAGCACTTATAAATCTTTCACAACTGAAACAGATGTGGGTGATTAGAATGGGCACAGCTGGTTTAGATATGCTGATTATGTTTGTTTTTTAAGTCACTGGGTCTTTGTGCACAGAGTTGGTTATTGTTTCTATGTCACGTTACATCTATGGTGAGTGTTAGTTACGTTAAGTACTGTCTGTTTATTATAAGTCACAATATAAATAAACCTGTGTTTAAACAGAAATACACACTCTGCGCCTGGCTTTCCTTACACTGTACACCGTGTCTTTTTGCTTGTTACCTTTATAATTGATTTCTTTGTATTCAAATCCATGTTCTTGTTCTTCTGCAATTCGCCTGGTCATTATCCTTTCTTCTGCCTACCAGGACCTGTGTCTTCTGCCCCTGTTGCTGCTTCTGCCTGCATGTTAGAATTTATGCGTTTTCTCGTCCATATGTTTGCAGCCGTTTCGTTTTTGAATTGTTTGTGGGCATTTAGTCTATGTAATAACTGAACTTAAAAATGAAATAAAAAAATAAAATGACCAAAACTGATCAAAGCTCTCATCTGCGAAACGTGACAAATATCACACGTTTTTTCAGTTTCATCTCATCATCCCAAACAATGTAACCAAATCTTTCTGGGAAGAGTGCTAATATTAAAAGTGTAGAGCCATTGTGAACAACAGGAAATCAAGGTAACTGGAAACAGGTAGCCTGCAAGATCTCAATTTAAAAGTGCACGTTCAGTCGGTAATGTGGAGGCTTCTTTGGTTGGGAGAAAGCAAAAAAACCTTTTTTCTGTGACCCTATTTTGCTGACCTGTTGTTGTGTGACATACTGAACAACAATATAGCCAACAGTAGACACCAATTAGACCTTGTTACATTCTAAATAAAATATGAATTATAATAAGCCAAAATAAGCAACAGCCCGCAGCATTCAAACTAAGGTCTATAGACGATAACCTGATTAGCACTACTATAAACAATTCTTACAATTCCTCAAATTCACACACACCAGCAGCACAGATACACAGCAGCAAAAACAGTCATTTCACTTATATTAACCCCAGCAGTAGCAGGTCCACAGAGAAAGACTAAGATCAACAGACGGGGGCCATGGAGTCCACGAACATGAGGAATTAATAAAGGAGCTTTTTAGCAAAACGCCTCAGGTTTCCTCATACTATGGTGACTATGTGAGAATAATCTGCCCTATACTTTCTGCTGAACAGCTCCAAACACACACACACACACACACACACACATTGCCTACCTACATTCCCAGAGCTCTTTAAAGTGCATTTCATTTTCTCGTACTTTAGGGCGCTTCACACACTGACATCATCCCACTCGCACACAGTACATGTGAATCACACCGCTGATAAAGTGTTGGAACTCAATAACAAAGGTAACAAAAGTTTCAACGTGTTATTTGGTCTGAAAAACTCCTGGGATGTTAAGGCCAATCACAGAATTAAATGGTCAAATCTGGTATATTTAGGATGCTTAAAGGTTGAATAGTACCCCAGAGAGAATTAGTTTTAAAGCCCCATAGAATTGATACATCTGATGTCTTTGGGAATCTGGGACCTATGAGAAGATTGGGATTAAAATTCTACTTGTTTAAACAGAAACTAAATCAAAGGGTTGTGGCAATTGCTTTTCAATAGCCTTTTTGTTATAAAAAATAGCTTAAAATTATTTTGATCTGCAAAACGATGAAGTGAAAATATGTTTACGTTTGGAAAATAGTGTTTTTGCAAGCGCACCAATAACTGTATAATTCAGGCCATTGTAATTGGACCTTCATATAATAAGCACATGCACTGCGCCCAGCGTGAGATAGAATCAGCTCGTTCTACAAAATCTAACTATTTGCCCACACTTTTTCTTTGCATTTTAGTGGGAGGTCGGTGACTTTACAAATTTACAAATACTCTTCTATAGCAATATTCTTCTTGAGCTGAAAAGTAGCAGGATTTTTTCTACTCCCTTACATAAGTTATTGTTAAAGACCTAATGTAGGACAGGGTGTCATTTTTTTGCAAACACAAATAACAAAAATGTCTGGCTACAGATATTCCATTAGATTATGTTTATATTTTCAGCTCCCTGAAAGAATAAAATAAGGTCCAAAAAAGCATTCAAAACCTGAACCCCAAATTCGAAAAGCCCTTGAGGCTTACTGGTGATAAAACCACATTCTAATCAACTCCACAATGACCACAAAGAACTGACCTTGAGGCCATTGAATTCTGCTACGATGTATTATTACTCAAAGTAATACAATGTGGTTACTTTTGTATTACTTTTATATTATGAGACATTAGTATAGGCAAATAGGAATATATCCAAGTGAATAACACCTATCAGATCACTGGAACAATCAACTTTAGACTTTAGACTTTATTTAGATTATTCATTTGACCTTATTTAGTGTACTGTATTTGTTTGTAGTTTGGACTAAGAAATAACCCTGTGAAATTGCCTCCTATCTACATGAAAAACCCCTAAATAACAAAGTAAAATATATTTTTTTAATTTCATGTCTATAATGGGATTTACAGTCAATGTCATCAGCATTGTGGAACCTTGTTGATACGTAGGGAGGTGTACTACACATTGTCCTGAATTCCATCACCAGGTCCTTGTCGTTGTCACGGTTGTGGTGTGTGGTGTTCCACATGGAGTGTTTAGTGGGGAGCACTTCCTGTGTTTTGTTTTGATTAGGAGCATAGCTGTTTCAGGTTAGCGATTTGCACACACCAGGTTGTGGTTTAGAAATTAGTTGGGTATTTAAGTTGAGCGTTTGCCTTTGTCAGATTGTACAGTATTATTTCAAAGTCTCGCATGGAATTTGGTGAGTGATCTGTATACATCGCTGTTTTTTATTGTTATGTAGTAGACACTTTTAGTAAATGCTGTTTTCATTTAGTGTATCTTTTTTCCGTTCGTTGTGTTTGTTGGTTTTAAATTATCATTAAACCCCCACGAACGTGATCCACCGGCTCTGCATTTAGCTTTTAATCGCACTACACCTCCAAGGTTCGTGACAGTTTTTCAACACTGTGGTTGAGTTTGTCTAAACGCCACCAGTCCACCATGGCTAAAATATTACAAAACAGGACACTATATGATATTCTTAGTATTTCTACAGCCTGCAAATTATAAAGATAACTGGTATTGAGTTGGCTAAAGTAAAATAAAGTGAAGAAAGGGCAAGTGGCATGGGTCTCTTTAGAATATCCTGCGTCCTGGCAATTTTTCTTCTACACATGATAGTTACAATGATAATCACCTACTGTCATACACGTAACGGCCAAAACAAATGCTTTACATGAGAGGAGCCGGTTCTGATTCATTTTTTTAATCGTGTTAATATATTCCTGCACTTTTTAGAGGCAATCAATGCGAAGTATGCGCCTGATTACCTGGGCCCTGGTCCAAATGCATAGAGCATCTCAGTTCAGTCTGGATAGTGTGATTAAGGCACCTCCACTTTTCAGCTGTGGATCTGTATTTACGTACATTTTGCATTACAATTGTTCCAGGCATCTCCCCCCTCCACAACCACGGATCCTTAAAAGGAAATCGTGTCATGTTCAGATTACGTGCGTCTTGTTGAGAAATCCTAAAATATCCGATTACTTGATCTCCCTTGCACAAGTACAGCTTTGTCCGTCAAGAAACAATGGTGTTTATCTGCGGACTGCATTTCGGGGATGACCCAGCATGTGTCTATTCTCGTACCCGTGGAGACCATACCGCTGATTATGGATAGAGGAAGGGATGTTACTAATTAGATCCAGCCTTTTTACCAAGGTAAAGGCATGAGAAACCAGTTACCACTGCTGAGTTATCAGAAGTGTGGGAGAGTAGCTGGATTAGCCCAGGGTTACACACAATATACACGGCTCTACTGGTGTGCCACAAGAACAAGAGAACAAATAGATGGTCAGTTATGGTCTGCTTAACAGATCTTCTTAGCACAGTGACTCACATCGAATTTGAAATAAAACAATGTCTTCTTGCCTCGTCTTTCATCTAAGTTTCCTTGAATTTTCTTTCGAGATGCTACGTATAAAATGGACCGATAGAAAATGTGAAGAGAACGTCTTTGTCAATGTATTAAAAACAGGCGCAATGGATTCATTTGTATTCATGTTTAGTGGATTGTTGATCGAATTGAGATGAACCACGTCAAAATGATTTACATTCCCGGAAAAAAGGAAAACGAACAGCCTGTCCACGTGCAGCAGCTGCTCAGTCACTGCCACGGTCGTCTGGCCTGCTAGCTGAAAATCCCACATGTGCCTGATTGGATCCTGCCCCTCCAATCAGAAGCATTAGCGCCACTCCAGCCTACTGACGTTAGGCATCCGAATGAGTGTGAGAAAAGAAGAGCACTTATTCTCCAGTAGGTAGAGTGTTATGTATTCCGGTAGCGCTGTGACCGTATGAGCTTGTCAGGTAGGGTTTGTGTTTGCTACCACTAATCCAGACAGGTCTTTGAACTGACTCTTGACGTTCAAAGGACTCCCAGTTCCTCCACTGCAGCACCCACACTGTATTTAGTATACATTATTTTGTAATTCAGTTATCTAACAGATCAAACCCTAAAGGGTCTCAATATTTTTGACAAACACCTTCATGAGAAAACTACGGAAGTTGTTAAATTATACATTTCTCTGAGAATTCCAGTTAGTATAAAATTATATCCCATCACAATAGAAATAAAACACCAAATACCTCAGGATTCTCCCACACTAAAAATAACTTCTCAGTTTCCACACATGCATTGACCACAAACAGATTTTTTTAATCACACACTCCCCTCTGTCTATACCCCCAACCCAGGCCCTCCCCCCCACCCTAACTCATACCAGATTGGTGTCTGGCCTTTTGAAAAATCCTAAATTTAGTGGTGAGAACTAATTATGAATGATTGCAGGCATTAAGGCTTCCCCAGGTAAATTCCGAGTATTTCCGGAATTCTCCCAACTAGGCGAATCATATTTATTTATCACATTTTACCCATTATGTAGAAATGGGAATCCCAGTGTGTGTGTTTATGATCATCGTGATTCGTGACGTACTGCCCTACAAAATGCTTTAGGTATTTTGCATTGACAAACAGTAGCAAAACAAGCTGTGAAAATGTTTTTTATCCTCTTGATCTTTCATTGACAAACATGTTCTCATTTATAGTCACACTTGGCCACAAATATGGCCACAATTGGCACACATACATGTAATATTTTGTAAAATCGATTTTGACCAAGATACACGCTTGGAGTCTTCTATGATGCATAAGGAAAGAATTGCAAGGGCCCTTCCTCCGTACAGAATCTCTTCAGATCCTTCCAAGGTCTTGTGGACTCTCATGTTCACCTCATTCAGCAGGTTTACTATGGGGTTTAGGTCATGGGACTGGAATGACCATGGGGAAACTAAACTACCATAAGTTCACCCAGCACAGCCAGAAGAGCCTGGTTCCTATCTAGGTTTCTTCCTAAATTTGACCTTCACAGAGTTTTTCCTAGCCGCTGTGTATCAACATGTTCTTGTTGTTCAACTTGTCAATGCGTGCTCTGTCGGATTCAGGCTGGGTGTTTGTAAAAGCACTTTGTGACAACTGTAAAAACGGCTTTATAAATACATTTAATTGATTGATTGAAAACCTTTGTTCTGTGGTCAGTGGACCATTTTAGTTTTGATGTGCTCTGCTTTGGAACAAGGTTCTGCTGGACGATCCCGCAATGGCCCAATTTAAGCTTCCTGGCAGAGGCAATAAAGTTTTAATATTGGCTGGTACTTTATGGAGTTCATTACCATGTACTCTAACACGTTTTAAAACAGACCCATAACGTCAAAGATTGACTACCATACCTCATTGTGGGGATGAGGTACTTTTTTGCATGGCTATTCGTCTGTCTACTCCAAACCTGGTTTTCATTTTAGAAAAGCTTTATTTTTAAGTAGTACCTGGTAACATTGAAAGTTCCAGTAACATTTGGGAAACATTTGCCCCTGAGTTTGTTGTTGACAGCAACTGGCTTTTTTAGTTTTCTAGGGCTGCCAATAATTATGAAACATGTTATTTGAGAAAAATATCTGTGCCCTTTATTACACATTCATTTTGTCCAATAATGTTTTATTCAATTAAAGGCTGTATATTAGTGATTATTTTGAATGAAAGAGTCAATACAGCAAGGACAAAAACATTCTTTATATATTTGTATATAATAAAGGTTGCCTATATTAGTGGAAAACCCTGTATCTGTGTTTGTTTACAGATTTACTTTACACGCCAGGTTTTAATGGTACGGTTTCTCTATTTGTTTAAAGTAAAACAAGCAGCGGTTATCTGTAAAAGTATATCAGCAACGTAGTGATTGATTCCAAGCGCAGAAAGGTCAAGCAGGCCAGTTTAGAGTGGTGTTCATTTATTCGGTGTAAGGGTGTACTAAGCACTGGAGACTGGAAATATGCACAACACTAACTCATGTCTAGCTGTTATTAATGACCCTGTTACCTATGCAGAAGTGTAGTGTTGTCATGGAGTGATCTGTGTATTTTAGGTTCTTCATTATTTTAGAAAAAACAAAAAAATCCTTTAAGTTTTTTGTTTTGTTTTTTACAGTAGTGGTTAATTATTTCCAAGGGGCTCAAACACGACAACTATGTCTACTGCATTTAAATGGTCAAGTTAAATAATGCATGAGCTGTAAGGATCTAATTTGCATGCAGCCCTTTGCTGTACGTTTTAACTGGTCAGCTTATTCCCCTTCGAATGGATAATTAAAAACAACTTTAATTTGTGTCTACATTGCCATTGGATTATTTTCTCACACATTAGCCCACATTTTGAGTTTGCTCAGTGTCGGGAACAATCATGCTCTCAAACCAGGACAGAAAAACACATTTAATAGCATCTTAAGGCACTTCACCGTTACATTGTGTTCGCAGGGAGTGCTATGAATAACGGAATGCACTGTCAGCTATATAGTCCACTGTGTTGCCTATATGGACACGCATTCATTATTGTAAGCACTATTACAAACCCATGCCGCTTTTAAATATCACCAAATGTAATGTAACACAAGGCAAAGTGCCCAACATTAGTAGTTATTAATTACTAACTTACGATTCGAATAGTTGCGATGAGGTCAGTGGGAACAACGTGCGCTACTTCATCGGTGGCACTGGCGAGGGTAGCATCCGTGCCAAGGAGGAGGTGACCAGGAGACCCGCGGTCCCGCATGAAACTCCGACTCCGGAGTCACTGTCCCCGGACTCCGTCCCACAGCCCCAGGCAGAATCTGGTCCCCTCTCTGAGTAGGGCTCCTCCTGTTCTAAGCTGGCAGACCGAATGTGAGAGAGTCTGAGGGAGATGGAGAGAGAAGGGAGAGAGGAGGGAGCGAGGGAGGTTGGGAGGGAGTGAGAGAGTGAGGAGGGAGGGAGGGGACGAAGAGAGGAGGTTACAGCGGATGAAATCGAGAACAAAGGCAGGGTTTCTTTGTCACTATACAGCCATTATCTTCGGCACAAGGATGAATCAGGTCGCGTTGACGATATGATGCCACCATGGCAACGGTGTTTGGATGCGAGCTCATATAATGTTGGGTTATTGCCTGCTATAAGTGATGTCAAGGGTTTCGAGTGGATTTATTATAATGTTATATTAGATGTAATGGCTGTGATAATTTTATAGCCCAATAACACGTCATTTTAACAGGCAGAATGAAATCGAATGATGTCACAGCTGCAGCATCCTTGAGGATTTTTCCAGCTGAGAGTTGGAAGTTGAAGTATGGACCTTTCCAAAATGCACTTAACAATTCCAAAAAGCTGTTCACACCCGCTGAGAAAAAAATCAAAAATAACTTGACAGGTTGTGACAAAAAAAAGCACAGGCTGTGATTTTGCCAAGCAGTGACATGTCATCATTCAAGAGTTTAGCACATGTGCAAAGCGTTATGACGCAAACCTTGGGCCACTTTTTTTACACCACATTGACGTTGCCGCGTTAGAAAGAGGCATTTAGGTAAAAGGGCATTTTATTGTGTGTTACAGACACGTTGAATGACTGACTGAATTGGTTGTTTGGTTAAATACCACATATATTGACTACAAGCCAAATCAGAGATGCAATCTTTTCCCTGCTCAATAGGGATTCCCAGGATAGGCCAACAGAGAGGTTTCATCAATAACGTACAGTTACAGCAGTACATCAACAAGATGTCACAAGTTATTCAAGCCGTCGGCTGAAATGCTCTCTCCCTATTCAGAATAGGTGTGCATTATGCATAAGAGATGCTTGTTGTTACTAAACCCATTTAATCCGGTGTCTATGCCCCTCTTGTGCTAGTCCACGGGGGGATAAGACCTGGGACCGAGGGTTGTTTTGGGCTGCTTTTGGGGCCCATAAAGGTTCCCTTTGTTTCGTCGAACAGTGCCGTAAACCGAGACCGGGCCCGTCCTTCAGACAGGAGAGGGTGGTATTTTGCGGCCCTTCCATTTACCATCGGAGAAGGTGGCATTGTACACCTGCGTGGCTTGGTCTGGATGTGTGTGCGTGTGTGTGTGTGTTTTCGTGTGCGGTGTGGAGGTATGGCGCTGGGCGAAGTAGAGCAGGTGTGCCAGGTGGCAGGAGGGGATTGGACAAGAAAACACAGGGTATCGGTGTTTGAGTTCAAACAAACACACGTAGCTACTTGTCCTCTGCCATTTGCATAGACACACAGCAGCGCCGACAGAACATCTCCCAAGTCCTCTGGTGATCCATATCTGGGAACACCAGACAACCACTTCACACGTCTGTCATGTACTGCTTCTGGGAAATGCGTTGAATAGGGCACTGGGTCAACGTTCCCATCTTCGTTCTCTCCTACCTTTCACACATCCTCTACATTTAGACAGTCGCCCAGTTTGTAGATGAGCCAATAGCGTTGTACATAAGTCCAGGTATATGCAGTGCTTACATCTACAGGCCTTGTGCTCTTCAGCATGAACAATGCCGTGTCAGCATCTGTGGACCTGTCACTCAGGATCCCTCCCTAGGCAACAGTTAACCGTGTCACTCAGTATCAGTCTCAGCAACGCCGGAGGGCTGTGGGACAAAGGGGCGGCCCCGTTGACCTGTTAGTCGATTTATCATCAACAACGCAGCTCGCTTGACTCTGTTCAACTGGACATCCAACAGTTTAAACTCTAGCCCTCCCAAATCCAACCACGGGTGCCTTGTGTTTGCGTTGGCACAATGGACGTCTGTCCAGGCCTCCTGGCTTTGAGTTACATGTCTTTCCATCGCTCTTTTTCTCTTCCTGTTTTGCTAGCCAACCCGATTCCTCGCGCTGGGGTCCATTTTTTCGTTCCCTCGCCTCTCACATTCGCTGTATTTCATTGGTGCTCTTGCAACATCTTTGTCTGTGTAACGTGGTTAGAAGACAGAAGCCAGGCACAGGAAGGAATGCTGAAGCAGAATTTTAATGTGTGAAGCAGGTCATATGACTGGGATTTGACTATATAAGCTGTACACTGATTCTAACTATTACACACAGACAGACATACATAAACACAACACATAAGCGCAACACGTAATATGCCACAATACTACACGAGAATACATGGACAAGCAGAGGGAATACAGTTCATGGAAGTAATTGGACACTGACATAATTTTCATAATAAGTAAGAAGATATTTGGAATTGCAACCATTTTCTTACATCTCCTTATTTCAGGGGACACATTAACACAATCATGATTAAAATTTTCATTTTTAATCCTGCTTTATGTCTGGAAGGCATGGACATCACTTAAGTTTCCACCTTTGTGATGCTTTGCCAGGCCTTTACTGCAGCTGATTTCAGTTGCTGTATGTTTGTGGGTCTTTCTGCCTCAAGTTCTGGCTTTAGTAGGTTAAATGCATGCCGGATCGGGCTGAGATCAGGAGATTGACTTGGCCATTGCAGAACATTCATCCTCATTGCGATAATAATATTCTAGGTTGCATTTGCAGTATGTTTTGTGTCATTGTCCATCTGTAAAGGAAAGTGCCGCCCAAACATCAACACTGAATTTGGCTGAATCTGAGCAGACAATATAATCCTTTACACTTCAGAATGCTGCTTCTGTCTTCTGTTATGGGTTCCTGCTATCTCTGGATGGATGGATTTCTTTTGCAGCTTCTTCGACAACATGTTGTGCGTTCACAGCAACAGCTTCCAAATGCTAATCCCACACCTGGAATCAACTTCAGACCTCTTACCTGCTTAATTGGTTGGAAAAAAACGAATTGCCGACACCTGTCCATGAAACAGCTCTCTAGGGAGGCGCCCAGGTGGCATTCGTACAAGATGCCCGAACCACCTCAACTGGCTCCTTTCTATGCAAAGGAGCAGCGGCTCTACTCCGAGTTCCTCTCGGATGACTGAGCTTCTCACCCTAAGGGAGAGGCCAGCCACCTTTCTGAGAAAACCCATTTCGGCCGCTTGTACCCGCGATCTCGTTCTTTCGGTCATGACCCAGCTTTCATGACCATAGGTGAGGGTAGGAACAAAGATTGACCGGTAGATCGAGAGCTTTGCCTTTCGGCTCAGCTCTCTTTTCGTCACAACGGTGCGGTGAAGCGAATGCAACACCTCCCCCGCTGCTCCGATCCTCCGACCAATCTCCCGCTCCATTGTTCCCTCACTCGCGAACAAGACCCCGAGGTACTTGAACTCCTTCACTTGGAGTAAGGACTCATTCCCTACCCGGAGTAGGCACTCCACCGGTTTCCTGCTGAGAGTCATGGCCTCAGATTTAGAGGTGCTAACCCTCATCCCAGCCGCTTCACACTCGGCTGCGAACCGATCCAGTGAGTGCTGAAGGTCACCGACCGATGAGGCCATCAGGACCACATCATCCGCAAAAAGCAGTGATGTGACCATCAGCCCACCGAACGGGAACCCCTCCCCCCCATGACTACGCCTTGATATCCTGTCCATGAATATTACAAACAGGATTGGTGACAAAGCGCAGCCCTGGCGGAGGCCAACCCCCACCTGGAACGAATCCGACTTACTGCCGAGGACACGGACACAGCTCATGCTTTGAGCGTACAGAGATTGGATGGCCCTGAGAAGAGACCCCCTCACCCCATACTCCCACAGCACCTCCCACAAAAGATCCCGGGGTACCCGGTCATACGCCTTCTCCAGATCCACAAAACACATGTAGACTGGATGGGCATACTCCCAGGCCCCCTCCAGGATCCTTGCGAGAGTAAAGAGCAATGCGGTTTTCGTCCTGGCCGGGGAACCACGGACCAGCTCTTTACTCTCGCAAGGATCCTGGAGGGGGCCTGGGAGTATGCCCATCCAGTCTACATGTGTTTTGTGGAGAGTCTTTTTATTTTCCACAAAAGAAAAACTTTTTAAAATAAACTTGCACACACACTGTCCCGTGTGATACAAAAGTGTGAACAGTGCGCAGAGTTGTTTGTTTTGTCTCTACTTTTTTCTCCTTTTCTCTTTCCCTTTTCTCTCTCTCCACACTGCAGCAGCAGCCAGACAGGTTCTAGTCATCTCTAAAAGGTCAGACTCTCACTCTGTCAGGCATGCTCAAATTTGCTCTCTCTCTCTCTCTCTCTCTCTCTCTCTCTCTCTCTCTCTCTCTCACTTATTTGTTAGCTCTCTCGCCCCTTTCTACTCACCATGCTTCCGAGAGTCAACACCCAGGAAAAGTCAAATTTCACAACATTTGAGTATGCTGGGAAGCGGAGGAGTTTGGTCCTCTTGTGCGCGCGCGCACACACACACACACACACACACACACACACACACACACACACATACACACCAGTATACTCCTCAGAATAGCTTCTCTGTACACTCCGACAAACAGCAAAACACGAGGACAATGTGCATTGGTAGGAGAAAAGAGCTGGATGCAATAAGTCATATATTGGCTAGGTTTTCTGGTCATTTAGTTGTATGGGCTTTAGACTGTAGAATAGTTACTATAATCATTGAGCCGTATGGTGTCTAGACTAGATTACCTGCGTATGAAGATTGCTGTTTTGTAATTACTGGGATATAAAGGCTGTTTCATGACAACATTTGTCATTAAGGATCGCTTTGACAAAAAACGGGGGACTGCTCCGACAACAAAACAGATATGTTGTCTGCCTCTTATAGCATGTAAGCGTGCCACGACGAGTCCTTTCTGCAGGCAAATGTACACTCGGACCAGGGCTTTCGACTCAACGTATTATCTGAGGAGGTTTGGGGGGGGGGTGGTCTGGGTTCGTCTGGGAAAGCGCCTTCCTGAGGAGCTCTAGGAAGACCGGAGAAAAGCCAGAAGCTCTGCTTTGTAGGTTAAGAGCTTCCCGAACATCTCAGTCGTGACGACCACCCACCCATTTGATTAGACACAGACATTAAGTGAACTTATGGTTTTACATGTATTTTTTTAATTGAGTTTTCAACTGAGGTAAATTAAAGTGGAAAGAAATGAAACGTGACTGGGTTATGGTGAAATGCGTGTGCGTGGCGGGCAAATGTTAGTCACATTGAGGACCTCCAATTAGTTCCACGTTGATTCAGCTTCGTCACACAGCATTTGTCGGTTGAATTAATGTCGATTTAATTAGCTTTTAATTTCACAATACCATTTACTGTACCTCCCTTCAGATTTGCTTCTGACCATGAGAAATGATGAGTAAGATGGGTTTCAGTATGCAATGTTTTTCATCACACGCACTTTAATTTTAACCGTACCCACTTAACTATAGACACAACTTGTATTTCCTTTAATGTTAGACGTGTAATATGTTTTGCCAGACATTTCATCCAATTAAATACCAACTTATTGAACAGCATTAACGCATACCGACCAATGATCAGGCTCTTTAGTCAAAGTGGTAGAAATCATCTCTGCATATAGTGATATTTATTCACTGTAGCGGGCGTACTAAATAATAGACACTGCACTGATCATCTCAACAGGAAGAGATGTTGGAGGTGCATAAGGAAAATTCATAAACCTGTGGACGCGATAATTCATTCTGGTCCAAAACGAACCGAAGGTGATGAGGTCATAATCTACTATTTCCTCATTTCCTTGTGCGTATGTGTGTGTGTGTGTGTCTGTGTTTCTGGGTGTGTGTTCCACATGCTTGACCCACAGTGGTATTTATGGCAGCACTCGCTATTGGAGTGGCAAAAGGCCTGCAGTGGTTTAGATTGAACAGGAGAGGAGAGATTAAACACAGAGCAGAGAGAACAGAGACCTGACCACCATTACGCCATAAATACTGCAGTATCCATCATCTATCCCGTTACCTCTTATATCTTCAAAACGCACACAACTGAGAGCACATGCATGCCTCTTCCAGAGTCGAAGCGCTGCAAATCCAATACAATCGCAGACAAATCCCATGAAACGTCATCCTCAATTCAAACCTGCCTGCTATTTCCGTTACGCGTCTAGACCTCGACTGGTTGGAAGAACATTGCGACTTCGCCCTAAAGCTCCTTCTGCTCTCTCTCTCTCTCTCTCTACTCGTTTTTCTGACAAAAACAATAAAGTTTTCATGAACTTAAAGCGTGTGTCATTTCCCAGAGTGCCCCTGAAATATGACCTCACTCCTCTAACATACTGGCTCGTATTCTCCCTCTATATGGGCCAGCAGCAACTTACTATCCCAGCTCTCTTCTTCTGCCTCAGCCTCCCTCCCTCTGGCTTCCCCCCCCCTTCTCAATTCCCCCTGTCTTGAATGGCCGCATGTGTTGTGTTTATCACTATGACTTCGCACAGACGTAAACTAGATGAAAGGGTTTTGTGAGTGTGTGTGTGTGTGTGTGTGTGCGTGTGCGTGTGTGTGTGTGTGTGAGTGTGTGATCCCATATTCTAGCTTGCACTGAATCTTCCATTCCCATCACAGTGTGTCAGAGCAGTTAAGCTGAAGAGGTTCCCACCCGTATACGTTTGCGTCCAAGTGTCTGTTTCTAAGAGAGATTCTCTCCATTCTCAAATAAAAACGCTCCTTGGGGATCTTTTAGGGGTTTTTACAATTTCAATAATGGGCCACGGCCGCCGGGGAATCAGTCAAATGATTTTCTGAACATTTATGAACCGTTCCAACTTGTTTTATGATACGTTGGATTCTCCCATAGGTTTCATTAAGAACCCTTAAAATATCTTCTACAAGCCTTTTCTGTTAGACAGAAGGGTGTGTTTTGGATTGGAGCTTAGGATATGTGTGCCCTAATGCCTTCAACCGAGAAAACAAATATTGAAGAAGAAAATACTCTTGAGACATTTGCCAACGCGCACACACAAAATTTGTGCGCACACAAATCGCACACGAATACGCACACAAGCGGTCACATGCATGTGTCTGCTTTCTATCGCGTTGACCCACACAGTTTCTCACCCATCTCCGAAATAGCTCAGTCATGCACGGATCCAGACATCTTATAGTCATGTGTGAGAGAACCGCATTTCACAAAGGCAATCTTAAAGACAAAATCAAACGGTCCATTCACTGGAAATCAGTGAGCCGAGAGTAGCCTCTTACAAACGGCCTGAGAGGCTGACAGCGGTCCATGGAATGATAATCCAAAGCTGAAAACAAGAAGAGGGAAGGGTATAAGAAATGACACGTACGTCAGGATGTTCTCCATGTTTTGTCGTCTGGATGACTAGCTAACCTGCCTGGCTGAGAGGGGCTGAGAAGGGCTCTGGGGATGGCTGAGCCAACTGGGCTGTTGAGCCCATTAAATCACCAGCGAGACACGTTCCCATTCCTACTCACTGACTACCGGTCACAGCCCCAACATGACACTTACTGTCCACCCGCTTTGTGGGTTTCCTCCACAGAACCAGAGTGAGTTATAGAGACCGACGACGAGAAAGGGAAAGTACATGACAGAGAAGAGACAAATGGAGTGGAGAGAAAAGGTGACATATTGACATTCGTGTCCAGTCCCAGTGTCCCCTGAACCGTCGCCATGACGTTGCATTCCTAGCAACCGTCGTCAATCGCTCCAGCAAACAAACAGCCAGACAGTCCGTCCGTCTGACCAATCAATACTGACTTTTTCACAATCTTGCAGATTGCCGCTGCTTTTCCACAGATCGATTGGTGGGCCTTAACCATTTCCAACATTCAGGAGAGCCAGTGCCTGAGGGAACATATACTGCAGTAACAACAGCTCTGACAGATTCATGTGGCTGTAGCACCCCACTCAGTGACATTATTACTTTGCCATGAAGAGTGTTGCCTCGCAGAGGATAGTGAAACATTGGCGCATTGACTACTAATGCTGTCAGCCAATGGCTACCTGGACTGCTATTGTCAGCCAATGGCTACTCGGACTGCTATTGTCAGCCAATGACTACCCAGATTGCTATTGTCAGCCAATGGCTACCTGGACTGCTATTGTCAGCCAATGGCTACCTGGACAGCTATTGTCAGCCAATGGCTGCCTGGATTGCTATTGTCAGCCAATGGCTAACTGGATTGCTTTTGTCAGCCATGGCTATACCTGGACAGCAAGCTACCTTTTCTAGTGTGCATCTTTTGTATTCCATACCTTTAACAGTGTAAATAGACATCAAACGTGGCAGCAGCTGCTATCTGAGATAACTTGGAGCATTTTAGCTACAGATCCCCCCTGTTGTTCACTTCAATGTGAATAGAATGAACTGTTGGATGTGGAATTTAGACGTTTGAGCTGTGGCGTAGAAGGTCAATGGACTCTTTCTGTTCTCTGCCTGATTAACTAGCTGCCAAACGCAAACGTATTGCTAGATAAAGTTGTAATGATACTCTCCACAAATAAACAAATATCAGTCTGTTTGCCAGTCAGCAGGTTTTCTTGACAATAACTCCTTTTGATCATTTGTGCACATTGCAGGTTCAGATAAACGGTTAGCTAGAATGCTACTTACTCTGACCACATGCAGTGTGCTTGTCTACCATACACCATGCCAATGAGACGCCATTTGTTTGGGTCTTTGCTCGTAAAAACATGTCATATATAGTTTAGTAATTAGTGGTTCTATTGAAATTAGACAACGGATCAGATTTGGATTTTTGAGACAAAAAGAGCCTTGGTTAAGACCCAAAAGCTACTCAAAAACGCCCAAAATTATCTTTATTAAGAATCGAAGCTTTTAATTTTTAGGTCTTCTTTGATGAAGAATAATGCTTTGTTGCAGTTGCAATAAGCAAAACCAAGTACGTTTTGTTGTGCATTTTAATGCGGTCAAGACTAAAACACACCGTTACCTCATCTTCTTCCAGTTCATCAGCACCTGTACCACATTAACCTAGTTCTGGTGTGACCGTTTGTTATTCTAGAAGTACCCGCAGATCTACTGAATATTACAGGTGGGAATGTTTCTCTTCTCTTAGGGTGCCAGTGCTCCAAAAATAGCTGAACGTTGACAAAAGAATGTTAGTTATACTGCTACTTTAAAAAAAATCAAGGTCAGCACCTAATCTCATGCAAGCTACAAGATATAGAGAGAGATGGAGAGCAAGAGACCACGTGATAATGTAACGTACAGACAATATCAGCACATTTTCATTAAACATTGATTTTGCCGTTTTAATTTGATTCTCGACATTGACAATAACAGCATTTTTTTTATTAAAATTTGCTTTTCCTTTTGACTGAACACTATGCATATTGTTACAATTTTGTTTATCGATGAGATTTGGCAACATTCGGTTTGTCCTCAGGACAATAGCGCAATTTGAATGCGAGAGACAAAAACGGTGTGACCAAGGACGAGAGAGTGAAAATACATTGTGAGAAGATTCACAGTCATGTAACATGCAACCGAATACATCTCTAAATAACACGAAAACCAGTGTGTGTCCACAGATATCCCACATGACTTCATGCTGTTACCATGAGGTCTATTCGGCTGTTTTGTGTGCTGCAGTTTTTGCCTGAAGTCCCAGCAGTCAAGCAGGACAGCTTTAGCCCCGGGCTCAGTTTAGCTCTAGTAGGCTATCTTCTCCTCCTCCATTCGTTATTAATGCAGAGGGGATGAATAAATGAACGAGGTGGATGTGTCTCAGACTTTACCTGTCTATCCGTAAACCTGTCTCACCAGTTTCCGTGACCCTAATGGTCACCGTATCAACAGCTTTCAAAGCGGATGTCGGGGTAGTTTTTGTGTGGTTCATTATGAAAATGAATCAGGACAAATTATTTTAAAATGTTTTAATTGGCTACGCTGACAATATAATTCATATTAAAGATCAAAAAGCACTTTTTTCATTTTCTTTGGATTTCAAAAGCAGAATGGGCCTGTGAGTACGCAGTGGCAAGGACAAGTATGTGAACCCCATGGAATTGACTGGTTCTCTGCAGTAAGTTGCCAAAAAATGTCATCTGATTCACAACAACAGACAAACACAATGTGCTTAAGCTGATAACATAAACACAATTCATATTTCTTGTGTCTTTATTGAACACACCTCTTAAACATTCACAGAGCTGGAGTAAATAAGTAAGTGTAGGGTGCAATGTGGAGGAAGATCACATTTGTGGAGTTTTTTTTTCAATAAAGCAAACACACAACTACGAACGGAAAATGCATGAACTGTGAATGAAACAATATTGTGCATAGACGGCGACTTTTTACAAATACAAACACAGCTAACAATAAACAAACACTCACCTACAACGACAGTAATTTTGAAATATTATCCAGCAAAGTGGTGACATTTCCCAGTGACTAAAATACCCCAACAAATTAGCAAATCCACCCCTGCTGTGTGCATTAGCAAAACAACTCACCGATAAATAGGAAGTGCACCCCACTAAACACCCCGTGTGGAACCAACTCTAGACATAGACATGATTACATAATGAAGCTAATTGGAGTAAGTAGCTTGCACAACTGGAATCCAATTAATTAAATACGTTTGGAGGTGTCGGCTACTTTGTTTGATTAACGACACTCAAGCATGTTAAGATTGCTGTTTGTACGAACCATCACCAGATGTGAACCATGCCTTGCAAAAAGGATGAATCCTCAATAATGTAAAAGAGAGTGGCTGATTTGAGTAAGGCTGGAAAGGGATAAAACACAATTTCAATGTGTTTAGGCATCCATCAATTTACAGTCAGACAAATTGTCTATAAACAAAGACCAATTAGTACTGTGATTACTCGTTCTAGAAGTGGGCGCCCAGCTATGATGAATCCTCAATAAAGTTAAGAAGAACCCATGAGTAACAGCTGAAAGCTTGAAGACATCACTGGAACTGGCGAACCTCCCTGTCAATGAGTATACCATACGTGCGTCCTTGAACAGGCGAACTGTTCATAGCAGAAGTCCACAGAGGTAGCTACTGCTCACCCAAAACAACTATGCAGCGCGCCTGAAGTTTGCACAAGAGCACATTGGCAAACCACAATGCTACGGAGAAAATGTTT
The DNA here is from genome assembly GCA_029465975.1 of Dallia pectoralis. NCBI lineage: Eukaryota > Metazoa > Chordata > Actinopteri > Esociformes > Umbridae > Dallia > Dallia pectoralis. The sequence continues at coordinate 9,930,418 of CM055755.1, forward strand.
TGTGGACTGATGAAACTAAAGTCAAATTGTTTCGGAAGAAAACTCACCGCTATGTATGGCACAAAAAGGGCACCGCTTGCCGACATCAAAATATAAACCCAACTGTGAAGTATGGTGGAGGGAGCATCATGACTTTGGGTTGATTCGCTGCCTCAGGGCCGGGACCACTTATAATCAAGGGGAAAATTAGGTTGCAAGTTTACCAAAATATCCTGCAGGACAATATGGCTGTCCACCAGCTGAAGGTTGGTAGATGTTGGGTGATGCAGCCGGACAATGACCCTATTTACTCAGAGTAAATCCAGCTGGCTTCAGAAAAAAAATGCCTTTCAAAAATGGTCCAGTCAGAGCCCAGACCGTAGAATTGTTTGTATGTTATCAGCTTGTGTATGTCTATTGATTATGACTTAGATGAGGATCAGATCAAATCTTAGGGCAAACTGCAGAACATCGGTTTGTTCCAAGCGGTTCACATACTTTTTTTGCCACTGTATATAAACTACTGGACACGATGCACAGCACGTTTTATTCCGACCGGTACCCTTTGCTGCGTAAAAAGACGGCAATATTCTTCTCTCTCCAGGATCCAGAGAACTGAGATGATTGGCTATTGATATTGAGCGGACAACTCATTTGTGAGTGTTCTTTTAGAGACATTCCATTTCAAAACACTATACAAATCATCAAGCGGAAACAGAGAGCAATTCAGCCCTGATGACGGGTGTTCATTTTCTCAATCAATCAGCTCCATTATCTGTGACTCTCAACAAACAGAACCGTTTGATTGTATTTTCAAGGACCTGGGCATCACCATTTGTTTGAACTGCATTTATTTTGGGAGGAACGTAGAGTTGTCACACCTGTTACACAAACACATTTGTTTATTCAGATAGTGGAGTTTAGAACATACATTGGTGTTTCTGGCTGTCAAAAACAACATAGAGCCGTGTCAAAGTCAATGTATTTTATTTGTCAAATGAACCTAATAACAGAGTGACGTTGGTATATATATTCCTCGCAATGTGAAGGAGGCACAAAGGCGGATAGCTGAACAAATACTGGTGACTGAATGACTACACCTGTACTCTCTAGTTATAAGGTAACCTAAGCCAAGAGCTACCTAAATACAAACAATGTATTAATATCCCGACCAGAGATGCATATACTGTAGACTACTGTTACTAGGGTGGCCAATAGAACGCTAATAAATTCACCCATGCTAACAGCGCCGTCTCTAGATAGCCTATTACGCTGGAACGCATGCGCGTGCCCATAGCAAACGTATTGAAAACAACCGCCACTAAGCCGCTTCGAACCTAACAATAAGCTAAATGTCCCACTTCCGCATAATGGCACCAAAACAGGTCGGCTTTTTTATTTTGCTACTATAAGCTCATTTGATGACGAAATCGAAAAATAACAACTGTTCTATGTAGTAAACATCTGGTCGTTTACGGTATCAAGTGCGCTTACATTTGCATTAGGAAAATGATATTTCAGACTATTTCTTGTATAACGCTTGATGACATGGAAGCCCGCTAAACTGTTATATCTTATTAAAAAGCCGAGGTTCTGCTGAATAAAATGATGCCTGACTTGAAAAGATTTGGAAATATACATTTTGAGTAATTTGCCTCTGAAGCTCACCATGCCCCGACATAGGAAATGAATGGGCAGAGCTCAGAGTTCTAAACAGACCCACGTTTTCTTGTCTAGTATTTGCTGACATGAGGCAAATTACTCAAAATGTATATTTCAAGATCTTTTCAAGTCGGGCATCATTTTATTCAGCAGAACCTCAGCTTTTCAATAACATATAGCAGTTTAGCGGGCTTCCATGGGATCACACACAAAAGTTATAAAAACCGATTCTCTTATTGGAACTCTGAGCTCGGCCCATTGGTTTCCTATGGCGAGGGGAGTGATGCCGGTCTTTAGAGGCAAATTACTCAAAATGTATATTTCCAGATCTTTTCAAGTCGGGCATCATTTTATTCAGCAGAACCTCAGCTTTTCAATAACATATAGCAGTTTAGCGGGCTTCCATGTCAGCACACACTAGACAAGAAAACGTGGGTCTGATCTGGAAATATTTTTTTCTCCCTTTTTTATGAACCCAGACCCCCCTAACCAAACACTAGTAGGGTTGTTTACCAAATACTAGTAGGGTTGTTTACCAAACACTAGTAGGGTTGTTTACCAAACACTAGTAGGGTTGTTTACCAAACACTAGTTTTTTTTTTTTGCCTATCGGTTGTGGGGTTTGTTTTGTCTTGTCCCTCACAGGCTTATCAAAGCTCGCCCTGGCTCTGTTGTCCTGCTAAGTAAAAAGTGACACGTATGATGGGGAAGTATAAACCAGTAAATAAAAATAAATGAGTACATATTAACTGAGAATATTTCAACTTGTGCTAAACTCCTGTCCATTGTACTATCTTCTCTTTTTTCAGAGGTCACGGTGATAGGATAGGGTGTAAAGGCCCAGGAAAGACATTTGAAGCCGGTGTGAAGCAAACCTTGCCCCCCACCATGAATTATTACTGCTAATTTAATGTAAACTTTTGAGGCTTTCCCTTTTTAAAGAAGGCTACATGATGAGTCCATGTTTATTCTATACTTATGTCTGTTAAGGATAATTAGGCCTGATTACTCAGATTAGATTCCCTAACTATATTTTTTGTGGTAGCATCGTCTATTGGCCGGGGCAGGATGGAGCAAATGGCAAACCTTACTTCATACCAATACTCCTCCCTAACTTTCATCATCAGTTCCCTCATTCTCCTAATAATGTCATAAGGAGAACCCCGGTAACTACGTTGTTCGTTCCAATGTGAATTACCAGCAACAATGGACCACTCACACCACGAAAGTGGTACAATTGCTGGTACGTGGCCCTCTCCAGAGTGGTTCCAGGGTGCACCCAAAAGTGTGCGTGTGGAAAAGCATGCTCCATGCCTTTCAGCATGGAGTCTGCGAGGACACACACACTAAGGCCTGCTGTGATGAGAAAACATGAAGATCATTAAAATGTTATTCGTCAAAAAATAACATATTTTAGCATTTTCAAAAACAAATATTCGGCAAATATTGGGCTACCCACCACTGGAACCTCTGGACGATACCCTCCCACGCCAAGCCTCACGGAATGGCCGGGGGACGCACGGTGCAAATCGCTGGCATTGCATGGTTATGATTATAAAGAAAGTTATGGAAGGTCGGCGAGTGGTATTTATAGAAGTATTTTAAATGCCCAACCCCCCCCCCCAAAAATAAAACACGCCTACAACTTTCATAGCAAAAAGCTGAGTAACTGTGATAACATACGGGATATTACAATTAAGAAGCATACCAAGAGCATTACGGCGTAGCCTTTACGCTAACTCCCCGATAGCAAATCAAACACCGTTACTGCTCTTACTGACCATTTCTGGGTACTGTGCTATATGTCTGTAGTTCCCACATCTATACGGCGCGTTGTTGATTCGCTAATTTCACTGTCTAGTATGGGTCTAGTATGGGTATTGTGACGAGTAACAATCGCTTAGATTTAGAATATTAGGACCGTGTTCTGAAGCAGTTTTGGTGCCACAGCGCTCAATAGAATTGATAGGAAGAGCCAGGGTGAAAAAGCACCCTAAAATTGGCTTGTTTTCTCGCGATTTCTTTAAAACTACGGCAAGCAGCTTGGATATAAGGTAATATTATGAAACCTGCCTTCAAGACGAACACAACGATATACGTTTCATTCGGAAAAAGCATTGTTACATTTTTCACTTGGCCACCCTACTGTTACACTACTGTGTGGAATGCCTACCTTGCTGTGGCCCGTGCTGCACTGGACCTCTCGGACGACGCGATGGTCCACCTAATTCAATTTAAAAAAAACTCTGACATCCCCTTTTATGTTGAGTTGCTGGGGTAATGGTGAAGGTTCAAATAATCTGGATCTGAGACCAGACAGACAGAACCCAGGCTGGATCTAAGGCCAAACAGACAGAACCCAGGCTGGATCTGAGATCAGACCGACAGAACCAAGGCTGGATCTAAGGCCAAACAGACAGAACCCAGGCTGGATCAGAGACCAGACAGACAGAACCCAGGCTGGATCAGAGACCAGACAGACAGACAGACCCCAGGCTGGATCAGAGACCAGACAGACCCCAGGCTGGATCAGAGACCAGACAGACCCCAGGCTGGATCAGAGGCCAGACAGACCCCAGGCTGGATCAGAGACCAGACAGACCCCAGGCTGGATCAGAGACCAGACAGACCCCAGGCTGGATCAGAGGCCAGACAGACCCCAGGCTGGATCAGAGACCAGACAGACCCCAGGCTGGATCAGAGACCAGACAGACCCCAGGCTGGATCAGAGGCCAGACAGACCCCAGGCTGGATCAGAGACCAGACAGACCCCAGGCTGGATCAGAGACCAGACAGACCCCAGGCTGGATCAGAGACCAGACAGACCCCAGGCTGGATCAGAGACCAGACAGACCCCAGGCTGGATCAGAGGCCAGACAGACCCCAGGCTGGAACAGAGGCCAAACAGACAGAGTCACAGGCTGGATCTAAGACCAGTCGAACAGAACCCAGGCTGGATCTAAGACCAGTCGAACAGAACCCAGGCAGCATCTGAGAACAGACAGACAACATTTTTAGTTGGTCTAACAAATGTGTGGAAACAGACAGACAAAGAGGTGATTTTTTTACTGATCATTTGCATAAGCCTTAAGAGTACAGCAAACATTAAATGTTTGACCTGAATGTCCAAAATATCCTGAATGACACCGTTTGTGTCTGTGTCTTTGCTTGTGTGACCTAAAAGTCAAAACATTTGACTTCAACATATGGAATAGGTTTCACTGCCTCCTAATGTTTGAACGCGCTTTGTGTGTTTTCATATTCGACGCCTCTGTGCATGTTTGGGTCATCTGTGTTTATGTTGGTGTGGGCTCCTGTGTGCAGTGAAGTGTGCACTGTGTACATTGATAATCGGTGTATGTTTGCTTGGTAATTTCAGCAGTGTAATTGACTAGCGCACTGGTGTTATACCAGGTTATGGGAGCCCAAATGAACACCCGATCTGAAAACGTCAATTAGAACAGCGAGACTTACTTAAGACTGAGTCAATTTTACGCTGCTGTGCACGAAAGTTTCATGTAGTCTTCAGTTACGCTGAAGGCTGGTTAGATCGCATATAACAGCTCTTTCAGAATTTTCCCTCGCTAAATTGGCTAAAATAATTACACAAATAATACAGACAATAAATTATTGTGTGTTTATTTACCCCCTTTGCCATGACACACCTGACTGAGTTGTTTACCACCTGTAAAGGTGCTGGACAGGGAGGGAGAGAGGAGCCAAACGGAGGAAAATGCTAGTTTAAAAGAGCGAGACGCCAAGCCAGAGAAGCACTTCAAACAAATATGGAACAACAATTAGTAAAAACTATACATGAGATTAACTACGCGATTGCAATCCGATATGTAAATATGCATGCCAGTTGATTTGCCTTCTGTCTGTCCACAGTCGCTAACATCCCAGCTTACATGGTGCTTCTGAGCTATGCTCCCTCTTCCCTCGTACATCAAAATGCTTAACAGTCTTTGTAAAAGCCAGACAGCCAATCTTTCCCAAAGGCCCTATAAAACAGCCAACCGAACCAGGGACAGCCAACAAGGCATAGAAATACACAACCACTGACAACCGTGTGAGACAATAAAGTGTTGGTCAACAATTGTCTTCACACAGCTCTTTTCAGGAAAGGTATGAGAAAATTGTTGCCATGCTGTTGTGCAAATGACAAATATAGACAAATAATGCTAGTTATGTGTAAAGGTTTCATAAAGACTGGAGAGTATGTCTAGACTAGAGGTGGGCTTTATGCTCTGGTTTCAAAATGAATTCCAGCTTCTGCAAAAAAGACTGATTCTTGAAAAGACGGACCGACCGGCTGATTCATGGACAAGAAATACTACATCTGCAGAAAGACAGAAAATGTGATAGCTCAAGAGCCATATAGACATGAATACTTTATAAAAGTGTGGGCACACTAAGATGGTGGTTCTCAATCCACTCCTGGGGGTTCCCCCTGACTTCTCATATATTGGTGTTAGCCCTGATCAAGTCCACCTTAATCACGCAGCCAATGGATTGATAATTAGTAAGAAGTCAATTCAGGTGTCTTAGTTCTGGGATACATCTGAAGCACGGGGAGGCTGGAGGTTGTGAGGTTTGAGAACCGTGTTTTAAATTTAACCGTGTCTTAAAGTTAAATGATACATTTCCACCAGACTTGGGTTTTTTTTGGAGGGGGGTTTGTCATTACTTACTCATCAACTTCTAGAGTAAAGTAGTATACTATTTTTAAACCATTAAACAAGTATATACTATACTATTTTTAAACTAGTATACCATTACATACTATACTATTTTTAAACTATTATATCATTGTATGCTATACATTTTTGGGATATGCTTAAATGCATTAGTGAGGACACAAAATAAACAATTTTGGAAGGCAATAAGTTGACCAATAGGCAATAGTTTACATCTAATACAATAAATAGCACGTGACATCAATTCAAACAGGGGTTTGGCTCAAAATACACAGGCCAAAAAAAACTTGGCCTTTAACTCCACAAAGCACACAACATACTCGGTGATGTGCTTTGGGTCACTGCTATTGTAAAAATAGCAATGCCGTCTGTCCACAGAACAAGCTGGGACCCAGTATCTCGATTACTGTGTTAATTAGAAATAATTACCTAGTTAAAATAAATCGAGGTGCTGGACAGGGAGGGAGAGAGGAGCCAAACGGAGGAGTGCTGCTTTACCACTGCACTTCAATAAACAGGACATGAGAGCAAACAGGTGAAGTTTAAAAGAGCGAGACGCCAAGCCAGAGAAGCACTTTCGGTTGGTGTTTAACTTACAATTCAAACAAACATGGAACAACAAACGGTAAAAACTATACATGAGATTAACTACGCGATTGCAACTTATACAAAAACTCACACACAACACAGCTTTCACATATCCATAAACGCTCACCCACATAACGACACGTAACAATTAATTAATTCCAAGCACCCGTTAACCTAACCAGGGACCTTAAATAGCCCACATATTATCTAACCTATGCCGGTGCTTTGCTAAACCCAAAACAGCTGTGCTCATAATCAACATGATGCACAGGAGTGCTCTCCCCTAAACACCCTGTGACAACACAGCTCACCCATACGTGACACAGGTTGACACTAAATAACTAGGTAGTACACTAAATAACTAGGTAGTACATTAAATAATTAGGTAAAACACTAAATAACTAGGTAGTACACTAAATAACTAGGTAATACACTAAACAACTAGGTAATACACTAAATAACTAGGTAGTACACTAAATAAACAAGGTAGTACATTAAATAATTAGGTAAAACACTAAATAACTAGGTAAAACACTAAATAACTAGGTAGTACATTAAATAACTAGGTAAAACACTAAATAACTTGGTAATACTCTAAATAACTAGGTAATACACTAAACAACTAGGTAATACACTAAATTACTACGTAGTATACTAAATAACTAAGTAAAAATCTAAATAACTAGGTAGCACACTAAATAATTAGGTAATATACTAAATAACTAGGTAAAACACTAAATAACTAGGTAAATCACTAAATAACTAGGTAGTACACTAAATAACTAGGTAAAACACTAAATAACTAGGTAGTACACTAAATAACTAGGTAAAACACTAAATAACTAGGTAATACACTAAATACCTAGGTAGTACACTAAATAACTAGGTAGTACACAAAATAATTTGAACTAAATAAACAGTGTGTCGTAGCGCAGCAAAAGGACACAGACCGTAAATACTTCCTTGAGTACAATACAGCTCCATGCATGAAACCATACTACACGAAGACAACATACACAGAGGGAACTTATATAGACAATCCTAATGAGGGGATGGGCACCAGGTGTGTAACAATATCACACATAGACACCACACACAGAGGGAACTAATATAGACAATCCTAATGAGGGGATGGGTACCAGGTGCGGGTGATGACATGATAGGACAAGGACGTGATTATCATAGAAACGGAGGTGGCAAGAAGGCCAGTGACGATAAACGCCAAAGTCCGGGCGTCGACGATCGCTGTGCTTTGGGTGATATCATGACAGTAACCAACTGTTTTTAGAAGTTATGTAACTAGTTGAATAGAGTTAAGCAATTTCTACAAAAGCAACATCACACAAAAAAAGGAAAATTAAAAGCAGATATATGATTCTTCAAGGCACCAATTAGGAGGAGGATATATAAACATCTCCAAGGCATTGACTATCCCCCAGAGCGCAGTAATGTCCATTATTAAGAAATGATGACAATATGGTACAACTGTGAATCTGTCTAGAGCTGAGCATCCGGGCAAGCAGGGCACTTGTCAGGGAGGCCACTTAAAAAACCAAAAGGTTAATATCCTGTAGTGGACAATTCAAAGCACAGACCTCAATTCACCAAAGGTCACCATTACAACTTGACAGAGCTAGAGCAATTTTGCTAAGAAAGGGCAAAGATCGCAATAAGCTGATGTGGAAAGCTTGTATAGATTTACCAAAAAAACTTTCCCAAATAGATTCAGTGCAGTAATTGCTTCCAAAGGTGCCTTTAACAATTATTGGGATGAATACTTATCCATTAAAAGAAATCAGTGGTAAAAACTTCTGTTTTTGTTATATTGTGAAGCTGATCCCAGACCAGCCATTGTCTATGGCCCAGGGAGTACTTCACTGTGATCCTTACTGATCTAGGACCTGCTGTGTTAAATGTTTCCATATTTCATTACACCACAATTGTATTACATGGTCTATGTCCATTTACACAAATGTTAACATTCCATTATTTGTTGGATCATGTGAAGCTACTGGCTCGAATCACAGTATTTTTACAGTAGTTCAGCTTTGTCCCAACACTGTGTTGTGATTACATTGATTTGTAAATGTGTTTCTGTTCTGCTATATTTCAGACTGCATATTCCTTATTGACCCCAGCTGGTGAACACATTATACAGAACAGAGGAATGCGCCAGACCAACTCTTAAACTCTCCATGGCAACGCCGGCAGGCAGCATATTATCTACTGACTTTTATTATGTGTGTGTGTGTGTATCATCCGATATGTAAATATGCATGCCAGTTGATTTGTTTAATTATCCTTCTGTCTGTCCACAGTCGCTTACATCCCAGCTTACATGGTGCTTCTGAGCTATGCTCCCTCTTCCCTCGTACATCAAAATGCTTAACAGTCTTTGTAAAAGCCAGACAGCCAATCTTTCCCAAAGGCCCTATAAAACAGCCAACCGAACCAGGGACAGCCAACAAGGCATAGAAATACACAACCACTGACAACCGTGTGAGACAATAAAGTGTTGGTCAACAATTGTCTTCACACAGCTCTTTTCAGGAAAGGTATGAGAAAATTGTTGCCATGCTGTTGTGCAAATGACAAATATAGACAAATAATTGTCACGATTGGTGTGGTGGCGTTGCTACACTTCCATTTCGGTGATCCACTTCCGTGTTTTTGTTCTCACTAGCTGTGATTACTTCCTCTTTCACGTGGTCACAGCTGTTAGTAATCTGTCACTTTATGTCGGGATATAAAGGGGTCGCTAGCAAGTCACTCCTTGCTTAGCATTGTGTGTTACTACATGTCACTGTGTTTTAGAGGTGAGTGTGTGTATGTATATAGCTGTCGTTCTTAAACGTTTGTGTGTAAGTCGCTATGTGCGCATCTTTGATTTAAGTTCACAGTTTAGTGTGTTTTCGCCGTACTCGGTTTGTTTTGTGTTCTAACTTCGCAATAAACCTTATTTTGAACGGTGCCTACGACTCTGCAATGGCTTTCACCGCACTACGCCGGAGCATCCGTGACAATAATGCTAGTTATGTGTAAAGGTTTCATAAAGACTGGAGAGTATGTCTAGACTAGAGGTGGGCTTTATGCTCTGGTTTCAAAATGAATTCCAGCTTCTGCAAAAAAGACTGATTCTTGAAAAGACGGACCGACCGGCTGATTCATGGACAAGAAATACTACATCTGCAGAAAGACAGAAAATGTGATAGCTCAAGAGCCATATAGACATGAATACTTTATAAAAGTGTGGGTACACTAAGATGGTGGTTCTCAATCCACTCCTGGGGGTTCTCCCTGACTTCTCATATATTGGTGTTAGCCCTGATCAAGTCCACCTTAATCACGCAGCCAATGGATTGATAATTAGTAAGAAGTCAATTCAGGTGTGTTAGTTCTGGGATACATCTGAAGCACGGGGAGGCTGGAGGTTGTGAGGTTGGAGAACCGTGTTTTAAATTTAACCGTGTCTTAAAGTTAAATGATACATTTCCACCAGACTTGGGGGTTTTTTTGGAGGGGGGGGGTCTGTCATTACTTACTCATCAACTTCTAGAGTAAAGTAGTATACTAATTTTAAACCATTAAACAAGCATATACTATACTATTTTTAAACTAGTATACCATTACATACTATACTATTTTTAAACTATTATATCATTGTATGCTATACATTTTTGGGAATAAACAATTTTGGACGGCAATAAGTTGACCAATAGGCAATAGTTTACATCTAATACAATAAATAGCACGTGACATCAATTCAAACAGGGGTTTGGCTCAAAATACACAGGCCAAAAAAAACTTGGCCTTTAACTCCACAAAGCACACAACATACTCGGTGATGTGCTTTGGGTCACTGCTATTGTAAAAATAGCAATGCCGTCTGTCCACAGAACAAGCTGGGACCCAGTATCTCGATTACTGTGTTAATTAGAAATAATTACCTAGTTAAAATAAATCGAGCCCAAGCAACTTATATTGAGAACCGGTCAAATCTGTTATCTGTATCATGTGAACTTGCAAGTCCAATAAACCCTATTATCTCTATTAAGACGTCTTTTCTTATTATTAGATCTCTCGTCAACAAATAATTCTTTGTATCCTACAACTTAATTTAGATTTCATGTTTCCCACTGAAACTTTGTTGAATGAGGCCTGTAGTGTTACTATGCTCAACGAGACATATATAAATACCTGTCAAGATGGTAGAAAAGTAAGACTGGCTGCTCAACTCAAAGATAGATTCCAGTGCAAAGAAATTGCACTTGGGATTTATACTTATTATGAATACCTCTGTTTTACGTTAAAGGATGCTCCCAAAATGTGGTTTAGATCCCAAGATACTCTGCAAGGTTTTATAAGATCTACAGTTTCAAATGCGGCACTGAGATCTAATAGAATCGGAACTGTCATTTTAACCAAATCAGTATTCAGCCGTATACCATTAAATCAGAGCCTTTTCAGTACTATGGTGAGGTCGGAAGCCTGATTGAAAATTGTCTAAGAGTTTGAGTTCACAAAATTGCTCAGTTGATTGAAGACAACTCAATGATCTTGACAATAAAAGGTATATTATGTTACAGGTCGATAGTTGTTGAATATCGATGCATGCAGCATCCACGTGGGAGCTGTTTCTTCTAGTGTTTTGGGGTCACTTCTATTAAATTGTAACATGGCATATTTATTGGTGGCCGTATTGGTGATATATAGTGTAATTGTTTGACTGTATAGTTCTGATGTTCTACCTAATACTTTTTGACTCACTAAAGAAAGAAACAAAGTCATTACATTTTGCAGTGGGCAGGGGGCGCTATCTGCTTTAGGGGGTTGGTAAGCTTGTCAACCGTGGCAAACAGAGTGGGGGGATTGTTGATGTTCTTGTTGATCATTCCCTATAAACGTTGCTGTCTAGACCAGTGTAACTCAAGGTTGAAGCTACAAAGGTTTTGTTTATAGATGTCATTGTGGATTTGAAGCTCAGTTGTTCTCCACTTACGTTCAGCTTTCCTACATTCTATTTTCAGGGTGTTTACCATCATGGTGTTTCTCCATGGTGCTTTTTGTTTTCTTTGAGTTTTCTTTAACTTGCAACACGATCCATGTTGTCAATATTTTGCCATTAAAATTATCCAGGAGTTCATCAACAAATCTTTGTTTGGTGAGGTTGCTATGGCCTTCATAAACTCCCTTACGAAAAAAAAGTATATTAAAGTATTCTATAAGTATACTACAAAATGGATAGTACACTTTTAGTTCACTTTTGATATACTTTTAAGAAGTATGCTTAGAAAAAAGTATATTCAAGTATACTATAAGTATACTACAAAATGGGTAGTACACTTTTAGTTTACTTATGATATACTTTCAAAAAGTACATTTAGAAAATAGTTAACTTCAACTTTTAAGTATACTACCAAATAGAAAAACGTTTTAACACATTTCTTCTGGAGATGTACGTTTTTTTTTATTATACATCAAAAACAGTCTAAATATCTTTAAAGTAGATTCTATATTTCAGACTGCATATTCCTTATTGACCCCAGCTGGTGAACACATTATACAGAACAGAGGAATGCGCCAGACCAACTCTTATACTCTCCATGGCAACGCCGGCAGGCAGCATATTATCTACTGACTTTTATTATGTGTGTGTGTGTGTATCATCCGATATGTAAATATGCATGCCAGTTGATTTGTTTAATTATCCTTATGTCTGTCCACAGTCGCTAACATCCCAGCTTACATGGAGCTTCTGAGCTATGCTCCCTCTTCCCTCTTACATCAAAATGCTTAACAGTCTTTGTAAAAGCCTGACAGCCAATCTTTCCCAAAGGCCCTATAAAACAGCCAACCGAACCAGGGACAGCCAACAAGGCATAGAGATACACAACAACTGACAACCGTGTGAGACAATAAAGTGTTGGTCAACAATTGTCTTCACACAGCTTTTTTCAGGAAAGGTATGAGAAAATTGTTGCCATGCTGTTGTGCAAATGACAAATATAGACAAATAATGCTAGTTATGTGTAAAGGTTTCATAAAGACTGGAGAGTATGTCTAGACTAGAGGCGGGCTTTATGCTCTGGTTTCAAAATGAATTCCAGCTTCTGCAAAAAAGACTGATTCTTGAAAAGACGGACCGACCGGCTGATTCATGGACAAGAAATACTACATCTGCAGAAAGACAGAAAATGTGATAGCTCAAGAGCCATATAGACATGAATACTTTATAAAAGTGTGGGTACACTAAGATGGTGGTTCTCAATCCACTCCTGGGGGTTCCCCCTGCCTTCTCATATATTGGTGTTAGCCCTGATCAAGTCCACCTTAATCACGCAGCCAATGGATTGATAATTAGTAAGAAGTCAATTCAGGTGTGTTAGTTCTGGGATACATCTGAAGCACGGGGAGGCTGGAGGTTGTGAGGTTGGAGAACCGTGTTTTAAATTTTACCGTGTCTTAAAGTTAAATGATACATTTCCACCACAGTTGGGGGGTTTTTTGGAGGGGGTCTGTCATTACTTACTCATCAACTTCTAGAGTAAAGTAGTATACTATTTTTAAACCATTAAACAAGCATATACTATACTATTTTTAAACTAGTATACCATTACATACTATACTATTTTTAAACTATTATATCATTGTATGCTATACATTTTTGGGATATGCTTAAATGCATTAGTGAGGACACAAAATAAACAATTTTGGAAGGCAATAAGTTGACCAATAGGCAATAGTTTACATCTAATACAATACATAGCACGTGACATCAATTCAAACAGGGTTTTGGCTCAAAATACACAGGCCAAAAAAAACTTGTCCTTTAACTCCACAAAGCACACAACATACTCGGTGATGTGCTTTGGGTCACTGCTATTGTAAAAATAGCAATGCCGTCTGTCCACAGAACAAGCTGGGACCCAGTATCTCGATTCCTGTGTTAATTAGAAATAATTACCTAGTTATAATAAATCGAGCCCAAGCAACTTATATTGAGAACCGGTCAAATCTGTTATCTGTATCATGTGAACTTGCAAGTCCAATAAACCCTATTATCTCTATTAAGACGTCTTTTCTTATTATTAGATCTCTCGTCAACAAATAATTCTTTGTATCCTACAACTTAATTTAGATTTCATGTTTCCCACTGAAACTTTGTTGAATGAGGCCTGTAGTGTTACTATGCTCAACGAGACATATATAAATACCTGTCAAGATGGTAGAAAAGTAAGACTGGCTGCTCAACTCAAAGATAGATTCCAGTGCAAAGAAATTGCACTTGGGATTTATACTTATTATGAATACCTCTGTTTTACGTTAAAGGATGCTCCCAAAATGTGGTTTAGATCCCAAGATACTCTGCAAGGTTTTATAAGATCTACAGTTTCAAATACGGCACTGAGATCTAATAGAATCGGAACTGTCATTTTAACCAAATCAGTATTCAGCCGTATACCATTAAATCAGAGCCTTTTCAGTACTATGGTGAGGTCGGAAGCCTGATTGAAAATTGTCTAAGAGTTTGAGTTCACAAAATTGCTCAGTTGATTGAAGACAACTCAATGATCTTGACAATAAAAGGTATATTATGTTACAGGTCGATAGTTGTTGAATATCGATGCATGCAGCATCCACGTGGGAGCTGTTTCTTCTAGTGTTTTGGGGTCACTTCTATTAAATTGTAACATGGCATATTTATTGGTGGCCGTATTGGTGATATATAGTGTAATTGTTTGACTGTATAGTTCTGATGTTCTACCTAATACTTTTTGACTCACTAAAGAAAGAAACAAAGTCATTACATTTTGCAGTGGGCAGGGGGCGCTATCTGCTTTAGGGGGTTGGTAAGCTTGTCAACCGTGGCAAACAGAGTGGGGGGATTGTTGATGTTCCTGTTGATCATTCCCTATAAACGTTGCTGTCTAGACCAGTGTAACTCAAGGTTGAAGCTACAAAGGTTTTGTTTATAGATGTCATTGTGGATTTGAAGCTCAGTTGTTCTCCACTTACATTCAGCTTTCCTACATTTTCTTTTCAGGGTGTTTACCATCATGGTGTTTCTCCATGGTGCTTTTTGTTTTCTTTGAGTTTTCTTTAACTTGCAACACGATCCATGTTGTCAATATTTTGCCATTAAAATTATCCAGGAGTTCATCAACAAATCTTTGTTTGGTGAGGTTGCTATGGACTTCATAAACTCCCTTATGAAAAAAAGTATATTAAAGTATACTATAAGTATACTACAAAATGGATAGTACACTTTTAGTTCACTTTTGATATACTTTTAAGAAGTATGCTTAGAAAAAAGTATATTCAAGTATACTATAAGTATACTACAAAATGGGTAGTACACTTTTAGTTTACTTATGATATACTTTCAAAAAGTACATTTAGAAAATATTTAACTTGAACTTTTAAGTATACTACCAAATAGAAAAACGTTTTAACACATTTCTTCTGGAGATGTACGTTTTCTTTTATTATACAGCAAAAACAGTCTAAATATCTTTAAAGTAGATTACAAGTAATTTTTTTAGATCCATCTTGTATATTTTAATACTCATGTATACGAAATGCATTGCACATTAAATCTTTTTTGATACTGAAGCTGATATCCTAATTACTGCCAAACATTTTGAAGCCATATATTCATATACTACACTAATAATAATCAATTGGAGTATTAATAAAAATGTCTATGAACTAATTCCGCCTTTGCTGTATGTATTGTGAGGAACATTTATAAGTCTGATATGAATGAAAGCCCCGGACAGACAGTACATTAACATATATTTGAACATATTTTACATGCATTAACTGAGAAAAATGTCCAATGAAGCTCCAGAAGAAGGCGGATGGAGGCGGAGCTGATTATCTACGTCACTTCCTGTTACCTGCGCGCGAGCAAAACATCATATGTTAAACCGGAGATATTTCAGCATGTTTCAGTCGCCATAAACTACGCTTTAAACTCGAGAATCAGGTGTAAGGATTCCAAAAAGGACAAAGTACAGATGGAATGAACAGGTGAGTTTGAGCTAAATTCTAACTTTATCTAGGCCTATATGAGATAACAGCTAACTAGCTACTTGGCTATGGTTAATGCTAACATCAACATTAGCTAGATAGCTATTTACGTCTGAGCCATGTAAGAAGACAACACGTAACTAGCCCTTGTTAACAATTACTTATCTTTATCTTTTGTTTTTCAGGTAACTGGTAGCTACAGTTACTAATTAGGCAAGGTTGCTAGGTAGCTTGTTTGTTAGAGGCAGGGAACAAAAATCACCCTGTACTTTATCCTAATAAGCTATGTGGCCACTAGTTTGCTGATAATAATTTTTTTTCTTGATGCTGTGTGTTATAAATTGTAACACGCTGGGTGTTTATAAGATGTTGCATTTAACGGCTATAGTATAAATTAAACGATGTACCTTGCCCTTTCTCATTTCTTCAGGCTTCAGAGGAAGTTAATGTCAATGCAGAATACTCTGTATCTGATCCCAACAGCAAAGAGGGAGACATACCCAATCTCAGTAATGAAGAGGATGATGACATACACAATCCCAACAGCATGGAGGACAATGTACCCGATCCCAGCAGTGAAGAGGAAGATGTAACTGATCCCAGCAGTGAAGAGGAAGACGTACACAATACGAACAGTGAATGGGGCGACAATTCATCTGCCTTGGTATGTTTCACGCAAGTGTGTATTTGGAACCCTAATTTAATATTGCGCAATTTCACAAATTCAGATTAAAGGTTAAATATATTAATCATGTTTGCTTGTTTTGTGTTTTTTTACAGGGCATGCTAGGGAGAAATTTGAAGAAATAACAGTGCAAGATGTCCGGAGGATCTTGCGCAAGAAGTGCAACAATGAATGCTTCAAACAAGTAAAGGCAGAAAAGATGTGAGCATGCATTTGATGTACAAAAAAGAAGTATATTGTTAAATAAAATAACCATGTTTATTTTAACGTTTAGAGTTCAAAATAGTTCTACAATTAAAAAAAATATATATTTATATATCAACATTTTAAGTGTTCATAGCTGGTGTATCCCCCTTTAATGTAGCTTTGACAATATTATCTCATGAAAATATTTATGAAAATATTTATCTGTTTCGCAATAAATGTGTCTAAGTCACATTGTGTGTCTTGCCTCTCAGATTTATTTAGGTATTTTGAATATGTACTGTATTTCCTTTATTTTAAAGATGTTAATTACACACAAAAGTATATTCTAAAGTTTCAAGTGGAACTCCTACCAGACACATGGCACTGATTGTTAGAGTATTGTTTAAGGTTCACTTGACAAACATGGCTTGTACAGTTATACTTTGTGTTTAAATATATTAGTAAATCATAGTAAATTGACATTTATTAGGTTTACTTCTTGAAGTACTTACATGAGTTGAAAGTGTACTTGAAAGTATTCAAATGTATACTTAAGTACTTCAAGAAGTGTACTTCATGAACTGAAAGTGCACTACACAGGTTACTTTTAAGTATACAAAAGTATACTTTTAAGTACTTTAAGAAGTCTACTTCATAAACTAAAAGTACACTACACGGGTTACTTTAAAGTATTTCAAAGTATACTTAAAATAAACTATAAGTGTACTCTAAAGTGTACTAAATAAACTAAAAAGTGGGCCAATTTAGTCTACTTAGTATAAAAATAGTATATAAATAAGTACACCTCTAGTATACTTTAAGTACCTTAATAATAGTATACTTTTTAAACTTAAGTATACTCACAAAAATAAACTTTTTCGTAAGGGTTGAGCATTGGTACTGTCATTAATAATTTATTAACAGAAACAGAGTTTACTTAAACATCCTGTGTAATCAATGATAAAAAATACACCAAAATTGTCAGACATGGCCAAGTCTTTAACCATGACAGAGGAAATAGCGATACCTCTAGATTGATTGATGACATTATTGCTGAACAACTTTCTGTTATATATGTGTAGCCAGGTGGTAGGAAGCCACAGTGTTTTTTTTGTTTGGTCCACTAGGTGGCAGCTGTTAGGTTTGGACAGGGAAGTGGGAGAAGGATTTTACATGAGTAAAGAGAGTGTTGGCGCACGACATTGACTTGTAGAACACCGTGTGGGATTTGACTGGCGATATAAGGGTAAAAAATGTTTAATTTGTTCATAAATGTACATAAATGTAACCATAGAACGCAACGGTGGTCAAGTTAAATGTTATTTTGATGTGATTGTAACTTGAATGCATAATTAACGATGTGAAAGGTTTCATATTGCACCACGAGGCTGCTAGCTTGGCTAGTAGTGTTTTACTGGATTTTATGTTAACTGTGGTATGTATGCTCTTTTGTTTTATTTTATAATTCAGCCACTACCGTTCTTTGTATTACGATAATGCTTTTGTTGTTCAATAAATTGAATCAGGATAAATTACCCCAACTGTGAGAACTCCCTCAGAAGCCAGTCTAGCGCCACCTGCTGGCAGGCTTCGGCAGTCGTTCTCCCCGGTCTTCTGAGCCACCATCGTTATCTCCTCCCCCTGCACACCTGGTTCAGTTTCGTCATCACTACACCTGGTGTCCATTACCTCATTAGAGGACTATTTAAGTTCCCTGTGTGTCGGGTTGTCTTTGTGTGGAATTGTTAAATGTTACGTGTCTTGTACACCACGATTCTCATTGTGAGATTGTGGTCATTTATACTCCCTGTGAGGAGTTATTCTCTGTTATTGAGTGCGCTGTGCCGCATCCTTGCCTTTTGGAATTATAGCGGTTCTACGCTCTACTGCATTCTAAGGGATTGTTCCCTAGAAATAAAAGAGACTTAGTACGCTACCTGCTACTCTGCCTGGCTTCATCCTTCCGTCCACCTACACACCGTGACACCAACATTAGTTTGTGTCCTGTAGTTACACTTACCACAGGCTACATATGTTGACTACAACTTTTTTATTGTAACAGGGGTCTTTAAAATCCACTTAGATAATAATACGAACGATAATGTCAAGGAACATTTTTCACCACTTGACACTTTAGAACTCACTCAACATTTGAAAGAGCGTACACACACCTGATGTCACACTAGATCTTTTGGACAGGCTTGAAAAATGGGTAGGACTATTCGAGACCGTCCTTAAGGGGTTCAAGTCTTATTTAGATGGGCGGAGTTACTTTGTCACCATTGTCCATCATGAATCTAATAAGGTGGCTATGACATGTGGAATTCCCCAGGGATCAGTTCTCAGACCGCCACTGTTCAGACCTTTATGCTACCTCTAGTCTAAATACTGCAGAACAACAAGATTATCTACCATAGCTATGCAGATGATAATCAAATATATATGACTATATATTATGATTGACTCAAATCTCACTTTCACCAGTCATACCAAAACGGTCACCCAAACAGCATTCTATCATCTTAAAAATATAGCCAGAATCAAATGCCTGGTGACCCAAAAAGACCATCAACCATGCTTTTATCTCCAGTAGGGCTGACTACTGTAATGGGCTCTCAACTGGACTCCCAAAAAAGACTGTAAAACAGCTGCAGCTCATTCAGAACGCTGCTGCTAGAATGTTAACCAAGACCAAAAGAACAGACCACATTACTCAGGTTCTTAAATCTTTGCAGTGGCTTCCAGCCAGTTACAGAACTAATTTTACAGTGATGCTTGTAGTCTATAAACCACTGAACAGTCTGGGCCCCGAATACATTTCTGATATGTTTAAAGATTATAAACTGAGCACGGCTCTTAGATCCTTGAATTAAGGTCAGCTAGAAGAGCACATAGTCCAAACTAAACATGGTAAAGCTGCATTCAGCATTTTTGCTGAATGTAACCGGAATAAATTACCAGATCTTAGACGTGCCCCAAACGTTTCTCTTTTCACATGCCTATGAGCACTTAAACTTAACCACACTGTTACGTTTTTATGTTATTTCGTTCATTTCTATTTCTATTTTATGTTTTTTTTCTTTCGATATCATTCTATTTATATTTTCTATTCAACATGGGCATAAATGACTTCTTTGGGGAAAGGGAAAGACCTTTTGCTCTACTGGGGAAAACCTTCTGAAGCCTTTTTAATTAACAAACCTTTTGGGACCCATTTGGGACCTTGGTAGAACAGGCTGTGCAGTAAACAGTTCTGGGAAACTGTACTTCATTGAGGATTAATATACAATATATGTATTTTATTATATGTATTTTTTCTTTGTAAAGCACATTGAATTGCTTCAAAGTATGGATTGTGCTATGTGAATACGCTTGCTTGCAAAACAACCAAACAAATATATTAATTAATTAATAATTATGAATTAATATTGTCATTGTAATAAATGCATACATATTGGAATCCATTTAGTAGAACACAAACCGGACAGAATAGAGTCAACAGTGAAGACACAGATTTACTGAACAGTCTACAAATCTAAGCCAACATTGTAAACACTAGAATGTCTGTGACACAAGAATAAAAGTGACATTACTTTAAACCTAGCCGCCATATTTCTGTTGTGAGATATATATTTAGGTCGTTAAATTACTTCAGCCATAATTGCAGATGGAACAGCGTGTTATGGAATGGGCGAGCCAGCTAGTTATTTAAAGTCAAGTGTAGGGTGTGAGACACAACACGCATATTGACTGCAGGGAGAGAGAGCATAAAGAACGGACACGTTAGCTTGAAGTGCTCACATGCATTATGTTGTGTTTGTTTAGTAGCATTTAGCGAGCTACCGTGCTATATTACAGAATTGAACCATGAGTGGCTACTACAGTGAATATATGCCATTTATTTACACGACCCAGAGTTTGGCACTAATAACAGTGACATTGACACACTCGTGTTGTATGCACTCACACTTCATTAGGTACACAATGTTTTACAAAATGTGTTACAGCAGTGGTTCTCAATCTTTTTTGGGACAGTGCCCCCATATCCATTATACGGTGGCCCTGAAGTGCAAAACACACACAAAAAGTACATCCCCCAAATGAACATGCTTCCCCAATATGAAAAAGATTTCCCCAATAATTAACACACATTGCCCCAAATACGACTAACCTTCCCCCAAATGAACATGCTCCCCCAATATGAAAAACAAATAACACACTCCCCCCGAATACGAGTTAACTCCCCCTAAATAGGATGACATATTTCCCCTATTGTGACTCAATTCCCCCAAATACAAAGACACGCTCCCCCACAAGTGAAACGACATTACATTAACTCCGTACGGAAAGGGCGGGTGAAACACCTTCGTTACTGAAGCTGACCGGAACACTGAAGAGAAAAATCTCAATTTGACCTCTCTGGTATAAAAAGAGCAACAAATAAAAAAAACAAAGAATACATTTTTTTAAACAAGCAGAGCCAACAGTAATCAGTACAATAAAAGAAAAGAAAGAAACATTGTTACTCCAGGAAAAAACACAGGGTCAAATAACTTATCATTCATCAGCAGTTAGGATCTACTTTCACCGGGCCACAAGAGAAACCGAGAGGGAGTAGAGAGGCAAGACGGAGTAAGGAGAGTGAGACAGAATGGAGAGACAAGAGGGAGTATGGAGAGTGAGACAGAATGGAGAGACAAGAAGGAGTAAGGAGTGAGACAGAATGGAGAGACAAGAGGGAGTAAGGAGT
Source organism: Dallia pectoralis (assembly GCA_029465975.1). Classification (NCBI taxonomy): domain Eukaryota; kingdom Metazoa; phylum Chordata; class Actinopteri; order Esociformes; family Umbridae; genus Dallia; species Dallia pectoralis. The sequence continues at coordinate 9,951,998 of CM055755.1, forward strand.
GAGACAGAATGGATAGACATGAGGGAGTAAGGATAGTGAGACAGAATGGAGAGACAAGAGGGAGTAAGGAGAGTGAGACAGAATGGAGAGACAAGAGTGAGTAAGGAGAGTGAGACAGAATGGAGAGACAAGAGGGAGTAAGGAGTGAGACAGAATGGAGAGACAGAGGGAGTAAGGAGAGTGAGACAGAATGGTGAGACAAGATGGAGTAAGGAGAGTGAGACAGAATGGAGAGACAAGAGGGAGTAAGGAGAGAGAGACAGAATGGAGAGGCAAGACGGAGTAAGGAGTGAGACAAAATGGAAAGACAAGATGGAGTAAGGAGAGTGAGACAGAATGGAGAGGCAAGAGGGAGTAAGGAGAGTGAGACAGAATGGAGAGACAAGGGGGAGTAAGGAGAGTGAGACAGAATGGAGAGACAAGGGGGAGTAAGGAGAGAGACAGAATGGAGAGACAAGAGTGAGTAAGGAGAGAGAGACAGAATGGAGAGACAAGAGTGAGTAAGGAGAGAGAGACAAGATGGAGTAAGGAGAGAGAGACAGAATGGAGAGAGCAGAAAAAAGTGCTGTCGCTTACAAAAATGTCCACAGTTAAGTAATTTCATTTCAGAAATGGCTCATTTGTGCGCAGTCACATGTAGACATCTGCACACTCCAACACATTTAAATACCCAGACACACACGTTTACACACACGTATACACACACACGTATACACTCACACACACGTATACACACACGTATACACACACACGTACACACACACACACACACACGTATACACACACACACACGTATACACACACACATATACACACACACACACGTATTCACACACACACACGTATACACACACAGTGAGGGTTATTGTTGATAATTGTAATGTCTAATACGGGTCTACTGATGACCAACTGGGTGTCATGTGCCCAACTCCTTGTCAGCGCAGGACACTCAGTGTTTGGAACAAAACTAAAAATACAATGACCGCATCTGTGTCACACACACTAACACACACACACACAGACTGATACACAAAAGCAGAAAATGCACCAGGAAAATGTTAAGTATATCCAGCATGTAAATATCTGAGTTATGTATGATTTAGCAGGAGCTTTCACTTCTGGTGCTGTTAAAATGGTTTAGAGGAAAACAATTGTTTAAAACGATTTTCCATGAACTGCATTTGAACCAGGTCTGACAGACCAACACACACACACACACACACACACACACACACACCAACACACACACACACCACACACCACTCCCACATTCCTCCACTCCTCGCACCCACACAGGCACCATATGTGAACATTTCCTGTGCCATTTTTTGGGGGGGGGTGTTCTGTCTGGGTAAACATTGGCATTGTGGTCTTGATCTACTGTTTCTTCATATGGACCTGGGCTTCTTTCAAATGTATGTCAGAAAACTGCTAAAGGCAATATGTGGGTGCTTGTTTAACTGTGTGGGCTCCCCAATTCTCTACGAGATAAATGTTGGCTCTGTCTTATTCGGTTTTCAATGTATCACTCTCTCTCATTTTCTCTCTCTCCACTCTCTCTCTAATTTTCTCTCTCACCACTCTTTCTCTCATTTTCTCTCTCATTCTTTCTTTCACAGAATCTTTCCGCTCTAAAGGTGGACATTTGATTGAATGGATTTCCATCAATATCAACTTCTGATGGGAGACCTTTGATGAATGAAATGTGATGAAGGTAGACCTTCCAAATATAACGTACGTCTAAATACTTTCGCACATAACACAGACACACACACACACACACACACATGCCCATTGAAAGTATACAACGAATGGACAGTAACACATACGTTATATCTTAGTTGACAAGGTGAATCACAGAGACGAAACCAAGTGAACCTGTGAAAAGAAACATTCATCCTCAAGGCTTTTTCTCATCACCTAGACAACACAGTTATATAACACTTTAAGAATTGAGACAGGATATGGATTCATTGATTTGGTCTATATTCACAGGAGCTTCCTGAGATCTCAGAGGGCTGCGTATGTGACTGCATGTGTGTGTTTGTGCGGATGTGTGTGTGTGTGTGCATGTTTGTGTGCAGAAGTACTGTTTGTGTGCAGAAGGTATTGTATAATGCATATTAGCACATTACGTTGATTTATACTGCATTTGTTACACAACAAGAGTAGTAACCATGAAAAGAAGCCGTGTTGCCGGACTGCTGTTGGACTTTTACATTTCTACAATTTACAACTGGGGTAATGGTTAAAATAAGGATTTTTTCATGAATGGGATAATATTTTGTCTGTGTGTTAATGCTAAACGTATAAGGTCCTTTAGGATGCATTTGATCTAGGCAGAGCAGATAGACTTTATACAATTATACAAAACGTTTTAAACAATATATAATAAATAATAAACACAGTTTTTACCTGCTCTTGTCTTTTCTGCAGAGGCCATCCTATGAACATATACAACCATACAATTTACAAAGAGTCAGGCATTCACCTACCGTATATTACTTCCACAACTCCACCTTGCTTCCACAAATCCACCTAGCTTCAACAAATTTGTTGTCGCTGTGACAAGTGTGTGTACATACCCTGTAAATATTACAGTCAGGACATCCTGTATAGAATCAAACATTAACCCATTTCTACTTTGCTGCCCATTAAATCCTCATCCATTAGTTCAAACACAAGAGAATATTAAAAAGAACTTAAGCAGTTTCTGGAATATGTGAAGGCCTCATTTCTGTACGATGGAACTTGCCAGATTAATCAGTGTCGTTTTCAGCTGGTCGGAGCCATCTGGAGACGTGTGGTATCCCAGACGAGGCTTAGTTCTTACCTGGTGCTCCAGAACCCCCTTATTACATGAGTCTGCTAGTCTACTTGGAGCTTTCTTGAGTGCCTCTCACAATTCTCATAACCTTGTGAGACAAAAGCAGACGATGATTACAAGGTCTTTCCCATGGGTCTCTGCTGGTGCAGGAGGAAGCTGTCAGCCCTTCGATGTCACTGTTTTCATCTCCCTCCTAACTCTTCCATCTTTTTTTGATCTTTCCGCTCGTCTTTTCTCCCTCCCTTTTAGCATAGCTAACGTTTTTAGGTATTTCTCTTTCTTCCTTCTAGCCTGACACCCCTTTCATTTCTTTGTGCACAGGTGTGTGTGTGACCTGGTTGGTTTAGAGGATCGTACCCTACTGTATTGATTTCTGAATCCAATACAACCATCAAGCCCCTGAGAAGAAAACAGGAGCAACAGTCAACCACACAAAGTGAAAACTGAATAATGAGACAGAGAAAGAGGGAGAAGTAGGCTGGAAGATATTCCCAGACTAGCCTAGCCCAGAGGTTCAAACACAGTTTTCAGCACCTAAAATGCAGAATGTCTATTGATTAAATAAAAAAGGGGTGCCATAATTGTCCCAGATCAACGTCACTTAAATCATCTCTCAAATAAACTACAGTAGATGGGGCAAGCAAAATCCCTCAGTCATTTCCTTATTGCTAAAGATCAGTTCCCTGCACATCTGTAATATTAAATAAACAAACACTAAACTGCGTAGGGATCATTGTGTGATCTAAATCTCTTGATGGTTTATGTTAAACATGCAAACGATAAATAAATAAAATAAATAAACACTGAATGTAAAGCGACACAATACTGTGGTTATGATGACAACTGCCGGTGCTGTAATTCAGCTAACTTCCACAAGGTGGGGGAAAACTGAAGAACATCACCTGTAACGTTGCATTGTGAGTGAGTTATTACAACAGCATCTAAATAAGTCAGTGTATTATGTGACCGTTCATGACAGCTGCTTTTAAAAGACAAATGCTCTGTACTTTGTATTGATGAATAATTGCATTGTGGAATTGTACTATTGTTTGTCACTCTAGTTATCAATTCTAGAATCAGATCATATTATTTGATTAAACTGACAAATTATTTGTAAATGTTTATACCTCCCTCTGCGGTTTGGAGAAGAACTCAAAAGTAATGTTTAAAAGTACTTGTGTGCAGAGGCCTGGGGGAAAATGTTTGACTGGAGAGCGAGTCCTTTTTCTACAAAACTGTTAGATATTGTGTGTCTTTGGTTGCAGTGAAACTTGTGTCTTTAGTTACTTCAGTGCATAATATGTTTGTGTTTAAGAATCACATGGTTCATGTCCGTAACCAACAGTTCATTCTCTGGTTGTGGCCAAGGATAAGACACAGGGTTTTCAAATATCTCTGAAAAGCTACTACACCCTTTTGAAAAAGATGAAAGAGAATATATACATAAAACCAGGTGAGGCCCGGGGCTCTGTAGATAAGCACAGGCACCCGATTTTGAGGTGCGCCCCCTAGGTTGGGAACCCCTACTCAAGCCCATGTCGAGTTGTTAAACAAAAAACGTGCTTTTCCAAAACACAACGTTTGGTTCATTCAAGTTGATTGAATTATGATCTGGGGAAATCTATCAATCCTCTACACCAAAAGTGTTGAATGTAATGACCACTGTTGCACATAGAGATCGCCTGTAATAAATATGATAGGCTGATTTATTCAACATGTATACATAGAGATCTCATGTAATGAATATGATAGGCTGATTTATTGCTGTGCCTGCTTCAAATTGGAGTACAGTAATGGCCTAGCCTAGAGCATCTGGGGGTTAGAAATACTAATGCAGTAGGAGCATGTTCTTAGTCAACTACAAGTAGAAGAAGAAAAGCTATGGCACAAATGATACAAATTGATGGATTGACTCATGCCTTTTCTCACGGTGAGCACAAAGCAGAAAAGGTTATACAGATACTGCATCATATCATGCTTCTAAGACCCGACCACAGTAACAAACAACTTGACTAAACTACTGTAATTAATCCTCTCGCCCACCACCAAGAAAACAAACATTACAAGACCACTTTACCAAATCACTGTATCGAATTACTTGTAAACCAGCACTATACCAGACCACTTAAAAAATAACATGATAAACAAGGGACGTGTGCTTCCCTCTAGTGGTCACAGTGAAACAACACATGTTCTAATAGCAGAATGCCTCCACTGGGAGGCACTGTTGAGTTGTAGTGCACCAGGCTGTAGACTACCGGCAATGTTGAACACAACCTGACCAGACAGTAGAGAAAGAGGGAAAGGAGATCACCTAAAAGGGGTCAACAGTATGACCCAGAGAGACCTGGGTATATGCTGCTGAGCAGAAAAGATTGGAGGAAAGGGAATGTATGATTTAACCCTCCAATAGGTGAGTAACCTGTTATCTCTCTCTATCTCTTTACCTCAACTTAACCCGACCTTTAGACTAATTAAACGGGATGAGGTTAGAGTGGAAGTCAGCGCTAACAGCAAGAGTTTCACTTACCAATCCTTAATTCAGCCAAGCCACTGTTCCGTTTACTGTACTAACAAAATGTGTGACAAAACCAATTTCGCTTGGTGTGTATGCTTGACATTTGGCCAACGCCTCGGGGAGAAACACCAGTCCCAAAGCTGCAAAATGGGCCCTAGAATACAGCCCAACCTCCAAACTTAAACATGGCTCACCCGCTGCTTCTAGACAAGACACAGCTGCTCTCAATAAGGCCTGATCAGAACGACGACAAAAGGTCATAAAAAATAGTTCAGTGCCAAAAAAGAATAGAGAGAGATTGTGCCAATAAAACCTGGCTGCTCTTGATGTGTCACAGCCTTTGATGTTGAGCTGCCGTTGCAGCGTGAGGCCAGAAGACAGGGTTGAAATGGGTGACGAGGCCACTAAAGCGTCTGCATCCACTTCACCATACCTGCCATGGGCGGTAAACCCTGATGTCGCATCTCCATACTGGTTCACGTGACACTTTTTACTTTTCCACTTCCTGTTCCTACTATTATTTGGTTAAAGAAACTGTAGCGCTTAAACGCTTGTAGTGTCCATTCCTTGTTTTTCTCTCTGGTAGAATACATAGTACAGTAGAGTGTTTCCAGAGCTCTTATCCAGAGTGTTTTTCAGATGAGACCTATGTGTTGATATGCAGACAAGTCACAGTCCCATGCACAACACTCCGTAATCAGGATTGGGTTGATTCATTTTTAAACATTACACGTAACAAGTTAACTGTCTCAAAGCAAAATAATTTTAGGATTACTCAAACTCAATAATGTAATTTGATTAGTATTGTATTGGTTTTATATTAAGAGACATTACAAGATAAATAGGAAAACAATTAACTGAACAACACCTATTGGCAGATTAATCAAGAGTTTACCTAACTGGGCAAAGGGTTTACATACCTGGGCATAGAGTTTACATACCTGGACATAGAGTAAGAGTTTACATACCTGGGCATAGAGATTACATACCTGGGCATAGAGTTTACATACCTGGGCATAGAGATTACATACCTGGGCATAGAGTTTACATACCTGGGCGTAGAGATTACATACCTGGGCATAGAGTTACCTGGGCATAGAGTTTACATACCTGGGCATAGAGTTTACATACCGGGGCATAGAGATTACATACCGGGGCATAGAGATTACATACCTGGGCATAGAGTTTACATACCTGGGCGTAGAGATTACATACCTGGGCATAGAGTTACCTGGGCATAGAGTTTACATACCTGGGCATAGAGTTACCTGGGCATAGAGATTACATACCTGGGCATAGAGTTTAAATACCTGGGCATAGAGTTTACATACCTGGGCATAGAGTTTACATACCTGGGCATAGAGTTACCTGGGCATAGAGTTTACATACCTGGGCATAGAGATTACATACCTGGGCATAGAGTTTACATACCTGGGCATAGAGTTCAACTTTTTTTGTCTCAACACATCAACGGTACTATGTATTCCACGTGTTCAAATAAAGAATATATGATTCTTATTAGCTAAACTTTTTTTGTGTGTGCAAAATTCCCCTCGGGGCAATTTTACTCGGAGCACGTTTAGGTAAAAAATAACAAAATTATAGCCAAGCAATATGCGCAGATTTTATCCTACGGGTCAATGCCCAGCTTTGTGGAATATTAAGGCAATTTTTTACTCACTTGAAGACTGCTATCAAGGCGGAATTATTTTTAAATTTAAATTTGACACCTAAAAAGGGAATTCATCTAAATTGGGAGTAAATTTACCACCCGGGAGGCATTTAACCCCATGGGGTGTGACATTGTGCCCCAATAGTGGGATAAATAACCCCGTTTACATAGTGTGGCATTTGATTTGCAATACGTTGCAAAAACATTGTATTAAAATATAATTCTGCCATGAGTATGTTCAGATTTTAATCTGGCGTCTGTTTTGAAATAATGCCCACCACCCATGTTCTGTCTACTTCTACTTCTGGGTCCGCTCCTGGCTGTCCTAATGTTCTGGCCTTCCCTTACTGTGTTCTAGGTGACCTTGGCTGAAGCAGGCTTGTGTTGTGAGGAAGCCAGTTTGGCCGTCTGTATCTGCTTGGCAACCAGCTTTGGAAACTGCTTGGCGTACAGAATGTCTGTGTACTGCCACTCTGGAGTGACGAGGCGCCGACAAAGTGTTTTGCTGGGCCCGTCCAGCCCAGGGTTCAGATTGTAGCCCTCGATGACCGCCGCCCCGGACTGGACCGGCTTAAGCCCAACGTCCTTCACTTTCGACGGGTCCACCGCGCCACCGCCCTGCAGACACATTTGGGCAAGTTCGGCACGTCGATCCTGTAGCTGATTCACCTCGTCCCTCATCTTCTCACGCCCCACCATAACGTCCACGCGGCGCCAGAAGGTGGCGTTAAAGTGCAGGTAGAGTCTCCAGTCGAGGGCGTTCCATGCCCGGATCTTGTCGGCAGTTTGCCGGGAGAGTGCCTGCCGCGTCCCCTCTCTCCGGCTGTTCAGCTTAAAGGAAACAACGTCGTCAAGTGACCAACAGAGGGCGTGCCTGAGCAGGATCATGGACTCGTCAAAGTACTCTGTGAGGAGGATGAGGTGGAAGTCCTGCTCGACAGTGCTGATGATCAGGGCGACCTGCATCTCCAGATCTTCCGTGGTCCCCGCACCGAGGTGGTTGTCGAAGCCAAAGTCAAAAGTCTGGAGGTCTTGGGCTAAGAAGTTGTTTGGCAGGCTATTGTTAAAAGTACGAGAACCATTGTCCAAAAAGTCCTCCAGGCTCTTCATGTTGTTAAATGCTGGTATGCCCTTAAAGTAGGTGAAACATGATTCCATCATGGCCACAGGGTTCCTCAGAATAGAGAAGTAAAATGTTTCTTGTGGCATTACCTTTACCACCTGTAGAACACAACAGGAGAAGATGAAAGCAAAAACACAATTTTTTTGTGATGCATCCATGGTGAATAATCATTGTGTATGTTTTATATATTTGCCGTATATTCTCTGAGGAAAAATCAGCGCTGGTAGTCTGATCGCCGTTGTGTCTTACGGTGGAACTTACCTCTGCTCGTTTGAACCTCATGTGGTTGCACATGATGTGGAATTCCTTGACCCTGCCACTTCTGAAACCCTCCACAAAGTGCGGGGCAAAAAAGTTGGGGTAGAACAGTGCGGGTTGCTTATCAATTGGCAGGCCAAAGGAGAGATTCCGGCTATCGCCGTAGCGATACAAGATGTTCAGAATGGTGCTGCTGCCTGTTTTGTGGGTCTTCAGGAAGACAACGTGGTTCTTGCGTTGACAGGTGGTACTTGCCACCACCGGTTCCACATCGCTTATCAGCCCGGCGGTTAAAGACTTAACATTGTTTCTGTAGGTACTACGAGCGCGAGGGGAACTCTTGCCCAGAATAGAGGGGCTGTTGCTGCTTTTCGGCTGGTTGGTTGATTGGAGATGTGGAAGTCTACCAGGCATTGTGGGTGGGCCACTGCGTGCAGAATGACCCACTGCCCCTTCTGAGGGCCTGACGGCCACAGACCAAGGAACCCTCGCATGCAGAGTATTATTTCCCAGTGTGACTTTACTCAGGCCTGTCAATGATATGACCTTATTCCCAGCCGGTTTCCTTGGGTCTTTGAGTGTATTAAAAGGGTTAGAGACCTCTGTGACCTTCCCCTCCTGGCCTGGCTTCTCCCTGCCATGTTCATACTCTGCCAGTTGTTTAGAAACTCTTTCTTTCTGTGACCTCACATCCTCCTCAACCACGGGGGCAGGCAGAGAGCGCAGGCGTTTCCAGTCCCACTGCTCCAACTCCGAGGGAGTTCTCTGGGTATTGTTGGTGAAGTGCGCATTCAGCATCTTATTGTTCCTGAAACCAAATGGAGTTATATATTACAGATAAACAATCACTGACTCCACCTCATGAAACAGAGAAGAGGCTTATTGCTTCAGTGTGGGTAGACTCTTACCTGGACTGCCAGACGACTCCTAGGATCACACAGAGCACAGTTAGAGCCATAAGCACCTTCCATACTGACTTAATGTGTCTGCATAGCACTCCCTTCAGTCTCCTGCAGGGGGCAGAAGATCCATAACAATTAAACAGCTGCAGAATCTTCAGGTAGAGAACATCTTGCTGGACTGACTCAATGGCTACCACAAAATGTTGTACATACTTCTATTCACTTGAATGGGTAAGTGTGTGTACAGGCCCACACGCACAACAGTAATATCACTATTTTTTTATTACTATGGCATAGTGATGCAGATTAAGGGGCTTCCTGCACTAATTAGGGCAATTAGCTTCCCTGTTTTATGTTGTTAAATAAATTTGCTTTTTTGTCTGAATTGAACGAAAAAACAAAATTTTTTAATGAACCCTCTGCAATCAGATCGTGAGTGTGTTTGTCTGGGTACTTTGTTTATCGGCTGGCTGTGCGTGATTTTTGGATGGCAGGCTTACATGAAAAGAGAAAACACACAGTTTTTACTTCCGGTGTACATAGGCCTCCTTGATGTGTGAAGAAGATACAATTCCTTGAGTGTCCTTAGATTTTTTAATTGAGTGTGGGCTTTTCAGTGAAATTTGCATTACAAATGTTAGACAGCTATCTAGGTAAATTTAACTTTATTTAGACAGCAGCGAACAAGCTACCACCATCAGAGACAAGCTGACGGCTAACCAGCTAAAAGCTAAATTAGATTGAATATGTATATAGCATTTACATTTTTAAAAGAATGCCAAGCTTTTAAGTGGACCTAATACAAATTAAAATGCTATAACAAAATGTATTTTCATGACCAAGTCATCAATCTCATTGAGGGACAATATTCAAAATGAAAATGCTATCTGTCAGACGTCTCATCAAGGCTGGTCTTCAATTAGGATGTAACTTCCTTGTTCTGTGTGAAGTGCAAGAATAATTTATTTACAACTCTAGATAGCTTTGGCATCTAACTCTAACAACTTGCTATTCTATTTGGTTTCGCATTAAACTTTTTAAATTTGTGTCCTAGGCTATAGTGACACAGAAGAGCAGAAAGTCCTATTCTATATAAAGACTAGAATGACTGGATAACAGCAAGCAAGCTTGGCAATCTTGTTAATGTTGATGGAATGTGTGGTTCAGAATTTCGATTTCATAATAAAAAGACCAAAATAAACATAAAATAATTAGACAGACACCATATGTAGGAGCGTGGATACATTGACGATATTTGTTTTTGTCAAATAACATATTTCCCAAATATTTTTTCGAAATGAATTTCCACATTTCTTATTGTGTACATCTTACAACTGGCTCATTTAATGTAAAAAAAATGTATTGGTTGTCACCCCGATATTTCCAGTTCAGTTTAAGCTCTGAAACGTGATGCCAAAATAACGTGCAATCATCATACTGGTCAGTTAATCAATATACCTTCACTAGAACATTAGAACATGGGGAGAGGAAGAACAAGCCACTGAAACCTCCACTAGACTGGGAGGTTAGCTTGGATCACATTTCTACCATTATAAATAAACTCAAGACATTGATTTATTTATACATACATACATTAGACACATAAATTATACACAGAATTATACACAGAATACTCTATTGCAAATTGTGGCAAATGCCTAACTTCTTCTTCTGCGGATGTATTGGCAGATCGCAACCAAAGGTGCAAACACCGCCACCTACTGTACTGGAGTGTGAGTCCGATCAAGGCCTCCCTTCACTATGTTTTTGTTCGCACACTTGTATCCTTAATTAAGTGTAACATCCACCTTGATACTATCCCTTCATCGACTCCTCCTTGCAGCACTCCACCCATTCCCCCTCAAATGTCTCACTGTTTTATGGCATTCCTCTAGCTCTATACATTTCAGCAATTGATCTGGGTTTTTGAGGTCCTCGTGAATGTTCTGAACACCCAGGGGTCAGGGGGTGAAAGGGGGAGGATGTGGTGGGAGGAGAGAGGGAGAGGATGTTCAGTTGATAATGGGGAGGCTTCTTTGGTCGGGAGCAAGCAACGAGACCCTTTTTCTGCGACCCTTTACTCTGATGTTGCTTGTTGAGGGAAAAAACCCTAATTTTATAATCTACAGTCTACAATCATGTCCGCGACATCATTGGGCAGTCTTTGGTCTTGGCCATGGTGGAGAGTTTTTTTTTCAATTTATTATTATTTAACCAGTATTTAACCAGGTAGAGGTTAAATAAAAACACCTTTAAATCTGTTTGATTGATTGCTTCTGTGGACAGGTGTCAGCTTGTTACCTGCATAAAAGACACATTTGAGGAAGAAATATTGCTCCTTGACAGGGGATCAAATACTTTTTTGAGTAAGTTACAAATCGATTTATAACTTTTTTGAAATTAGTTGTTTTGTATTTTTTGGTTGTTATTCTATGCATGTCTCTCACTGTTAATATAAATCTACCATTAAAATTACAGAGTGATCATGTCTTTGTCAGTGGGCAAACTTACAAAATCAGCAGAGGTTGAAATACTTTTTTCCTTCATTGTACCTACAATGGTTAATCACCTACCGTCATACACGCAAAGCTCAAAACAAATGCTAAAAATGTGAGGAACACGTTCTAAACATTTTTTAATTGTCCATTTTTTAGAGATTTTTTAGCGATCAATCAATGCAAAGTATGTGTCGGATTTCCTGGCCCTGGTCCAAATGTACAGAACATCTCAGGATAGTGTGATTAAGTCACCACCACTATTGAGCTGTGGATGCTCTGAGTATTTGTATTCATCTCATAAAAAAGTCTGTGTTTACGTACATTTCGAAATACAATTGTTCTAGTCATCTTCCCCTCTATAACCACGAATCCTTAAAAGGAAATCGTGTCATGTTCAGATTACGTGTATCTAAAAAAAAGCACAGCTTTGTCAATAAACCATGGTGTTTACCTTACAGCCTGTATTTCAGGGATGTTCTAGCATGTGGCTACACCTTTTGACCGTACCGTTGGTTGTGAGTAGAGCAAGGGGAGGTACTACTTAGACCCATACATATTACCAAGAAAGACATGAGAAACAAGTTACCACTCCCAAGTTTTCAGAAGTGTGGGAAAGCAGCTGGACCTGAGAGGTTAAAAATAACATACATGGCTTTACTGGTGTGCCAAGAGAACAGAAGCTAAAGACACAGTCTAAGTCGAAACTCATCGCAGAACATTTACGATCTGTCATTTAAAGTCAATCCGCAAATACACTTACAATAAGTGCATGGCTAGGTGAGATGTCAACATGTCCCATTTTCCCTCAAGCTATTTATCAGTCAGTGCGTGTTGGACAAAGGCATTGATATAATTTATTAATAAATTATAGACGCATAGTAGAGACAAGACATCAAATAGAGTTGGCTTTTAGTTCCGTCAAAACATATTGATGTAATACATTTTTTGTAGTGGAGTCACAAAAAATGGAATAGTTTTAAGATGTTTAAGATATTTAAGAAGACACACCCACTCCAAGCTGGCGGTGGGCGAACCAAAGAGAGCTCGCCTACAGATCGCCGGAGATTTTCGAGCTGAGGTAGTTAGGGGTTTTACAGTCTGGCCAGCTAGCTGAAAATCCTATGTGTGCCTGTACGTGTCCTGCCCTTCTCATCAGAAGCACCACTCAAGTCTACTGTCGTTAGGTTTGAGAATCAGTATGAGAAAGGAGGAGCACTTCTTTTCCGAAGCATGTCAAGGATATTATTGCAATAACGTATCGCGCAGGATGAATTACCACCAACGTTAATAAAGTACCGGTAGCTAATATATGCAATACGTTTTTATTTTGGCTGGTACTTGATGTAGTTCGTTACCATGCACCCTAACAAGATGTAAAACAGACCCACAACGTCAAAGATCTACTATAATTCTTTATTGTCACGAATGGGATGACGGACAAAAGCGCAGGGGGAATGAAGGACATATAGTGAATAAAAATGTAACTATAAATGAAGAAACACTACACAAGACAAGACATACGCAAACGTAACGTGGGTAAAAACCACACAAAGACAGACGACGCTGGTTGCTGGTTGTATTTCACAAAACGTGACATTTATTTATCTACTCCAAACCCACCGCTGATGTTCAATGAACTTTTTTAAATATTTTGGTGTAGAAACTGGTTGATTCATTTAAATTGGTTTAACAGTAGATTATTCATTATCTCCAAGGGTCTCTAACACGCCAATCTACGACTACGGAATAAAAATTGTAGAGTGGAAAAATGTAAAACCATTATGGATTTATTTTGCATTCAGTCGAAGGGTAGACACATTTTTTTAATTGCTTCAATTCGGTTGAAAATAAGAAAACCATTGAAAAGAATTCTGACCTGCCATTGCGTCTACATTGCCATTGAAATATTTTTCTCTCAAATTAGCCCACAGTTGGTGTTGAGTTTGAGGAACAATCAAGCTTTTAAACCAGGACTTAAAATCAAACAAACATTTAATAGTAGCATAAGGCACTCCACCATAAAATGTTGTTCGCAGCGAGTGCTTATGAATAACGGAATGCACTGTCAGATAGTTCGCTGTGTTGCCTATAATGGACAAGCATTCATTGTGAGCACTAGCATTAAACCTACCGCTTTTAACTATCACCAAAGTAATGTAACACAAAGCCAAGTGCCCAACACAAGTCATTTTTAATTAACTTACGATCCGCATAGCTGCAATGAGATCAGTAAAAACAACGTGCACACTTTCATCGATTTCGTTGGCGAGTGTGGCATCTTGCGTGTCTGTGCCAGGAGGAGGTAACCAGGAATGTCCGTCACGCATGAAACTATGACCCAAGTCACTCTCCCAAGACCTCCATCCTACATCCCTAGGCAGAATCCCTGGTACCCTCTCAGAGTAGGGTTCTCAGCTCGGAACTCCACCCACTGACGACTATTGGCTCGACAAACAGTACAGATTTGAGAGACAGAGAAGATGGAGAGATGGAGAAGGGAGGGAGGGGAGTATGGGGTGCCGTTTGCACATTTGGTAATGCTAATTCAAACATTTACAGAGGAATGAGGAGTAATGAAGAGCAATGTTTTGCAGTAACACAAAATTGTTAAATAATATCTTGTGTAAATATAATTGAATTGTAAATGTTCAGTGTAAACACAAATGCTATATGTAAATGTTAAAATCGCAATGTAGTTCGCTTTTGACCGAAAATTAATTGCAGGCACCAAAATCTATTCCACCTTTGATTCCAAAATGTATGCTAAAATGTATGAACAACTTTTCATTTTAAGACAGCAAATACAGTTGAAAGGGCATTTGATAGTTTAGTTTTAAGTGTGTAACAAACATTTTAATTTACTAACTGAATTGGTTGTTGTCACGAAATCCAACGAATGAAGTGCAGAAGGAGTGAGATGCTGAGCCGGAGAATCAGGTTCGGTTGGTGTTTTAATGACACAGATTAAAACACCACAACGTAGCAACAAACAGAAAACACTATGCATGAAAACAGCATAACTGTGCTTCTAATGAACATTACTACACAGGAGTGCTCTCCCCTGCACACCCTGTGACAGCACAGCACACCCATACATGACAGTACCCCCCCGAAAATGTCGGGCTCCCAGACCGACCAGGCCATACCCCTAAAATGTCATGGTAGTTGGGCGGGAGGGAGAGAAGGCAAAAGCCAAAGGAGCTGGTTCTGCAGGGGGTGTTCCCTGCAATGTTCTCCGCCATGGAGGCATTTTTTGTTCTCCTCCCCCATCTGTCCAGCATAGGGAAGGTCAACAGAGGCAAGAATGGCAGAGGAGAGACCGGCAAAGGAGAAACCAGCAAAGGGGAAACCGGCAGAGCAGAGACCAGCAGAGGAGAGACTGGCAGAGACCACTCGTCCAGGCCCGAGATCCTGCGCCTCTTTCTCCAGCTGTCTCAAGTGTATCGTGCCGACCGTGCACTCAAAGCTGCGGCGGTTGTATAAAATATTCTCCTTTGTTGCAGGAAAATATGCCTGCTGATTCTGAGGGTGAATCATTCTGTCACGAACTGACGGAGATTTGGAATCACTTCAAAATCAAAATCTCTCGTCTTTTTGGAAAAATGTCAACAAACACTGACAGTCAAAATACACTTACTGATTCGTTATTGGGGACCTGGTGTAAATTATTTTAACAACAAGCAAAGGCAATGAATGGGTCCGGGGATAAGATCATTGAAACCGGGAACCACTCATCAACTTCTGATTAAAGCCTTAGACCCCACTGTTTGGGGGGTAGGACTGGAGTGCAATTTGCAATTGTATATGTTCTGTAGATACAATACTATGAACAAAATGTAAGCAAACTTTCAACAAACAGTCTTGATTAAAAATGTACTTGCATTGATTAATTAGATTTTACGGCACAGTTCTGGCATCCTTTAATATTAGAACCCAAACAGTTAATAAGAAGTGCATGCAACCCGAACAAAAGCAAGAATTAGAGGCATATTAGAAATATGCTTAAATACATTAGGGAGGACACAAAACAAACAACGTTGGAAGGTGATGAAATCAAGTACTCTTGTGACAGGATGTGACATTCTATAAACAGGATGTGTGTCACGAGACTCGTAGGGTGTAGTGCAGGATGAAGCCAGGTGCAGAGCCAAATAATCCGTTTTGGTAAGTTTATTACGACAATCAAACATAAAACAAACCGTGAACGGCGGAAAAAGCCTAAACTGTTGTAAATGAAAAGAACAATGCGCATATATAGCGGCTTCTAATAAAACATTTAGACAGTAGTAGACCACGACCAAAACACTCACCTCTAACTAACATGTGACATAGAACAATGCGAAGCAATGAGTGCACTGCTCGCGACCCTCTTATATCCCAACATAAAGTGACAGATTACTAACAGCTGTGACCACGTGAAAGAGGAAGTAATCACAGCTAGTGAGAACAAAAACACGGAAGTGGATCACCGAAATGGAAGTGTAGCAACGCCACCACACCAGTCGTGACAGTATCCCCCACTAAAAGGCTAGCTCCCCAGATAGCCGAACGGAAACACAACACCAAAACAAGGGAGCAACAGGGAGAGAACCCACAGTTAAACCCAAAAGGGTCAGTCCAGGACCGCAGGTCCAGCCCTGAAAAGGCCTCAGTGGCTGAGAGTCCGCCATCTAGTGCGGCAGAGAGACCGCCATCTAGTGCGGCAGAGAGTCCGCCATCTTGTGCGGCTCAGAGTCTGCCGTCGTGGGCGACGTCGTGGCGGAGGCCATCGTGGGCGCCGTCGTGGCGGCGGCCATCGGGGGCGCAGTCGTGGCGGCGGCCATCGTGGGCGGTGTCGTGGCGGAGGCCATCGTGAGCGTAGTCGTGGCGGCGGCCATCGTGGGCGTCGTCGTGGCGGCGGCCATCGTGAGCGTAGACGTGGCGGCGGCCATCGTGAGCGTAGACGTGGCGGCGGCCATCGTGAGCGTAGACGTGGCGGCGGCCATCGTGAGCGTAGTCGTGGCGGCGGCCATCGTGAGCGTAGTCGTGGCGGCGGCCATCGTGAGCGTAGTCGTGGCGGCGGCCATCGTGAGCGTAGTCGTGGCGGCGGCCATCGTGGCGTAGTCGTGGCGGCGGCCATCGTGAGCGTAGTCGTGGCGGCGGCCATCGTGAGCGTAGTCGTGGCGGCGGCCATCGTGATCGTAGTCGTGGCGGCGGCCATCGTGAGCGTATTCGTGGCGGCGGCCATCGTGAGCGTAGTCGTGGCGGCGGCCATCGTGGCGTCGTCGTGGCGGCGGCCATCGTGAGCGTAGTCGTGGCGGCGGCCATCGTGAGCGTAGTCGTGGCGGCGGCCATCGTGAGCATAGTCGTGGCGGCGGCCATCGTGGCGTCGTCGTGGCGGCGGCCATCGTGAGCGTCGTCGTGGCGGCGGCCATCGTGGGCGTCGTCGTGGCGCCATCTCGGGCGGCGATGCGGCAGCCATTGTGGGCGGCGATGCGGCAGCCATTGTGGGCGGCGATGCGGCAGCCATTGTGGGCGGCGATGCGGCAGCCATTGTGGGCGGCGATGCGGCAGCCATTGTGGGCGGCGTCGCGGCAGCCATCGTGGGCGGCGATGCGGCAGCCATCGTGGGCGGCAGCCATGTGGGCGGCAGCCATCGTGGGCGGCGATGCGGCAGCCATTGTGGGCGGCGATGCGGCAGCCATTGTGGGCGGCGTGCGGCAGCCATTGTGGGCGGCGATGCGGCAGCCATCTTGGGCGGCGTGCGGCAGCCATTGTGGGCGGCGATGCGGCAGCCATTGTGGGCGGCGATGCGGCAGCCATTGTGGGCGGCGATGCGGCAGCCATTGTGGGCGGCGATGCGGCAGCCATTGTGGGCACTGGCGTGACGGTGGCAGCCATCTTGGGCGCTGGCGTGACAGCCACAGCCATCTTGAGCGCTGGCGTGACGGCGGGAGCCATCGTGGGCGCTGGCGTGACGGCAACAGCCATCTTGAGCGCTGGCGTGACGGCGGGAGCCATCGTGGACGCTGGCGTGACGGCGGCAGCCATCTTGGGCGCTGGCGGGACGACGGTAGCCATCCTGGACGCTGGCGTGACGGCGGGAGCCATCGTGGGCGCTGGCGTGACGGCAACAGCCATCTTGAGCGCCGGCGGGACGACGGCAGCCATCTTGAGCGCCGGCGGGACGACGGCAGCCATCTTGAGCGCTGGCGTGACAGCAACAGCCATCTTGAGCGCTGGCGTGACGGCGGGAGCCATCGTGGACGCTGGCGTGACGGCGGCAGCCATCTTGGGCGCTGGCGGGACGACGGTAGCCATCTTGGACGCTGGCGTGACGGCGGGAGCCATCGTGGACGCTGGCGTGACGGCGGCAGCCATCTTGGGCGCTGGCGGGACGACGGGAACCATCGTGGGCGCTGGCGTGACGGCAACAGCCATCTTGAGCGCCGGCGGGACGACGGCAGCCATCTCAGGCGCTGGCTCCTGTAAATCCAGCCATGTCCTCCACCACGTCCTAATAATGGCCGTGGGCTGGTCATCCAACCCCTCCGGGGGTTTCTCTGTCCCTGAAGTCGGCGGCAGAAAAGGGTCTTCCCACGGCGGGGGTAGTGGCTGTAGCTCCAGGGGTTTTCCTCCCCCTGTCTGCAGCCCCGGAGCAGTGGGTGGCCGTTCCTGCAGCACCAGGACCGTGGGTGTACTCTCCGCGGTCCTCCCGGAACACCTCCTTAGCTCCCCCCCAAAAACCTTCTTGGGACGCCTTCGGGGTGCCCTCTTGCTTTCCTCCGGGAAGGACCGCGGACCCGATGTAACCAGCCCTGATAGCTGCATAGGTGGCTCATACCCGAAGTAAGCACGGAGGCGCCTATACTCCTCTTCGGGCGTCTCCGGCTTACCCCAGTCCCACTGCTCCGTGGTGCGACGGTGAGCTTCATCCTTCGGGGCGCTATAGCTTGCCCCCCCGAGGAATCCACTCACCGTCTGCTGGCTCCGCTGGCTTCTTTGATGGCTTCGCATTCTGTCACGAGACTCGTAGGGTGTAGTGCAGGATGAAGCCAGGTGCAGAGCCAAATAATCCGTTTTGGTAAGTTTATTACGACAATCAAACATAAAACAAACCGTGAACGGCGGAAAAAGCCTAAACTGTTGTAAATGAAAAGAACAATGCGCATATATAGCGGCTTCTAATAAAACATTTAGACAGTAGTAGACCACGACCAAAACACTCACCTCTAACTAACATGTGACATAGAACAATGCGAAGCAATGAGTGCACTGCTCGCGACCCTCTTATATCCCAACATAAAGTGACAGATTACTAACAGCTGTGACCACGTGAAAGAGGAAGTAATCACAGCTAGTGAGAACAAAAACACGGAAGTGGATCACCGAAATGGAAGTGTAGCAACGCCACCACACCAGTCGTGACAATGTGACATTCTTTAAACAGGGGTTGCCTCAAAATACACAGACAAAAGAACAAGCAAATTATAATAAAGTAACAGGCCCAGCCCACAAAAGTTGTTATGGTATTAAATACACACATATTAGAATAATTTCAGTAGACCAGGAACAGGACAGAACAGTGTTACCATTAAGGATACAGATTCAACAATTTATTTATTTATTTAACTTTTATTTAACCAGGTTTGCTGAATGAGAACAAATGCATGCACTCTACAACTGAGCTGCACCAACTCCTCCAATACATCTACAAAGCTAAGATAATGGCCAAGTTTTTTCTAATCAAAATGCATTATATACAGTATAATGCCCCGAAAACAAGAACAGAAAATACATTGATTTTAGCATTGCTGCCTGATCCTAAACACACAAGTATGTGTTTACTAGTTAATTTGTATTTAATATTTATGTTGTGAAATATTCTTAGCTCTTTAAATATTGCCTCAGCCATAATTGCAGGTGAAACAGCTTGTTATGTAATGGGCATGCCAACTAGTAATTTAAAGTCAAGTTTAGGGTGTGTGTTACAGCCTCCAAAGCCTTTTCCCGCCATCTACAAGCAGGCTTTGGTGGTCGTCGTCACCGGTCTTCTAGCTCCCCCGTTCATCACACCATCGTCTTGTCTCGTCATTACACACACCTTGTGTCATCCCCTTATAACAAAGATTATATAGGTTCCCTGAGTTTGGTCGTGAACATGTGTGGAATTGGTTCATGTTGCGTCTTGTTGATTGTGAGTTACTTAAATTACTTAGAGGAACCGTAGTTCCATGTTTCATCTATTTATTGAGTCGTAGTGACTTTGATGCGCTGTGTCGCACATGTTGGTATTTTTTAAGAGTACTAGTGAGTGTGACTGTGAACTAAGTGTCTACTGATAAAAGATGTTGCTGAATAAACACCACTCAAACAATATTGTTCCTGTGCCTAGCTTTGTCTTTCTGCTAGACCTCATATCAGTGTGTGACAGAGCGTCAAGAGTGTACACACATTAGCTTACTGTGTTTGATTAGTAGGATTTAGCGAATTACCAATTATTTATTCGTTTTTATCACCACTCCCTCCACCCACAAACCCCATTTCATTCAAGAACATAACACACACATAGATCGGAGTAAATGTTTGCTTTTGGTTTAGTTAACAGAGTCAATAAAGCGTCACGAAGTTGGTTAAGGGGTGGAGCTAAAACACTAGAAGTGGGAGGAGACACAGTGCTTCAACTGAAGGTTTACTAAAAAATCATAAACTATTTTTTAAAAATTAATCCATGTCTTAATCCATGCCAATATATAAACTCCATTTACTACTTACGTCTGCTAGAATCTTAACTAGAACAATGAAATGTAACCACATTACCCAGGTACTAGCCTCTTTACATTGGCTGCCTGTTAAGGCTAGGGCAGACTTTAAAGTACTACTGTTAATGTATAAAGCTTTACATGAACTTGCTCCCATCTATCTCATTGAATTAATCCAGCCATACATACCTATGTGTAACCTAAAATCAAAAGAAGCTGGCTTCCACAAATCCACCTAACTTTTTTACAAATCCACTTTACTTCCAGAATTCTGCTTTGCTTCCACAAACTCTATTTATTTCTCAAATGCTTCTGAAACAAACGAGGATCTGGACTGCATCTCTCAATGTGGCCAGCTATACTTGTTTTATCAAGTGATTGCAAAAGGAATTCTTGTGTAAAAACCTTGTTTTTTATTCATACATTTATTTTGTGAATTAATTTTTAACATGCAACCATATCACTATTATTTGCCACCTGTTGTGAATCAAGCTTGTGACAAATACAATTTCATTTGTCACTCTGACAAGTGTGTGTACATACGCTGTAGATATTACTGTAAGGATCTCCTGTTTAAAATCAAACAACACCCATTACTTATTTGCGCCATATAAATCCTCGCAATGTTCGGAAGAACTATAGCAGCTTCTGGAAGATGTGAAAGATGGCATTTTCTCTTTGATAGTACAAGCCACATTAATCAGCGCAAAATACATGTTCTTCCCTCTAGTGGTCACAGTGAAACAACACATGTTCTAATAGCAGAATGCCTCCACTGGGAGGCACTGTTGAGTTGTAGTGCACCAGGCTGTAGACTACCGGCAATGTTGAACACAACCTGACCAGACAGTAGAGTAAAAGGGAAAGGAGATCACCTAAAAGGGGTCAACAGTATGACCCAGAGAGACCTGGGTATATGCTGCTGAGCAGAAAAGATTGGAGGAAAGGGAATGAATAAGCAATGAGCAACAGTTAATCCTGCAACAGGTGAGTAACCTGTTATCTCCCTTTATTTCCTCTATAACACACCATCTCTTTACCTCAGCCCTCCCTGAATACTAATGAGAAGGAATCAGGGTCAGAGTCGCAGTCAGCGCTAACAGCAAGAAAAACAACACACCTAAATCACATTGTTTCTAAAGACTTCCGCATATGCAGAGGTCTGAAACGAGTTCCAACAAGCCAAAACCTACATTATTGCATGACTCAGCGTGCCGTTTTAAAAGCTGTCAAGAAATACTTCATTACCAAAATGAATGTGAACATCAGCCAGTATCAATCAGTCACATGTATTTTATAAATAACAATATTTGAGCGATATAGGCCTTTTGTGTACATAGAAATAATCTTAGATCTTTGAGTTCACCTCATGAAAAATGGGGGCAAAAACAAAAGTGTTGCGTTCAGAATTTTGTTCATTATAGTTTAGTTTAATAATTATTAAATGCATTTTTTAAATGCAAAGAGACAAAAATACACTAGGTCAAATACAGTCAGAAATGGACAACCTGGAGGGTTGATGCAGGCTGGAGGCCGAAACTGTCAGATAGTGTCAGCTGCTCAGCCTGTAACACAACCAGGGGGGCCTTAGGAGGGGTCTGCTACATGTCCTTAGGGCCGATCGGTCCCACATGCTTCCATAGTTGCTAACCTATGGGCTTCTCCATGATATATTGAAATATACAGCTGCGTTTCATCAGAATAACAGTGAAAATTTGCATTATGGTTTCGGATGACATCACCCAGAACCAGAATATATATTGACAACAAAAGTGGTCCTAAAACTGAGCCTTGAGGACACCCAAAGCATACCTTTGATTTGTCCGAGGATAGGCGTCTACACAAACAAACTGAATTCTATCTACTAAATAAGATCTAAACCATGTCCTCGTAGCCCAACATGGGTCTCCAATATTTTTAAGAGAACGGAGTGATCAATAATGTCAAAGGCAGCACTAAGATCGAGAAGCAAAAAGAGAGATGGCGAACCTTTATCCGAGGCCAATATAAGGTAATTTACCACCTTAACGAGTGCAATAGTGGGGTCGGAAAACTTGAGCTTTTCATAAATATTATTTGTCTTCAGAAAGGCAGCAAGTTGTACCGACTCTGATTTTATCTAAAGTATGATTGTGACAATCCGTAGGTCCTGAGACATGCAGGACAAAACCCACTGATTCAATTCTGGCTTCAAAAGCCTTTTGAAGAGGGTCATTGGTTTATCCATGTGAATATTAAAAACCTCAGAGGTTAAAATAGAATCTGCCATGACCTCAATGTTGGACAGGAATTCTGGAAACTCACTGAGGGACATTGTCCATGACCCGGGAGGCCTGTAAATAGTAGCTTCTGTACAGTAGTCAGTACTGTACAGAATTAGCATGTTCACGAGTAGACACTAATAGTTTTATTGTTTTATAAGCAATTTGAAAGACATAATTCTCCTAATAAAAGATCATGAGACATGCATAACTTACCAATCCATATTGCGTCCAGGCCACAGTTACATTTACTGTACTAATAAAATGTGTGACAAAACCAATTTGTTTAGTGTGTATGCATGACATTTGGCCGACGCCTCGGGGAGAAACACCAGGCCGAAAGCTGCAAAAGGGGCCTTTGAACACAGCCCAAACTTTACACTTAAACTCAGCTCACCTTATGCTTCTAAACAAGGCACACCTGCTCACAATCAGGCCATATGAAACAGACAACAAAGGTTCATAGCAAAGCAGTTCAGTGCAAAAAAGTAAAAATGATAAAACAATATAACCTAGCTCAACTAGATGTTTCACTGCCTTTGATGTTGAGCTGCCCCAGCACCCTGAGTCTGGAAGACGAGGAAGACAGCCAGGGGAAGAAGAGTGTTGAGGCTGCTAAAGCTTCGGTCTTGTTGTGTCCCTGGTAGAATTCTTAGTACAGTACAATAAACAGAGAGATGGAAAATGTAAGATTTTCCACACAATAATTAAATACATCTTGTCAGTATATTTCTGGATTTTAAGAAAATGTAAAAACACCACTTAAAGCTGTTTTTGTCCTGTTTTTTTATTCAACACAACACAATTCTAGATCTGTAAACAATGCACATAAGTTGGTATGATAGAAGTTTGAGCCTACTTTAAGCAAGCGTTTCTATTTTGAAATCATTGAGAAGAGCTTGTATCCAGAGTGATTTACAGATGATACATTTGTGTTTACATGCGGAAAAGTCACAGTCACGTACACAACACCAGTACACAAGTTACCTGTCTGAAATCGTAATCAGAAACATAATTTTTGGTTGAATAATTTTTCTCAAACTCAGTAATGCAATATGATTACATCCGCATGCACGTACGCAAACCAGAAAACTGACACTGGGATACATTTGCATGCACGTACGCAAACCAGAAAACGGAGACTGGGATACATTTGCATGCACGTACGCAAACCTAACACTGGACACTGGAATACATTTTACCAACGGGAACAGAACCTGCAATTATAAGGACTAAAAGTGATTGACTTTCTAAACGCTATATTAATGAATATATTGTGAATGACACTGTTATGTGTCAGCATTACATGGAGATTATAACAAGTCGTCCCTTTTCTTCCGTAAATACTCCCCTAAACAAGTCTTCAAATAAAATGGAAAAAGATCAAATGTAAGGCCTATTATAGTTAGACGAAATATGCGTCGGTAGTTGATTATTGTACCACATTTTGTACTGGTAGGCAAATATAGACATTAAAGCATATTTTACCAGCCAAACCCAGAGGTAAATTATCCAATCAATCACAATTTTCCCCAAACCTGAATATAATATCATTGTCATTGGTAACCCATTGAAATATTTCTTTCACGGAAACATAGCTGATGTGTGTTTTAGGGTCAGTTGCAATTGTGTCTGGTGGTTTAATGTATAATATACTGAATTAATATTTCACCTATGCAGTGAACAAAACCTTGTACATCCCAGCCAAGTTATTATAGTTACTATGACGACGTCTTTGGAATCAGTGCATTGTGTTGATTGGACAGTGTGACATTTTATCAGTCGAGATCTCCTTCTATGGCTCAGTGGCCGTGTTGAGAGACAACAAAAGATCTAGCAACTTTGAGACACCAGTTTTTGCGCCGCGAGACCGAGAACGCCACTGGGTTCCTGACCTAACCCGGTCTCAGGGAGGAGAGTGTGGGCTCCACGATGTGACTCCATGTGACCACTGAATGTGACCACTGACTGAATGAGGCTTGTGACCAAAACGGATTGGTTCACCCTTTTATGAATTGCTTAAGTCCATGTCTTCCATAATATGGCATCATATCCTTATCTGACAGCCAGTCCTATAATAATGTGACGTGTTATAACTGATTGAGGTCAGAGAAGATGTGCCTAAGGTGTGCGTGTGGGTGTCTAATCAGCACTGATAACATTTTTCCTGTAATAATCTGTTTGCAGCAGGGATAACTGTGTGTGGTTAGGGTGTGTGGTCACCCAGATAAAACATATGAAAAACTTGCCTTGAAGTGAAACTAAAAGAAACAACAGAGAACTACAACGATCAGCCATAACATTATGACCACTGACTGGGGTGGTGAATAACACTGATAATCTTGTTACCATATGGCACCTGTCAGTAGGTGGGACATATTTGGCAGCAAGTGAGCGTGTTGTCCTCAAAGTTGATGTGTTAAAAGCAGGGACAATGGGCCAACGTAAGGATCTGAGCGACTTTGAAACGGGCCAGATTGGGATGACTAGATGACTGGGTCAGAGCATCTCCAACGGCAGATCTCTTGTGGGGTGTTCCCGGTCTGCAGTGGTCAGTACCAATCCAAAGTGGCTCATTGATGCACGTGTGGAGCGAAGGCTGGCCTGTGTGGCCCGATCCAACAGACATCTACTGTTGCTCAAATTGCTGAAAAAGCGAATGCTGGTTCGGATAGAACAGTGCCAGAACACACTGTGCATTGCAGTTTGTTGAGTATGGGGCTATGCGGCGCAGAGGAACTACTCAGTTGCGCCGCGTGAGAACAACCGGACCACGGAACGGAAAATGTGACTAGTGTGTGGGCGACAAGTTTTGTTGAAAGGAGTTGTCCAACCTGGGAGAGGACCCCACATAGTCCCAGCATACTCCAGCCCAAAATGAGAGACGGTCGTTTCATGTGATTCCTGGCTGTGCGATTGTGTTATTGCGGAACCCTTGAGACCGGAACTGATCTATACCGTCATATGCAAACTGCACCCAACCACCCAACCCCACCCAATCTACACACCACCTATACCGGCATATGCAAACTGCACCCAACCACCCAACCCCACCCAATCTACACACCACCTATACCGGCATATGCAAACTGCACCCAACCTTGGAGCGGGCTAGCTGTAGCTGTAGCGGAGCTAGCTGTAGCTGTAGCGGAGCTAGCTGTAGCGGATTACTGCACTGTGCTCATTATTATGATGCATGCTACATTATTTAAATGCATCCAAATGCTACGTGCTTTCGACTCATTTTCCAGTTGTCATTTTCCCAGCTGTCCGCCCTATCTATCCAGGGCTGTTAAGTGAGTGGCTGTGAGTGAGTTGACTCAGCCCTCCCTCACGCATATTTGGTTCTTTGGTTCTTTGGTTGACACCGTGTGTCTGATTGACAGGAATAACTGCCAAGGATGTTAGTCTGAGTAGAAAGTCAGAACGAATGTGTGCACTTGAGCATTTAAGGCCGGTATTATCTTATGTCTTTATTTCGTTCTATGAGTTAGGTAATTGTATTCACTAAAATCTTTTGATTTTCACATTAGATTATTTTTATGAATAGATCTTTAGCTTTTAAAGTTCACTTACCAGAACGGGCTCTTAGAACCGACTTGTTCGCGAATGACCCATTGCTGCCGTCACCAAGGCGTCACCAAGGCCTCAGCAAGGCGTCAGCAAGGCGCCTGCAACATTAGCAAAGCAAGTTTTGCACAATACCTGACACTGTGTAGCATCTTCTTTTTTCAAAGCCAAAATATTCACACAAATAACCAACTGTTTCTACGTTGTACAAGTTGACACGTACTCTCCAGGCGCCTCCACTCCCGCCTGTCATGCGACCAGAGTGTAATTGCCACCTTTTCAGTGTTTCTGATGCCCATGTACTCCGCTGCGCCTGGGTTCGATTCCGGCCTTCGCCATTTAATTTCACACACTTTCCCACTTTCCCTACTTTCTCCCTAAAATATAAATTTAAAAGGATTGCACCATTTCAGCTTTAGAAATTGCATTCTATAGTTCAGCCCTAGTGTAAACTACACCATATTAGAGTGGTTTCAGGAAGAGATGGGGAAATGTGAACCCAGAGCTTTGCTTAAAATGACATGTTATGGAAGGATTATGTGAAGATGATTGGTTGTCTTTCTTTAGATATGCCAGGAAGGGTTGCTCATCAAGCCAGGAGGGTGAGCCAGGCCCAGTTCTAGGTGTAAGGAACATAAGCGGCTGCCTGATCGCCTAAACACTGACCCTTAGTGTTAAAGGGCCCCCTGAACAAACAAACTGCTTATGCTGCTTAACTGATGTTATTTAGGGATGCCAAAAAGCTTGAACCGGCCCTGGGTAGAACAAATATGTTTGGATTGAATACTTTCCAGTCTTTGGACAGGAGACCCTCCAGGGCAGCGTGATTACTGTCCTATCCTGCCCTGTCCTGTCAATCATGATCAATGGTGTACTCTCAGGTACAGGGAAGGTGAGTCAACTGCCCACCTTCACGTAGTCTCTCAAACACCAGAAGTAGCCGTGGCAGATTCAATGGAACAGCCTGTGGGGATGAATTCCCTTTCATGCAACCCCATATCCCTCTTCTGGACATCACCCACCCACTGAAAGAGTATGTAATGTTCTCTCTCGGGCTCCCAGAATGCCAAGCGGTAGAGATGACACCGGAGAGGTCCTGAACACCCTGTTCTATATTCAGAGTCCTTGTGCCTGTATGACATCATTCATCCCGTTTGTCCGAGTGTTCTCTGTCACTTCTTACTGGTTTCTCTATGTTTTTTCTCTATGGGGAACCTGTATCCCAATCTTACCTCAGACAGTAACGCATTTGTTAAATCACCAAACGATCCGTTACTTGGTCCTCATGATAAATCGACGCTATAGCATGTGATTTCAGATGAAACAAGTCTTCCATTTTTCCACAGAGGTTCTTTGTGTTGGAGTACAGCGCGCCATAACAACGGTTAACAGTTCACCGAAGTCTGGGTATCCGAGTTTGGATGCTCCCTAAATTCTCGGTCGCTGGTGTAAACGATTTATGACCCCCTCGGGACTGAACGTACACAGGTTCTTTATAACACCATGAGAAGCACAGGGAAACGCTGGATGCAGCAGCTATTGTGTATTCACAGTATTTAGCTTCGAGGTACAATCTCCCGTGATCTACATCACTACCTTAGACTCTAAAGTCTCCACACAGCAGGCTGAAAGACAAACATCACATGGTGAAATGTCAGGTTGCAAGCTTGTTTTGCATAGCTGGGTAATTATATGCGTACATATTAGTTTAATACCTCATTATCTGCATTCATTTCTCCAGTCCTCACAAGGAAAACTACCAATATGATTCTTTTTTTTAACATTCAACTTTTTATTGAATCAAGTCTTTCGGGATTTGTGATATGTTTAACTCAATCGTTTGTTCGAAAGGCGACAGACCGCAATAAATTGTTCAACATGATTAATGTTTATGGTGTAATGGCCAAGGGCTTTTCCAACAGCAGCATATTGTACAGCCGCAGAAAATGTGGTCAAGCGGCAGGCAGCTTGTATAACATATGAATGTAACTTTTAGCCGTCTTAGAAACTCACTGCAATACGCCACCCATGATGAACACGTTGCGGACGTAAGTCTTGTGGAACAATGACTCTTCTGAGCCTTTCAGTCTATTGTTAGGTGGTCCAGAGTGCGTTGGCCGATACTGAATCAATCCGAATGAAATGAGTCAAAAGATTCATTATTTATACTGGGCGACTCAAAAAGATCAAACTTGAACTTTCCATCACCAACTGGCGTGCATATGGAAAAATGAAAGCGATACAAGTGGGGTTTTATGGTGGTTTGGGGTGGCTTATATTACGTGACATTTTCTGAGACGTACATTTGATGATATTGTTGTGTGAACATGCAGATAACAATAATTCGAGGCGCCACGTTCCAGGTAACGTGCACCCGATTTTTAATAGAACACCATGTTGTTTTTGCACGTGTGAAGACAATTCTGTCAGAACATAACTAGTTTTATATTGCTTGGTTTCCCCACAAAGTTCAAATCAGATATGCCACTGTGCAGCTAAAAGTAGGATTAAGTTTCCGTGTAAAGCAAACTGACATTGGGCTTTACCAGGACGTAGGTGCCGTCTGGCAGGACTTAAATGGTTGGGCTAAGTATTCCTGACCAAGCACCATTTATGTATTTTATGGCAGTTTAGAGTGTAATATAACATCTGAGATGTCGCAAGGACTCCGAATATGTGACCACTCTGGTATCATCTCTACCGCTGGAGTTGGCGAATATGCCGATGCACCTGGCATTCTGGGAGCCCGGGAGATGCCAGAACATATACACTTTGGGTGATTGGGTGATGTCCTGGAGAGTGAGATGGGATTGTATAAAAGAGAGTTTAGCCCCACGGAGGCTATTCCAGTGAATCTAACCCAGTACCATAGCCCTGGTAGATGATCTATGAGCCTATGAAAATATAGGGGGATGAGTTATCAATATGTATTTAAAAGATATCTGGATACTCATCAGGATTGTGTGATCATTTATACAAACGGGCCCTAGAACAAGTTACACTGGGTCCGCATTTCAAAAATAAATATTTGTCTGGAGTTCTGACTGATGTGTGGAGCTCTAAGAGTCTAACTTGATGTCGGGGTAGAATGTAGATGGCTGCAGAATGTACCGAAAAGCTAGAGACTGTGAATGCACAATAGCTGTTGCACCCAGCATCCTGTTTTCTTCTCCCCGTGCTCCTCATGGTGGTATAAAGAACCTGTGTTAGCTCAGTCCCGAGGACCCCACCATGTGTACGGCAAAAAGGGTTCGTAGATGGGTTAGCAGCGAGGAGAGCATGTATCCCTCCCCGTGACCGGGAAGACAAGGAGCATCCAAACTCTGATACCCAGACTTGACGGTGAACTGTTTACCGTTGTTATGGCGCGATGTACTCCAACACAACAAAGACGCTCTGTGGAAAAATGGAAGACTTGCCTCATCTAAAATCACATGCTATAGCGTCGATTCATCATAAGGCCCAACAAGTGGGTCAATCGGTGCTTAAACAAATGCTTTACGGACTGAGGTAAGATATGAAATAAAGATACAGACCTAGCACTCTTCCGGGTCATGGAAGAAATGGCCAATTAGGGTTTCCTTGTCACATTTTGCTCTTGTGGCTACTTGTAGCGGATTGGGACTGGATGGCGAGGGCATAGTAATTTAAGTGTGTTGAGCAAAATACCTGGTTATAGGTCGTTTAACAACATTACACGCTGCCCATTTCCACTCCATATGGTGATCGGGGGTGCAAGGGGGGATTCCTGACAGCTTGTTATAGTGCATCCTGTGTGCTGACTGATTTGCAGAAAGGATTCACATGCAATTGAACGACTACTTTCCAATGCTATACTCGGAAATTATTACATTTCAACTTAATGTAGAAATAAAAATAATTAAAAAAAATAAAAAATAAATGAAGATTCTAATAGTTAACAAGCATTGTGTCTTTTTTTCTAACCTCTTATAGACTGATGAGCCAAAACATAATGGCCTAATATCCTGTTGGACCTCTGTGTGCCACCAAAACAGCACTGAACCGGCATGGACTCTACAAGAATCCTGTAGGTGTGCAGTGGTATCTGGTACCAAGACATTAGCAGTAGAACCCTGAAGATGTCCTGTGGTATCTGGGTCCAAGACATTAGCAGCAGATCCCTGAAGGTGTCCTGTGGTATCTGGGTCCAAGACATTAGCAGCAGATCACTGAAGGTGTCCTGTGGTATCTGGCAACAAGACATTAGCAGCAGGTCCTGAAGGTGTCCTGTGGTATCTGGCACCAAGACATTAGCAGCAGATCCCTGAAGGTGTCCTGTGGTATCTGGTACCAAGACATTAGCAGCAGGTCCTGAAGGTGTCCTGTGGTATCTGGCACCAAGACATTAGCAGCAGGTCCTGTAAGTTGTGAAGTTGTTGGTCCAGCACATCCCACAGATGCTTATATGAATTGAAAGGCCAGGGCAGTGCTGGGGTGGCAGGGTGCACTATCCTGCTAGAAGAGGCTACTGTAATCAGGGAATACCATCACGATGAAGGGGTGTACTGGGTCTGCAATAATGTTTAGGTAGGTGGTACGTGCCAAATTGGCGTCCACATGAATGCCAGGGCCCTGGTTTTCCCTGCACAACATTTCCCTAGAGCATCACACTAACCTAACCGGCTTTTCGTCTTCTGACACTCGTGTGCCATTTGTAGTCCCATTTGATGGTGGACAGGGGTCATCATGGGGGGACAGGGGTCATCATGGGGTTGGACAGGGGTCATCATGGGGGTGGACAGGGGTCATCATGGGGGTGGACAGGGGTCATCATGGGGGTGGACAGGGGTCATCATGGGGGTGAACATGGGTCATCATGGGGGTGGACAGGGGTCATCATGGGGGTGGACAGGGGTCATCATGGGGTGGACAGGGGTCATCATGGGGGTGGACAGGGGTCATCATGGGGGTGGACAGTGGTCATCATGGGGGTGGGCAGGGGTCATCATGGGGGTGGACAGGGGTCATCATGGGGTGGACAGGGGTCATCATGGGGGTGGACACGGGTCATCATGGGGTGGGCAGGGGTCATCATGGGGGTGGACAGGGGTCATCATGGGGGTGGACAGGGGTCATCATGGGGTGGACAGGGGTCATCATGGGGGTGGAGAGGGGTCATCATGGGGGTGGACAGTGGTCATCATGGGGGTGGGCAGGGGTCATCATGGGGGTGGACAGGGGTCATCATGGGGTCGGCAGGGGTCATCATGGGGGTGGACAGGGGTCATCATGGGGGTGGACAGGGGTCATCATGGGCACTCTGACCGGTGTGTAACAACACAAACCCATACGCGTACGGATGCTCTGTAGTAGTGACACATTCCTCCCGTAACCATCATTAACATGTTCGGTTTGTGGATATATGGAAAAAAACGTATCAATAACTAAACGTTGAACTCATATGATATAACTTACCGAAATCTTGCCCAACTAGTAATAAGGAAAGCTGGCACATCGGAAATCAAACGCTATATATCCAGTATCACTGGTTAAATAACAAGGAAAGAACAAGGTGGTAATTAAAGAAATGCTTTACTGCCTGATGTCTCGTTAGCTGTCAGGAATTGTTTCCATAGTGACCGATTAGTTTGATATGTCATTAATTAACTCTTGCAACCGGGTTTGACCTGACCCATGATCCCCGATTGGACATGATTGGAAAGTATTCCCAAGAGAGTGTGGACAGTGAGATGACTGCGGATTCATATGAAGACCTTAAATATATACAGTATTACTCTCTTCACGTCTTCTCCCTCTCTCACGTCCAACCCCCCATGCCAGTCATGTTGACCTCTTTAAAGTTCAACAGAACGTTCCAGAGCCCGGCTAGGGCCCCAGACGGCGTGCATGCAGAGGCGTTGGCGAGCACAAGACTCTGAGAGACACTCTGTGGTGAACTTTAGACTCCTGTCATATGGCCTCCTCCGTCCTGACCGGTAACAAAGAAGCTCTGTGAAATAATGGAATAACTTACATCTTAGATTTTAAATCACATGTAATAGCATTTCTATATCCCGGTGACTAGATAAAGAGTTGCACTCAACTCATTAGGTTGGTTACAGGTAAGGAATCAAAAACTTGCGTTATGACTTGATTCGTTTGGGATTTCAAAGACAACTCTTGTAAATTGGCTTTTTTCCTCTCCCCCTCTTCGTTGGTGCTATGCGGTTTCTGAGCACGAATGTGTTCACAGACAATGTTCACGCAGAAACGTAACGGACTGCGAGACCCAGCCTGTGGTGACCTTTGAACTATTTGTCATATTGCTCGCCATAGCCCAACAAGTAACAAAAGCTCTGTTTACACCCTGTTTTGTGACCGGATCAATATGATCATTGGCTCTCAAATCTGTCAACTGTGTCCGCATTGAGAGCAGATTAGCTTTTGCCTTCGCATGCGAATGTTTTGACAGACATTCTTTCAAAAGATTATGGATTTATTTATTTATTGTGGCCATAAATCAATGGGGCTACTTGTTAAATATTTTTGAAGGCCCGTATTGTAACAAGGCCACATAGGTAACATACAGATGATTTCCAGGCGTGTCCTTATATTGTCCTGATCTAGACCTGATCAAGTCCGTGTGTTTTCTATTTACACCAATAAGATTTGATCACATCGTCTGAACCTCCCAAAAAATGTGGGTGCTATCAGAATGTTGACGAGATCAGGACAAAGGACACACGCTATCACCTATAAACAGTGTGTACTACATGCAAAGTTTGGTCATAAAGATTTTACATTTATCATAACACAATGTGTGTTTCAATCGTGTGCATTTGCCAGGCGAGTGTAGTTGGGCAGTAGTGTAGGGTGAGTTTGGATGAGTTGTGAGGATGCCTGCTTTACATCTTCGCTTGTTTTATTAGGTTGTGTTTAATTAAACAGTTTTTATCGTGAGTCATTAAATAATCACCAATTAGACATGACTGTATCTGCAAAAACTAGGCGGCGAGAGGCCGTGCTTTTCACCCGAGTGTAAAAAGGATTTGAACACAGGGAGTCCTATTATGTCTAAATAAACACAGACAATACGTTGTTCTGCTACAAAGGTCTCACACACAAATGCAATATTTCGCCCCCGCCCTTAATCCCCTCTCTCTCTCTCTCTCTCCTTCTCTCTGTCACTCGCTCACGGCTGTCCATATCCCGAGCTTCTCTCGCCGTCATTCAGTCATCATTCCTACCAACCGCGGAACTCTGAGGAGCAACAACTGGCTCTGTCAATGAACTGTGACAAGGTGTTGTTCTTAGGGGTTTCTCCTCCCTCTCTCGCCTTCCGGGACCACTAATTGGCCACATGCAGAGTAATGTGACCAATCGAATCATCCTCGGGCCAAGAGCCGGAGCTGCAGATCGGAAGAGCAGAGCGTTGGGCTCAGTCCGGCTCCCACGCCGAAGAGTTCCTGGGGTGACACTTGGTTATTTTTCCTTCTTTTGCCTTTGGAATACCTCAGGATTCGAACCCCATCTCGTCCCAAGGGTTTGGTTGGTCTCCGGCCCCTGACCTGGCCCCCCTGACCCCCTGCCCACCCTCGGATCAGCGCTCAGGTGAAAAGTGCACCGTCAGAGGGGCGATCCCTGGCTCTTGTGCTGCACTCCGGTAGGTGACCTTCGAGACGGACAGACAAGGAGTCAAGGGACCCGGGGCCACTAAAGGGCCACTGTGACTGTGTCACAGACAGAGAGAGAGAGAGCGAGAGAGAGAGAGAGAGAGAGAGAGAGAGAGAGAGAAATGGTTTGACACTATGGGGGGTACTTATTGAACTTAATGCATGTCCTTTTGGAAAGAAAATGCTTTACATGATCTTTATTTCGCTCCTATTGTCCAATTTGCAATGTATTCATTAAGTAACCTGTAATCTTCACCTGCTTGATAACTGTTTGCCAGTAGGAGTTGTACCAATGTGGTGACAACTAGTAGCCCTTTATGTTATTTAATCAATTACATTTTAAGTTTATTGAAATAGGGGCCACAATATTAATGACACTGAGGTCAATTATTTTCTAGAAAATTGTAAATTTCCTTCATGTAAACTGAGCAACGCCAAGAGAACCATAAAATACATGACAAACTAAGTGCTTGTATTTAGCTAATAATTTTCTTTAATATTGACCTCTTCCCCATATCAGTTTACCACAGGAGAGAATGCTCAAGGTCCTTGTATATTGTCGCAATCTGTCTTTTTCAAGACTTTTAAAAGCAATGACACATGTTAGTTATAGTATATCAGTGCCGGTCAGTTTTCGCTATGTTTAGACATGTGTGTTTTGCACTACAAAGAGAAAATACGTATATTATTGATTATCATACATCCTAACGTGTTTTTTCATACGGTTCCAAAGAATGACTCCAGCTGCTATGGCAACAAGGGTCTAAAAGCATTCTCTAAAGGGTTTGACGTAAAAGAAAAATAGATAGTTTCGGTGCAATGTTCTCGAATATATTTGCGACGTGTTTGACCTCGTGAATCACCTATGCAGGTCGAGCGTAAGCGAGGCTGTCTGCCGTCAATCGTGTGCATGTAAATGAATACATAAACACAGCTTGTACCCTCAGAGACCCTAGACTGGAGAAGTCAAACAACAGGTCAACTCTTTCCAGCTTGAAGTAACAAAATGGTTGTTTCTTTTCCTTTTTCAACACATGTTGGGTATGAGTAGGGCAAAACACAGGTCAACTTTCACAACCTGTCCAACTCTGTATCATAAACACGAGATAAAGCTCGCGCAGTTCATCTGTAAGATAACTGAGCATCTATAACTGTTTGGCGTCAAATGGTTAACTGGTTGTCTCCTGTTGTTCTCATTGGATCTCTATGGGGATGGGGTTAAAGATGGACATTAGAGGGGGATGTGGAGATTCCATCCCTATGCTATTCAACTCTGTTCTGTGCTCTACTTAATACACGTGGAGGCTGGGGAAAACCGAGGACAGTAAAACAGCCTCTTCTTAACCTCATATTCAAAATCTAGACCAAACTCACTAATTCATGCTTATGTTGTGTTATCTACAACTAATCTGTTCCAACCCGTCAACATATCTTGAAACTTCAATTTATCTCGCGCGTTATCGACAATGTAATAAATCCTTGCCAGCAACACAGATACAGCCATAAATCCTTTAAACCGTGTAAACGGCTCCGCTGGGCAAATGAAAAGGTCACAGTAAGTTGTCTAAAAGAAGCTAGCCTGCTAGCTCATGTAAGCCCAGAGGCGTGACAGCTCATATGTGGTAAGATCTCTAGGATCTACACTACTCCTTGGCCAGAGCACTCCCACTGTACGTAGCCTAGCTATCTACAACCAACAACCACATAATGTCCCTGTTTAATCTCCCCATCCGTTCACAGACAGCCCAGATGCATTGTCTGTTAGCATCATAAGCATAGCGATTTCTCACTCGCATACTAAGGAATAATCACAATATGGCTGTGTATGTTTGTTCGCCTCCCCTGCAATCCACATGTGTCTCATGTGACGGCCTCTCTGAAGGCCCCAAACTGTCATCCCCCACTTCAGGACAATGGGGCGCTTCTTACTGTGCTAACACATAGCCACATAGCCAGACCTACGCTTACCCATTAGCCTGTAGCATTACTGTATTAACAGACTCATGCTTTGCTAAAAGAACAGAAGAAGTACCGGGAGTCAAGTGTTGATGAACTAAAGCTTTTAGATGATGATATTCTATGATATTCAGCAACACAGTTTGCCTTTGTGGGTGTTTATATTTAATCAACATAGGCTTGTTTGTCAGTACTAAATAAAGTGTAATTTTAGCTCTTCGATACAGGGAAAACTAAAACAGGATTCTCCCAGCACATCACACTATTTCTTTGTTCAATGTACAACTCTTTGACAAGTTTTGTCCTATATAAAGAAACATCTTTACTTCCTGTATTAACCTACACATATCACAGGATGTACAATATACTGGCTGGAATTAAGAATAGGATAGCTAAATGTCCCTCCTGTCGGTATGTTATACTGTAGTTCTCGCAGGTTGTCCAAGTATTCGTATTTTACATGGAGACACACTGCAACGAAAGACAATGTAAGACAATGGAAAAGTGTTATATAAAACACAACCGTAAACACGTGGAATCTCTCCCCTAGTTTGATCAAGCCCAAAGTGCCGTCATATTGTCTACGGTCAGTACATAATCAGAGGGCATTATTAGATGAAGTTGCTCGTTAATAAAGAATAAGAAAATGTGTCTGAACAAGACTTAAGATGGAAGAGCGACCTAGCCTATTACTGGAGTGATTGTTACAGAGTCTGTTCCTCACAGATTAAACTCACCACATTCCTGCTCTGCGTGTCGCTGTGTTCCACTGACAGACACCCCACTGAGCACTTCTCTAATCACCTGCAACAACATTCTAGACGTTTCTAGAAGTTTCTGTCTCTCTCTCTCTCTGTCGCACGCGCGCGCGCGAACTGTCCCTCTATGTACCTAACTAAACAGTGTCGAAGTGAACTTGTGAAGTCAATGTTGTCAGTGTTTATAAAGTTATTGAAAACGGTCCTCTGTGGATCTTGGCCTGAATTTCCTTGTGTCCAGACACCTTCACCCTGACCTGCCGTCTGTCCATCACCTCCCCGTAACCATGACGACCAAAACGACCAACGACCTGGAAGGGAACAGGGCCTCCTCCTCCCCTCTCCTGTTGTCCACATCATCTCCGTCCTCCCTGTCTTGCCAGCGCCTGGTGACCAAGGACGGCCACTGTGCCTTGCGCTCCCCGGCTCCCACCCCAGGTCTGTGGCCATCGTGGTCCTCAGCTTCTGCCTGGCTCCTGGCGCTACAGGTGAAAAAACCTACAAACACAATATCTATGTATTCCTACAAGTCCCATTGACTTTCTGGTCTCTTCCATAACATCAATTGTTTCTAAATTAACTTTGGGTGTTATAAGCACTGTGACTTTCAGGCAGAGCAGAATCCGTTCCCTCGTGTCCGAGTAGTCGGACCGTACCGTTTCCGTAATTTGAAACCCTGGCTGTGTCCTGCAGGATCTTTGGGGTGCTGTGGTGTGCCTGCGCTGGCGCTGGGTCCTTCTGGCTTTTTGCACTTCCTTTCTGGCCCACTGGCTGCTTTTCGCCTGCCTGTGGTACCTACTGGCCCATCTGAACGGAGACCTGGCTGTGGAGGACCACGATGCTCCTCCAGACGGCCACGTGGTGTGCGTCAAGCACATCACCAGCTTCACCGCAGCCTTCTCCTTCTCCCTGGAGACCCAGCTGACCATCGGGTATGGCACCATGTTCCCCAGTGGAGACTGTCCCAGTGCCATCGCCCTGCTGGCTGTTCAGATGTTGCTTGGACTGATGCTGGAGGCCTTTATCACAGGTACAATGTCATTTGTCTCTCGCATATTCACTGTTTCTTCTTGGTACCATTTTATGCGGAGAGATGTTCGGTCTTTATAGCACTGCCCCATCTCATTTAATTCCTTTCATCTCTCGTTCTGTGTTCCATTTTCTGTTACACCAGCAAAAGGAAAACTATTGATATATAAACAGGAGGTTACTTTTCTGTTTTTTAGGCGCGTTTGTGGCTAAGATCGCCCGACCACAGAAGCGTGCAGGGGCCATCCAGTTCAGCCCCCATGCAGTGGTGGGGCACCATCAGGGCCAACTGTGCCTCATGTTCCGGGCCACCAATCTTTTGCGGCGCCCCCTGGTGGACGTGGAGGTCAGTGCTGTTCTGTACGAAGAGAGAGACGGCCAGGTCCTGCACCAGACCAACCTGGACTTCCAACTTGACCGGCTGGGCCCTCGCCCCTGCCCCTTCTTCATCTTCCCACTCACCTTTTACCACGTCCTGGACCGCAATAGCCCCCTGTACCCGGCCCTGCGGGAGGGCAGCGCCAGCCACTTTGAGCTGGTGGTGTTTCTCTCCGCATCCCAGGAAGGCACAGGCGACGCTTGCCAGAAGAGGACGTCCTACCTTCGTCAGGAGATCCAGTTTGATCGACACTTCTTGCCCGCCATGGGGTTTGACAAACAGGGCAGGTACCAGGTGAGCAGCCAGCACTTTGGCATGGCCCACTGCAAAGAGCCGCTGGACAAAGAGTTTGTGGTGCAGATCAACGGAGACGGGAGCGACAGGATGGAGTAACGGGAGGAAGGATTGGCTGAGCGGGAGGAAGGGGGAGCTGCTGGGGCGAGCAAAGAAACATGGCTGGTGGGGTCAAGAGTGAACAGGAAAACGATATGTACGGGAGAGCTGATGGAAGTATCAAAAGAGGATAGAGGAATTGGTAAAAGGGCAAGAGCAGAGGGCAGACTGGGAGAGATGTAAAGGCAATATGCCATACGAGTGACCTGTCAATCTCCAGGACGTAGCCTTGGATTTTTTTTATAACTTTTTTAGGCTTTTTTAACGTGATTCTATGGGATTAAATGCAATGGATCATCAGCACAAACAAATATCATAAAAAGCACATGGCGAAAAAATATTCATCCACCAACACAAATACAGTTCTAAACAAAATTATATATGACCACTTTTTTATGATGTAATGAAATAATCATGCCCATCCAAAAGGTTAGTGGACGTTATGAGGAAAAAAGAGGCGGACGGTTTTCAGTGTATTTAGGAGAGGGAGGTTTCTATAGCTACAAAACTAGTTGTGATCTCTTTATCAGAGATCTGATTGGTCAAAATACCAATGTGTGAAAAACAGATCTCATAATACCACGAAATACAGTGCTGTACAAAAGTATTCAAACCCCTGACCAAGTCAAAAAAAATTGGGAATTAAAAATGTTTGATATTAACAAATTCCTTTCTGTTTTATATTGTATTTAAAAACACTGACGTCAAAATCCCTTATTGTAAAGTGAATATATTTGTAAGAAACAAAACATTTTTATATATTTGTGGTGTCTAAACTCAGTTAGCATACTATTGGCCTCCGCCTGTGAGCTATTCAAATTGTTGTCACAGTTTCTGTATAAAAAAACACTTTTGAAAGATCACTGGTCAGTCTGAATCTGATGCGAAATAAAGATGATTCACAGAAGTTCCAGTTAGAGAAATACGAACGCATAGATTATGCAGAGAGTACAACATAATATGAAAGTGTTTGGATACAAAATTAAGCTTGGGAGTAAACGCCTAACATGCATAACATTGATCGAAGGCAATAGGCAAAGCAACATGGAAGTGGCTCAAAAACATACAGGTGAATGTGACAAAATCACTCAGTAATGGAACTGTCAATTGATGCTGTGCACATAACTTGGACATAATGTACTTACCTAAAGACTTAGCTGTTATTGCAGAAAAAGTTTTACCAATTTCAACGTTTTTACCAATTATTTATGTAAAGGGATGGAATATTTATTTCAGCAACATATTTCAGAGTTATTTTTAACAAAAATATATAAATCTTGTTTCACCATTAAATAATTATGAGTGTCAGTGTTTTAAAATAAAATATCAAGCAGAATGGAACATCAACGTGCCACAAGTAAAATGAGAGAATTGGTCAGGTTTTGAATACTTTGAAAAGAATATCACAATTGGGTTGCGAGTTTCTACATAGCATGTGACTTGGTTACTGGGTCCGAACCAGACAGCCTTCATCCAGTTCATTTACGACCACTGGACCGTAAAACCTTCCAGTCACTGTCGTGAATAAAAATATTCCACAATCGAACTAGGCTGCTATGGCAACACTCTTCGGCTGGTTTTACACAGGCAGCCCATTTCAATTTCATGGCAAAAATCTGATTAAATAGAAGAATTCATAAAAAATCATATTTAAAAAACAAAGACACGTGAGATTGGGCTGTTTGTATACACAGTACTCTGTAGTGTAGAGGAACCTTGTACTTTGAGTGGTGACCTAATGGGAACTCAATGTCTTCAATAACTTTACACTGAGGTATATTATATTGAACTGTCAGATATCAGTCAAGCCTTAGAAAATCTCACAATTGATTTAACTGCAAATTGATTAGATTACAGCCGTAAATGTTTAGTCAAATATTGCCACTGAAATCAGTTTGTGTCTACATGTACCAAATATTAGCTAAAGAGGAAATGTAATGATATGTAATCCATTGTAAAATACTATGGCTTTAGATTGAGCGCTAGCTTCAACGTTTTCTGAAAGATGTGTGTAGATCTTTATATTTGCGTAAC
This sequence comes from Dallia pectoralis, assembly GCA_029465975.1. NCBI lineage: Eukaryota > Metazoa > Chordata > Actinopteri > Esociformes > Umbridae > Dallia > Dallia pectoralis. The sequence continues at coordinate 9,992,551 of CM055755.1, forward strand.
GAGTTCCCTTTGAGTTTATGTGAAGACAAAAGTCACTATTACATCGTGCGTTTGGCGTGTTCATCAACAATAAGGAGTTAATGGAAAGGACGTTGTGGAAAGAAAGCCCTGATTTTGACAGATGAAATCGTATTGTATTATAATACATGATCCAATGGCTTGTACAGTGTACATTACATTAAATAAAATAATATTTTCTAAACATTCAAATACTTTTTTATACCGTTTCATACTTCACTTCACAATTTGACACAGAATATATATATATATATATATATTTGACTCAACAGCAAACAAATTCATACAAAATGTAATCCAGTATTACAAAATAAAGCAATAATTAAGAACAGTCTAATGCATTTACTGTGACCATTCAGAATACCATAAGATAGGCTATTAATGTAAAACACTCATATTTAAGATAATGTGATTACAATTATTTTATTTATGGAAAAATACAATACATTTATCCCTTTTAATTTCAGAACACAAGATAACATTTGCTACATAATTACATGGTCTTCATCTGCAAACCAGGAACTAAACAAACGTGAATTACAGGTAAATATATAAAGGAAACAACTAGTAATTAAACAGTGATTAAAATGTTTAAACGTTCACACAAAAAATGCGGTACAAAAAAACAAAACACACAACTGTTGTGAAATCCCTTTGGTTGTACACAAATTGGTCGATACATTGCTCCCCGAAAAGCTTTCTCTAATGTACATATATATAAATGAGTAAGAGCATATGGAAAAAAAAAACATGTAAAAAAGGTATGACATTGTCGTGTTTTAAATTAAGCAATACTATTCTGTATTATAGCTCATACAAAACATTAATGAGAGGATATTACCAACAACCAACTGTCAAAAAGATATCTCTTTGTTCAGTAAAACAGTTTAGTTCAGTGAATCTTCGGAACTACTTAAAAATATCTCTTTCTGTTAAATAGAGTGCATGTTTTAGTGTGTGTGTGTGTGTGTGTGTGTGAACAGTATTATGAGCAGAAGGTGGATTGCAGCTCTTTGAAAGCAGCCCGTCTTTGCTTCCTGTCCAATTCCTCTCGCTTCCTTTCCTCCTGCTCCTCTCGGATCTCAGTCTCAAACCTACTACCCACCTTCAGAGCAAAAGCCTGTAACAGAGAACACACTGTTACAGTAGATCCTTATATGGCAGCCGGGGATCCAGAACACAGATCCACTGTTACAGTAGATCCATATACGGCAGCCGGGGATCCAGAACACAGATCTACTGTAAAATAGAACACACAGTTACAGTAGATCCTAATACGGCCGCGGGGATCCAGAACACAGATCTACTGTAAAATAGAACACACTGTTACAGTAGATCCATATACGGCAGCCGGGGATCCAGAACACAGATCTACTGTAAAATAGAACACACAGTTACAGTAGATCCTAATACGGCCGCGGGGATCCAGAACACAGATCTACTGTAAAATAGAACACACTGTTACAGTAGATCCATATACGGCAGCCGGGGATCCAGAACACAGATCTACTGTAAAATAGAACACACTGTTACAGTAGATCCTAATACGGCCGCGGGGATCCAGAACACAGATCTTCTGTAAAATAGAACACACTGTTACAGTAGATCCATATACGGCAGCCGGGGATCCAGAACACAGATCTACTGTAAAATAGAACACACTGTTACAGTAGATCCTTATACGGCCGCGGGGATCCAGAACACCAACCTGGACTGCAACACTGCTTCATCTGACCTGAAAATGTCATGTTACATCATTTTCATCTACACTGGAGACTGCAAACTCAGAAATGTTGACCAACACGGCCCCACTGCAATGACTATCTATCCACTAGAGGTCAGTGTTACCCAAGACACGCATAAGTAGAATCCTGCTATGATTGCGAGATACACTATGAGGAGTTCAGTACGGCAGCCATTGCAGGTCAGTTGTAAAATGGCCAAGTGCGTGTGACCCATTTACTGTGACCGGTTTCAGTAACTATTGTGCACCGCTCCACTTGCTCGAATGACTTTAGTCATCACAGGCATGAATCCTGTAAAGATGAAACATAAAACCTGTTTTCACACATACTGCGTATACTGACAATGCTGATCGTGGCGTTCGTAACCAAGTACAGTTGCCTGGCTTCAACACGCTCCAGTGTCCCTCTAAGAAAGATTGGGTGCCTGTGAGCGGATTCATTCTGGCATGTAACATTTCCGGTCCTGACTTCCTGGTTGTGCGAGCAGTGTTATAAAAACCGGAACGACATCGAAAGTGCTTCGAAGACACGTATCTCGACATCGAGTGTCCCGAGTCTAATAAGGCGAGGCCTTAATTACAAATTGATTATCACAAAAGTGAGCAGAAAAAAATGGTACATGTTCCACCACTTCTCCCACTCAGTCCCCGTCTTACCTTAGCCTCAAAGAAATCCCTTGCCCCCATAACACCCTCTGTGGAGACGTTGATCTCAGACAGCCTGGCTAGGGCCATCAGGCCACTCTCATCCTGCAGCTCACCTGCCGCTGCACGTCTGAAGATCAACAAGAACTGGTGGAGAGCAGTCAGAGACAGGAAGAGAGTCAGGCAGAACCATAGAGACTGTGCCCAGATCTGTTTCACATGAACTGGTGGAGAGCAGTCAGAGACAGGAAGAGAGTCAGGCTGAACCATAGAGACTGTGCCCAGATCTGTTTCACATGAACTGGTGGAGAGCAGTCAGAGAGTCAGGCTGAACCATAGAGACTGTGCCACGATTCACTTGTTTTAGTCATTTTCCTTATATTTTACCTTTACCCTCCGTTTTTCATCCACATGTTTTTTTTGTCCTGTATTTTTTTCTTTTCATACATTACAAAATTCATATATTCGTTTTACTGTATGTTGTGGGATGTATAAAAACCATCTAGGCTATTCTTTGAAATAAAACATTTTGAGGGTAACTTGTGACTGTATTTCAGGGGTAGTTAAGCCATGCATGGAACGCTCGAGATTAAACAAAACTGGATGATCAAATATGTCAAATGTTGCCAATTACATTCACTAAAGTAAACAGCGTGTTGTTCTGTTGGTGTGCCATGTTGGGACAAATTACTGCAGTACGTGTAGAGTCAGGAACAGGTTTGCCTACCACTATACCTTGTGAAATAAACTGAACATTTCGTTGAAAGATTATTTATTCAACTTTAAAGTACATTATCCCAAATCTATTATGGTTCTGCTTTTGCCGACACAACACCTGTCAGAAACGGCACTCCCTACAAAAGCTTCACCGCATTAAGAAGCACCAAACATTTGGCTCATATCATCGTCATATCACCGTGGAGACACAATAACAGCTGTTTGTGGGTGAAGAGCAAGAAGTGTCCTCCGAGTGGTTTGTGGGTGTGATCTCAATGCAGCGACCAGATCGTTGTCTCTGCAGCCTGACCACTAGCGGTCACAATGGGACCAGGCTGTGTAAGGCGATGTGCGTGTGTGTGTGTGTGTGGTTGTCTGTCTGTCTGTGTGTGTGTAGATTGTGACCACACTGAACAGGAGAGAAAGGGAGAGGCAGGACCATGGGCTTTGGTCAAAGGCCTCACAGCTGAAACACAACAGAGTCTTTGTGTACCCATCCGTTCAGCTGCCCCTGTCACCACCTGTGTAACCCAGGGAGTGTGTGGGTGTGTGTGCGCGGGAGGGTCCTCTCTCATAGCCATGGCACTTGCACTAGGCGATAACAGGACACACCCTTTTACTGCCAGCGGGAAACGAATAAGTGGGATGCAGTTTAAAAATACACACTGTCATTACCAACACACACACACACACACACACACACACACACACACACACACACACACACACACACACACACACACACACACACACACACACACACACACACACACACACACACACACACACACACACACACACACACACACACACACACACACACACACACACACACACACACACACACACACACACACACACACACACACACACACACACACACACACACACACACACACACACACACACACACACACACACACACACACACACACACACACACACACACACACACACACACCTCTGTAGCTCAGTTTGCCGTCAAAGTCTTCGTCCACCTCCTTGATCATGTTTTTCAGGCCCAGGTGGGTTTGAGGCGCTCCAAGCTTTTCCATCATTAGCTTTAGTTCCGTCAGGTCTATGAAGCCGTCTTTCCCGCTGTCAAACCTGCAGGGCAAACAAACACGGACATATGAAAAGGGCATGTTTTTTCACGCGAGCGATTAGCGCCTGACTCGACTGGCGTTAATTGCTTGCGTGAGTCATATGCTGGAGGTAGCGCTTTCAATCGGCGTAAACTGAAAAAAGACAGCAACGTTCCCTGAAATGTCCCCTGAATTTACATTAAAGCCCTTGAATTTCAAAACCATTGCCTGTTTCGCCACTATGAGCGTAAATGTGTAACGCTGATTGATGCTACAACACAAAGAGCTATATTTGATGTAGCGTGTTTACAACTGAATGCTTACAACTGAAACATTCCTTTAAGCTCCATTACAACAACATAAGTCCAATAAAGAAGTATTATACCACAGTTGTCACGTATCGGTGAGCTGCGTTGAGCTGTTTCGGGTTGAGCAAAGCACCGGGCATAGTTTAGTTAATCATTGGATTATTTAAGGTCCCTGGTTTGGTCCACGGGTGCTTGGGGTTGTTTCTATGTGGTACGTTACATGTTTCAGAGTTGGTGTGTGTTTGTGTTGAGTGCATAGACTGTGTGTAGACTTTCCCGTTTGGGTTATGTGGTTGTTTTTAATTTATGTAATTAAACTAGTGATGGGGACGAGACCGCCTATGGCGAGTCTGAGTCAAGACCGAGTCTTTGAAGGGTCGAGTCCGAGACGAGTCCGAGAAAGCAGAAATGGAGCAGTCTCGTGTACTACATCGCTAAGTTAAACGCCGAACCGTGACAGGTAAAACCTACTGCACTCGGTGAAGAGACGAGACACTTAACGAGATTTATCATGACAGACAACGTGGCATGTGTAAATAAGGCAGGAAAAAGACCATCAAGCAAACAACTAGAGCCCAGAGGAATACATAACGTTCCCGTCAACAGCTCAGATAACCCTTAAAGCCCTATATGACAATCATTTCTACGGTCGGGCCAAATAAGGTCCCTGAGACTGAACAGGTGACCGCAGCTAGACAATGATACAGGACCAGAGACTGGCACTGACGTGACACTCAAGGCCTGACACTAACCACACGGACAGCTGGCAGTTGTTTTGCACCTGACAAACACCAACTAAATCACCAATTAAATCTGTCATTCAAATCGGTTAGAAACACATTTAAAACACACACATTTTTAAAATGTATAAAGGGTGTTTGGGATCTATGACAGATCAATAGAGTACTGGATATAAAACAAATAAGTGAGCTGTATGTTAGTGTTTTTCTTTAATAGATACTTCAAAGATACTTCACCATGGCCTATTAAAGAGCACGGGATCTGGGTGTGAGCGAGAAAGCCTATAAACTTTACGACACAAGGACACACAGACAGCTCCTATTGGCTGAGCTCAGAATGGTACAGTCAGGGTAATCTGGTCAGACCAGAGAGAAGTCATTGTTTCAGTTAAACATATCAAAGGCCATAGGAACTAACCCCCCCCCCCTCGCTTCAAAACAAGCTGCTTTAGGACTTCTGCAACAATCAGTCTAAAGATATCATCGTCTCAGTAGCACAAAGGACCATTGATCCAAACCCGTACCGACCTCCAGAATGTCGAATGGAAACTGTGCTTTACAAATGCTAAACGGCCCATCTAAAAATAAGCCATTGAAACTTATAATAACACAAAGTGACACTCCAAATGGAACCCGTTTGACACATTAGAAATCAATCCCCAACATCCACTCCACTTTCACCCAACCAACGCATGAAATCCTGTTCCCTGCCTGGCAGGCATGCTGAATCACCATATTTATTCCCCCGGCAAATGTCCTGCTGTCTGTCTGACTGTCTGTCTGATTCAGAACAGCTGGTTGTGTTTGGCCCTCCACAGCTGAGCAGAAAAACAACTGTTCAAAGAAAAATTGAGAAAAAAACCTCAGAGCTCCACAGCAACTGGCACATAGAGAACTCTCTCCACAGATTAGCGACAGGCCCTAGTCCAGCACCTCAGCTAGGACAGTCAGTCATATACACATATGTTGTGCTGAAAGAACAAAAAATCTGCCTAGTCAGAAGGACTATGGTGAGATAAATATCACTCTGGGCAGTGGGCTGGTGAACTAGTCCCAGACCTCTATATCAATCTTCCGACAAAATCGCTGACGAGCGTTCGACGGGCATTTTTGAGGGCGAGAGCTTTTTTGTATTGTTTTTTAAATAACGAAAACCGAAACTTTGAAAGAAAACAACAAAGTCAAGGAATGTGCATTGTTCCAAGGGAGCGGTGTCCCAGCCACAATGTCGATCTTTGGTCAGACCTTATTGTCCCACAGCTAGCTTCCTGCAGGCCTTTAATTATAGACGCCGAAGCCTTAAGCAGTATTTTGGGGAGCACTCTAGCAGCAATGTATTCAGGACACCACACACTGCTGCTGTAGAGAGTTCTAGTGCCTGAGTGAAGACAGAGCTGGTTGGTAGCGCTACATCCTTATCTGCCATGCAGCCTGTTTTAGAATAGCGTCAGGCTGGCACACGTGCCTGTGCATTTTCCCCCTGGATACAAGGATATTTGTGGACCAAAACAGAAATGACAGGGAAAAACCCAGCCCCTTAGAAATCCGGTGACTAACGCAAGAACCAAGGGGTCATTTTTTGACTAGAGACTAAATCGAAACAAACTCAGCGTTGTGTGTGAAATGTGTTCAAAGATTAACGTGCGTTTCGGGGTGGTGAAAAGTGTAATTGTGTTGGAGGAGTGTCATTTCGGATAGAATAACCCCTGCCCCGTCGGCAATTTAGCCTTATTTTGCTTGGCACGTCCCTGGCCCCTCACCATAACAATGCCTCCCTGACATCCTAGCTAACTTCAGGGCACAGCACAGTTCAGCCACTGTCTAAATCAATGTGCCCCCACTTCACATGTGCCCGACCCACCTCGGCCACCAGCTAGTGCCAACGTCAAAGGGTCAAGTATCCTGCATGCAAGGCTAAGTAGAACCGGGGGAGTAGAAAGGGGTTTGAGAGATAAAGGACACAGTGTCCACACAGAAGAGAATGGGTCCCACGTGACCTCGAGCCAATGAAAAGCCTCCAAAGAGATGATAGGATTGTAATGGGATGGCGTTGCTTTACTGCACTTCCTACTCACTGTGGTCAGTTCAGCGGTCAGAGATGTGAACGGAAGCTATAGCTTCGATTCATGTCACTTCCAGCACTGTGGTGGGTGAAGCTGCTGTAGCTGCAGTTCATTTGATTGGGCAGATGTATGTGTATGAAATGCTCCAGGGATTGTCTAAGCCATCTCTGGCTGCGGGGTTGATGGAAGAAAATCGGGATGCCATGTTCCACTAACGCCCTCCCATTAACGGTGATATCTGGTTGGTTGATTACAACCAATTTAGAAATGTCTCATTTTAAAGCAGTTGTGGCGGATGACCCCAATTTTTTTTTTTGCCGAAACGTTCGTGTGTGTGGTAAGTACACCCCGCATTCTACGTTCTACCAATAGGAAAAATTAAAGATGGGGTTAAGTTTAGTGTAGTAATTGGGGATAAGGTTATGTTTGTAAAGTGGGGTTAAAGTTTGAGTTGTTTTTTTTGCTTTCCTCCCTCTTCCAAACACAGACACAAGTCTCTCACACAGTGCCAATAGCCTTCTACCTCGCTAGAGGAACATTATACAGTATGGACTCCTCTCATCTGTCGCTTTCTACTGCGCGTGCACAGACACACACACAGAATCACAAAGATGCCCTTGTTGCAGCAGAGGGGGTGTCCGTGGGGACCCAGCATTTGAGAAGAGTGACCCTCTCTCCAGTAAAAAAGACAGCAGCACAATGACGGTACAGTTCCATTGGCCCAGGAGAAAGACCTTATTCTGGCCTATTGCTGAGGATGTACGTATATAGAGTCCAGTAACATCCCAGACTGAGTAGTGACACAACTGACCAAGGACATGCGACGCACACATACATACAAACACACACAGCAGGTTAGTACACTATGCACTCTACGACTAAATGATTGCAATTAATGGTAGAGATACATTTTGATTTAAATATTCATTTCATTTTCAAAACAATTCAATTGTACCAGATACTGCGGACCTATAGGTCACTGAAACCCTCGGATAACCTTGCCAACTGTGTGGTCAGGTAGCCCCTTACATCGAATATGATCCAATCTCATTGAACCACTCATTACTTCATCTGGCTGTGTGACTAGATCAATGCATTGACTACTGTTCAGGAACATCAACAGCACATTATGATAATATACACATATATATATATATTCACCAAACATAGTTTGCAACGAAACCCTCACCGTTTGAACATCTTCTCCATGTCTTTGATCTGTTTTCGGGAGAATTCCTTGAATTCCGTGTAGGGGTTGAACACCGTGGCGTGTCTGGAGGTCGCGTTCCCGTCGTTGATGTCCAGTCTGCGGGTGAGTTTCGCAGTGAGCTCCGGTGTGGCATCACTGACCATGCCCAGCACCACCCCGGCGTGTTCCAGCGGCTCGGGATCCCCCTCTGACGCACACTGGATGGAGAGGGGAGCCGCCTGCTCCGCGGCCAATCTGCGTTGCAGCTTCCTCGTCAGTTCGTCCGATGCCATGGTGCGTAGGAAGGCTTATGTGGTGGAAGCGAGTGCCGGGCTGGTCGGGATGGAAGTCAGCTGTGTATGTGTGTGTCAGCTGGTGGCTCAGGAGTACGACAGACCGTACATCTCCGAGGGGGTGGGGCACAGCATCACAACACACGCGTCTGAAACCAGCCATACTCCAGCCAGCATTACCCTAACCGCCCTGTAGATGTTATGCCTGACCTGAAAGTACATTTGTGCAAAGAATGAAATGTACTTTGTGGCGGTGGAATGTGTCATTGCTGTTATGAAATCGGAATGTGTGCGAATACATACTGTGTCAATCGGAAGCCCCAGTCTGGCTTTGCTGTGTGTAGTGTTAACATTTATAAGAAAATGTTCAACACAAAGTTTTTCTAACCGAGTTGTAGAGGACAAGTACACTGCTAAAAAACAAAGGGAACACTTAAACGAGACAATGTAACCCCAAGTCAATCACACTTCTGTGAAATCAAACTGTCCACTTAGGAAGCAACACTGATTGACAATCAATTTAACATGCTGTTGTGCAAATAGAATAGACGACAGGTGGAAATTATGGGCAATTAGTAAGACACCCCCAATAAAGGAGTGGTTCTGCAGGTGGTGACCACAGACCACTTCTCAGTTCCTATGCTTCCTGGCTGATGTTTTGGCCACTTTTGAATGCTGGCGGTGCTTTCACTCTCGTGGTAGCATGAGACGGAGTCTACAAGCCACACAAGTGGCTCAGGTAGTGCAGCTCATCCAGGATGGCACATCAATGCGAGCTGTGACGAGAAGGTCTGCTGTGTCTTGTCAGCGTAGTGTCCAGAGCATGGATGAGCTACCAGGAGCCAGGCCAATACATCTGGAGACGTGGAGGAGGCAGTAGGAGGGCAACAACCCAGCAGCAGGACCGCTACCTCCGCCTTTGTGCAAGGAGGAGCAGAAGGAGCACAAGAAAAGTATTCAATGTGTCATGGAGCACAGACTAAAAAATCATGATGGTTAGAAATTCCATCAACAAAGAAAAAGTCGAGAGACAGGGAGACAGACACTTAAAGAGCCACTTCACCGATTTTGCATTTAGCTTTGTATCAGTAGACAAATGGTAGTATTTTCCAATGACCCTCCTCCCACCCCTCAACTCCATCTGATAAGAGGCATATCTTGATTTTAGGTCAGGAAAAAATCCTCCAATGACGATTTTTACGTCATTGGAGGATTTTTTAAAAGAGGCTATGAACTACAGACAGAAGTAGATGCTACTTCTGCATTTTTATCAACCTGCCCATATGGGGTGGGGCCTCGTCACAGATTTTCAAAACAGTGTCCGGCATCTTGCTAACCCGATCTGGCTTTGGGAGAAATTAGAGTTTTAGACTAAACACAATGGCAGAAAGTAATTTTGAAGACGAAATGGAAGAAAGGGATTTTGAAGATCTGTTGCGCGAATCCGATGTTCGTGGCTGCCTGTACGAGCCGCAATACAGCGAAACACAGTTGCGGTTGACAGAGGAACAAGAGGCTGCTGCTGCAGAGGAGCGAAGCTTGCCTGGCGGTCATGAGGAAGAGCCCGTACAGAGTCGAGCTGGGGCGGACTGGTGGTGCCAGTGCTCTCGCTGTGCGCCTATGGACACAGATAGAGTCCCGCTGCTGTCGCGAATTTCAGCGATGCCATTTTCTTCTTGAAGAAATAACTGAATCCGCATTAGAAACGGGACCGCCAACATGCGTAATAGAGCACCCCAGCTTTGATCCACAGGAGTTTTTGAAACTTATTTCAGGATTCCAAAGGTCAATGGGAAACGCCAGCCAAAGCCCGCAGGGACAAACGGACGCAGTATAAGTGAGTATTTATTTGTTGTTCACGGCAGTTAGCTGAGCTATCTGTGATATTTACCGAGCGCAGCATTTATCATTTACATATATGCTAGCTAGTCTATTGTAGGTGCAAATAGCTTGCGTTGCTAACGTTGTGCTTATTGTTTTCAGACAATATCGTCTAACAGCCTACCGTCATTTCGTGGAATAGGTCCTGCAAGGAGAGAGACTGGGGAAAGGCTATATCGTCTTGTTTTGCCTGCCTGTGTTGTTCAGGACATCAGACAGAGATTTCCAGCTAGTGACGGACAATACTGTGGCTATCAAGAAACTGCTGAAGCTCTGGAAGAGCTATGAGTGTGAAATGGTTTATATTATGTTTAAAAACAATGTTCAAGTTTATAATGTATTACTTTGTTTTACAAAAGAGTACAGGGAAATATGAAGAAATGTATATACTGTTATTAATTACAAATATTCTCGGAACTTGGGGTGGTTGATAGCCCGCAGCCACTGTTTGCACCGCTCTAAATGTTCAACGGGAAAATGATGGAAACTAACTACATGTCCTTTCCTTGTGTTGGATGTACATCCCGGTACAACGCAAGGCTAGTATTTAAATTACTTTATCCAGAAACTCGTCACGGAGACTTATGTTAACCGGTGTCTTCTGTTTTCCAGTCAATTAGCTAGTAGCTAGCCTTCCCTTCTGCCTGCCCTCTCGAGCTGGTAGGCTTGGGAGTGGATTCTTAGAGCAGCGAAACAAGTGCATTCTGGGATTTGGTGTATTTCATCCACATGAGCCAAAAACACATTTTAATCTTTTTTTCTGCCTAGAAGGCACAAATTTAAAAAATGCTTTCACATTTCTACTACGTAAGTGACCACGATAAGTGAGAAAAAACATGTTTTTTCGGTGAAGTTGCCCTTTAAAAAGACAGTAGTTCAACGAGCCAAACGCTTAAAATGGTATGTTGGGAGCTTCACAAAGCTGGAAACTCAAATATCCAATGTCAACACACAAAGATGCAGGACTCATTCACTCTATTTCCAAAATCCGGATGAGTTCATATTTGGTAAATGCCTTCATCCCCCAATTTCTGCTGCCAACGGTTAAACAGGGCAAGGAGATGCGTAATGCATGGGCAGTCATCTTGTGGGGGTCATTGGGTCAAATGATTGCTCTGCATGGCCGTATAACAGCCAGGAAATATGAGGTCTGTTTAACAAAACCAGGTCCACCGTATGCTGTGAACACTTTTGCTACATAATATTCCAGTATTCCAGGATGGTAATGTCCCCATACACACCGTTAAAAGAATTCAAGGGTGGTTTGCTGAATACCCAAAACCAACACCATGATCTAAACATACTTGAATCTTTAAGTGATGTTCAACCGTAAAGTTTCACAACATTTGTAACAAAAAATGAGTCTTTTTTCTGATGAATGATGTGATATATTCTGCTACATACTGTTCTGGACTGTACAACCGCATTCTAAAACAGATTAGATCTCTGAAAGCAAAAGGTGTCCCTACTGTCTTTTTTATCCCTGATATATATATGGATATATATATATATGGATATATATATGTCCAGTATATTGTATCTCAAACAAGATTCAAAAACAATAACCTATCAAAAACTGAGTATCTTAGTTATCTCTGTTTCATTTTTCAATAATTAAATAATCTCGCAATCACGGTCAAAAAAACTTCTGCGTTGGCCGGGAATCGAACCCGGGTCAACTGCTTGGAAGGCAGCTATGCTCACCACTATACCACCAACGCCAACGATGTTTCGGATACCCTGGCTACCATTATTGAAGGTTTCTGTTGAACGACAATGATTTCGATATCAAGGATTGATGGCACTGTAGCACTTGAGTCATTAGAATATTAATCTTCTTCATTTAAAAAACGTGTCCCCCCTTGTGGTCAGAACTGAATTACTTGAATATGCAATGCTCACTCAATTTTAGTCCAAAGATTGGTCAATAGAAATAACGCAATTTACGTTGACATGAAACACTAAAGCCTGTTTTATGCTTCTGCTTCGAATCGACGGCGTACCCTCGCAGACCCCTCTGCGTCGAAGCGAACCCCTCTCCTACCCCTACGCCGTAGCTCGACGTGCACCTCCAAAAAATTGTAACTACACGTCGATGCGACGCAGACCACAAGGGCTGTGATTGGTCAGATCATACATCTGGCGGTGAAATGCAACGCAACCCGACGCAGAACCATAAAACGGCGTAGCTACGCCGTGGAGTTGACGCAGAAGCATAATGAAGCCTTAAGTGGCATGATAATATTTTTCCCTATCACATGCAGAAATACCTAGGGATATCCTGCGTCGGTAAGTCATTAGTGTTATTTGAATTACATGCGTTCTATTTTTAAAGACCTTGGCGGCGAAGTGACAGTATGGCTCGTTGGTCTAGGGGTATGATTCTCGCTTAGGGTGCGAGAGGTCCCGGGTTCAAATCCCGGACGAGCCCTGTTTTATTTTCTCTACACCTATGTTAGTTTCCCACCAACTGCGTCACAAATTTCCAATACGTAGTTTTTCTTCATGCATAATGTGCATTTTCCTCTGCTCAATCTACATTGCAAGGCACACACAATATATAGTTGAGAAACTTCACTGTTTCCGCCTGCAAAGCTCTGATTGTTACCGGCAACAATTATGTTCTTTAAAGTTGGTCTTGTGGTGGACTGGCCAGAACAGTTTTCCTCTTAGCTACATATTCCTGGAATGGATGGTGTACTGATGCGGTCCTAACAACTTGGAGCTCAATGCTCGAAAAACAGTGGAGATGAGAGTAGACTTTAGCAGCAGCCCGGCAGCCCGGCAGCCCAGAAGACCAGCAGCCCAGCAGACCAGCAGCCCAGCAGCCCAGAAGACCAGCAGCCCAGCAGCCCAGCAGACCAGCAGCCCAGCAGCCCAGCAGACTAGCAGCCCAGCAGCCCAACAGCCAGCAGCCCAGCAGCCCAGCAGCCCAGCAGACAAGCAGCCCAGCAGACCAGCAGACCATCATCCTAGGGGTCTCCCCAGTCTGAGTGGAGTCCTTTACAGCCTGCGGCAGCTCAAAAAGTATACCAACTGCCAATGTCAAATTAACACTAGAAGCGCAGACCATTGATGCCTAGTTGCGCCGTGATGGGTTGTTTGACTCATGTATGTTTTGAATGGGAAGGTTATAAATGTACATGGCGCATAAAACATGAAATGAAAAACTTTAAGCTTCCTTGCAAATGAATATAGATGGCCTAAAAGTGTTTTCGCGCACATGGATATAGGCCATTCTGTCTTTCTACTTTATCTGTTAGCACAGTATCAGCTTTGAATAGTTGTTTGGTATATAATCAGTATAAACAGGCTATGGCAATATGACAAAAAACAATAATGCTTTACTTTAAGGTTCATAACTGTATTTTGCTTTGTAACATGAAAATACAAAACAGACCAAACATTGAGGTACTAAAGAGGAGAGGACTCTTTGCCTCCTGTTGTGGACAAATAGAGCAAATGTTATACATCACAGTGCCATAATTAACAAAGGATTACATTTTTTTTACCATTTTAGACTTTCAAAGCAATGTATACCTCTAAAATGTAATTATTTGTGTGAGAAATCCCTCGTATATAAAGCTGCGAGGAAAACAGTAGCAATCCCAGCTTTAGTCTAAAAGAGCGGTGCACTTAGCAACAGCGAAACATCCACGATGAGCAACAATTTTATTAAATGTTTATTAGGCAAGTATTAGGTATGTCGTTAAAAGCAGATTCTCTGCAATTAACGGCAAACATTACAGGTAATTGTTGTAACTAGGGATGCACCGATGCATTGGCTGTACATGCCGATGTTTGCCTTGTGGAGTGACATTGGCCTATCGGCAAATAAGAAGACATTGGCGTCTGTTTAACATGGCCGATAATTGTTATGTTTGTTGTTTGCGGTTTGACTCAAACGGTAGCCTACCCTGATGCAGTTTCAGAAAATATCCAATAGGTTGTAGGCTTACTATGATACCACCCATAACAGCCCCTGGAGAATAACCAATAGTTGGTAGGCTTACTATAATACCACCCATAACAGATACTGTATAATATCCAATAGTTGGTAGGCTTACTATAATACCACCCATAACAGATACTGTATAATATCCAATAGTTGGTAGGCTTACTATAATACCACCCATAACAGATACTGTATAATATCCAATAGGTGGTAGGCTTACTATAATACCACCCATAACTGATACTGTATAATATCCAATAGATGGCAGGCTTACTGTAATACCACCCATAATAGATACTGTATAATATCCAATAGTTGGTAGGCTTACTGTAATACCACCCATAACAGATACTGTATAATATCCAATAGGTGGTAGGCTTACTGTAATAACACCCATAAAGTGCCTGAAAGACAATGAAAAACGCAAAAACTAGGACAAAAAGAAATCACAAGAGTATGATTAGATAAGATTCATCTGTATTGTCATTGGACAGTACAAGTACAGTACAACTAAATATTGATTACAGACCACTAGGGATGTGTCAAACTGATATTGTGATATTGAGAACTGGACAAAAACCCTGGATTGGATATTGACCAAAAAAAAAAATCTGATACAACCCATTAGCCTATGATGTAAAAGGTTGAAGTTGATGTGTGATAAAAGAGCTGAATTTCACAACCGGCGCATCCTTAATTGTAACCTTTCCAGTGAGACAAATATTTCTGCATGCACATTGCAACAGTTGCTGTGTATCACACCGGAATTATATTTTAGACAGAAGAACGTGCAAAAAAAACTTTGACCCCGACGTGATTTGAACACGCAACCTTCTGATCTGGAGTCAGACGCGCTACCGTTGCGCCACGAGGTCTTAAAACACTTCCGCCCATGTCTTAATTAAAAACCGTGTTGTATCATTTAGATGAGAATTGGATGTTTGGATGTTTAACTCGTCTCTAAGCTTTTGGCGCTACCCGCATCAAGAAAGACTGTTAAAAACGTCAAATTCCATTTTAGAAACCCAATCACATGTCGCAATCCATTTTCTTCCTCCAATAACAGGTCCTTACTCCATTTTCACTCTCCAATCTGAGCTCTTCAATTCCATTTTCGAAAGCCGCAGACATGCGGCGCAAAGACGTGTTACATTTCCGCAGTGCCCGTATCCTGAAAACATTTTTCAATGTAGACTAGGAATTGGGAGTTGCAGCTAGAACAAGGAACAACTACATAGGCTACATGCATCACGAGTCTGCGGATAGTAGTTAGCATGCTTCGTTTATCGCATGTATCAATAATGTCACCGAGTTGTCTAACGGCGTTTGCTGAGTAAATATGTGTGACAGACCGGTGTCAAACCGGTTCCATGGAGGGCCGAGTGTCTACAGGTCTTTGCTCTCACCTTGTTCTTGATTGATTAATTAGGTCACTAATTGGTAAGGTTCTACCCTCTACTGGTTGATTAGGTCTGAACTGGGAACTAATTACAATGAAAACCCAAAAACCTGCATACACTAGGCCCTCAGTGGAACCGGTTTGACATCCCTGGGTGGTTATCCCCTGTTTCGACTTGGAATTCATATGCCTGTATAATTTCTTAGAAGTAACGTGGCTCGTTGGTCTAGGGGTATGATTCTCGCTTTGGGTGCGAGAGGTCCCGGGTTCAAATCCCGGACGAGCCCTGTTTTTTTCTCCTTCCAATGTGTCGGCGTCCATAAGCATTTCATATGTGTTCTTTTTAAATTAAATTAGTTCCCAGTCACAGTCCCCGCTACCCAATCTGGGTACACACCCACGCGAGCTCTTCGTTCTGCCACCTCAGGCCTCTTGGTAGTGCCATCCCTACGGGAGGGCAACTCCCGATCTGCTCTGTCTAAATTGTTCTCCGTGCTTGCCCCGCAATGGTGGAACAACTCCACTCTGGAGATCAGATCATCGGACTCTCTACCAATCTTCAAAAAACGTCTAAAAACATTCCTCTTCAAACTGTACCTCCAGTAGCTCCATGAATGGAGCTCCACAACTCTTGCCTGTTCGAAACTTCACTACCAAATCATTCCTCTATGATTATCACCCATTCCTCCTCTCCTAGCACCCCTTCTATCTCTAGCACTTCCCCCTGCACCCACCCAGGAACAATGTACTTATTGCCTTTTTGATGTGTGTTTTAGCTATATGTGAAATGCCTGCACTTATTTTAAGTCGCTCTGGATAAGAGCGTCTGCTAAGTGCGCAAAATGTAAATGTACTTTTGACTAAAACCAATGGCTAGTACTTTGACTAAAACCAATGGCCAGTACGGGTATCGAACCCGCGACCTTCGCGTTATTAGCACGACGCTCTAACCAACTGAGCTAACCGGCCATGAAAATCAGCGTAATACACCGAAATACATCTCTGCCAATCACACTGGGTGAGATTGCATACACAAATGACGCTTTTCCACTACACAGAACCGGCTCGGCCGGCTCGGCTTTTTTTGGTTTTCCACTGGGTAAAAGTTGTACCTGTACCTGCTTCCAGGTACTTTTTTTCGTACCACCTCAGGCGAGGTTTTGGTCGAGCTGAAGCGATACTAAAATGTGACGTGAAAACACTGCAGACTGCTGATTGGTCAGCGAATCGTCGCTATTCACTGCGTCATCATTGCGCGCGCCAGATGTAGTATCCTGTGTAATCCCACCATTTTTAAATAGTCTGGCCAGAGATTGCGTGAGAACTGTGCACATTATCCATTATTACGAATACTATGGCAAACCGAAAGAATACGCCGTGGTCAAACGATGAGGTGCAGACGTTCCTTTGTTTGGTTGCCGAAGAGAGGATCCAGCGTGAGCTTGATGGGGCAACGAGGAACGAGAAAGTTTATCGGGAAATCTCCAAACTGCTCGGCAAACATGGCTACAACAGGACTTTCCAGCAATGTAGGGAAAAGTTTAAAAAACTTAAAAGTGACTACAGAGCTGTAAAGGACCACAACGGCCGCCGTGGTTCAAACCGAAAAAGCTGGAAGTGGTACGAACAGATGGATGGTATCTGCGGCCATAGACCGGCGAGCAACGGTAGAGAGGGTGGACTTGACTCGGCCACCGGTTTGTTGGTTTCGCTGAAGGAGGAGAATGGTAAGTGTTTTAAGTAAAATTACATTAATAACCCTCTAGGCACACTGTGTGTGAGGGTTTTGTTTTTTTTGTAGGCTGGCTTTTGGAAAGCTTACTTTATAACAACGAAGACTGTAAACTTGTGTCGCAGACAGGGCCTGAAGTTAACGTTTTTGGCCACCAGCCACTGTGGCAGGTGGATTTTGAAATCTACCTGCCACAGAGGTTTTTACCAGCCAAAATGTTTTGTGCCTAAAATAAAGGTGAATGACTCAGAAAATGCATAAGAATGGTTCTTGAACTTGTACAGAGTACACATTAAAGTGCTGTCGAGTTATTAACCAATTTAACCCATCGCATTTATGACTAGATCAACAAAATGACTTACAAATGTATCTGACCTGGTGTGGCAGGCGTTTAGAATAGAAAATAACAAATTTAAACAGCCAATCATCTCACTGAAGGTCTCATTTATTTAGTTAACACCTGCAAGTTAACTGCAATCCATTAGTCACTGTAAATTTTAGATTAACAATAAACATAACATTTATATCAAAATACTATTTTTAAGTTTGTACTAGGATTGCGCGATATTGACAAAATGTGATATTGCGCTTTTGATCATGAATATTGCGATATCGATATTAATTTCGATATTATTAAACATATGTAAAAACACAAAAGTTATGGGAAAATGCCTCAAAATAGATTAATATATAAACAATTGTGGCGTTTGCACTCATCCTATTGTGGCATGTGTGTTTTTTAAGATGGGAAAATAGGTTGGTTGTATTTCCTCTTGGCCGGTGTATCACCATACCGCAGGGTTTGCAGAGTACAACAGATTGAGCGACATTATTTTGCTGAAACTTTTCTTAAACTTCTCTAACTCGCTTTTTCTCGCTTTGTCCGGGGGTCTCTATTTCTCTTCTCTCACGTAGTCGGAGTTAACACATACGTCACGTGTTCGATAGGGTCTGTTCGTTTAGTGGACCCGTGCGCTCACACATACGTCGTGTTCATTATATATAGTTTTCAAGCGTGCGCTTAAATCGAACACAACTAAGCCACAAAGCCAACCGACGCATCTCTCCACAAAATGAATGTATAAATAAATATCGCACTTTATGCGACATTATCTATATTCATATTGTGCAACGTGATATCGCAATAAAGGTATTGAGTCGATATATCGTGCACCCCTAGTTTGTACATATTATAAGTTTGTTGCTTTTCAAGACAAGAGTCTGTTGTGACGTCGTACACCAACCAGTTGCGATCCTTGCCATCCCTTTCCACTTAGTATTAAAACTTCTTTTTTATTTTTGGAACCGTCCTCCTCATCCTCTTTTCGTTGCTCTACAGCCCGCAACCTCTTCACGCCAGCATTTTGTCTCGAACGTCCAAGAAAATAGCGGGGCTTGCTTAACAAAAACAATAGGCTACGTGATTGGTCAACAACACAACGCTTGCTCGATGTTGTGTTGTCTTATTGGCTACCCGCCAACGTGGCAGGTAGATTGACGGTTTCACCCGACAATCACAAAAGTTACCCGCATTTGGCGGGTGCCAATTTCATGCCCTGGTCGCAGATAACAATTGCTGCTAGTTAACTTCTAACTAGTTGCTAAATGCAATTGCTATTTTATAGTGTGTTGACTTTTGTATGATCTTTCTATTTAAGATTCCTTTGCGATAAGCGAGAATGGTTCAGTGTCTCCAACTGATGCCACGTTGGCATCGGCTGCAGCGTCGTCACCGGCGTTAAAATCGGCACCAGAACCATTAGTACCATCGACACCCACACGATCAGCAGCGTTGACACCGACAACTGGTTAGTATAATAGGAAAATCCGTAAACCCTTCTAGCCTGTTGTCTGTAAATCTATTAATAAGCTTATTAGTAAGCTTATTAATACATAATTAATATTAATCATATTAATAACTCATTATTATATAATATGAAACGTGAGTTGTCTGTTTTTCTTTATTGTAAGTCATTCATTGTAATATTTTTTTTGTCCAGGACAGAGGAAACGACGGAGGGAACAGGAGCATCTCACTGTCCTGAGGGAGATGCTGGCGTCTGATGTCGAGCAGATTGAGTTGAACCGGGCACAACGGGATCGCCATTTACAGATGACACTCGAAGATGCAGCGCATGCAAGAGACTTAGAAGCAGCTTTGAGGAGGGAAGAGATTGCTGCAATGTCATCCTTCAACCAGGCCTTTCTGGCTACCCTGAGCCAGCTTGTGGAGGCACTGAACCGGCGCTGAAACTGACTGAAACCCCAGTTTGCTTATTTGCACGTCATGTTTGCACTATACATATGTTACATGTACAGTTGGTTGTGTGAATTTATATTTCTATTGCAGTTTTTTTATTTGTATGTGTGTGTTTAAATAACACCTTTTTGAAACATATTACAAAGTGTCTTTTTTGATGGTTTGCAAGGGTTTGATCATGTATTTTCAGACTTTATCCATAAAATATATGTATTTCTAGTGTACAAAAGCATAATTACTGTAGGCGTGAATACGGCGTTAACCTCTAGGTAATGAAGAACCCACAGAGCACTTAAGAGTGTGCATTGGAAGGTTGCACATTCCCATTCGCAGCCCAGAGAAGTGGTCACTTAACATTAAAAAAATAGCAGAGACACAGCATTTTCAAAGATAATGTTTTTATTTTTTAGCAATTAAAGTAAGGCATCAGACCCTCTCGTACATCACTGCCCTCCTCCTCTACACCCTGTGCCACTGCCACCACAGGCTCTGCTGCTACAGGTGCATCCCTCTCACAAAGGTTATGCAAAGCACAGCAAGTAAGAATCATAGATTAAACCATTGTAACATCACAGTCATTTCTCTTCATGAGACAACGCCACCTTCCCTTCAGTCTACCAAAAGCTGCCAGGCAGTCCTGCAAACACATTCCAGAACAGTCCTTTTCCATCTGCAACTCCTTTGCTGCCCTCAGCCTCTCCTGAAACAACGTTTGTCTTCTTGCTGTGAGAAACAGCCACATCCCGAGGATCAAACACAGCATACACTCGATTTCCTCCCTTGTGTGTGTGTGGGTAGCGAGTGTGTGTCGCGTAGAAGATTACGTCACAGCAGTTTCCTGCGGCGTCGCTATGATGACCGGATACTATTGTGGAGGTACTATCTGCAATGGAAAACGGAGCGAAAGCGAGTCGGGCCAAGTCGAGGCGAGCTGGTTCTGTGTAGTGGAAAAGCACCAACTAGTCCATTCTAAGGCCAAGCTTAATCAGAAGTCCCCAAAGCTTTGCTCACCCGGCCCGCGGCTCTTGGGACGCTTGCTAAGAATAGGTGAGGTGGGTGGGAGGCAGGAAGTGAGATCGGGCACGTGCTTCACAACCAGACTGGGACAGCTGTAGAGGGTACAAGATACATACCCAAGAAGGGAACAAGATACATTCCCAAGAAGTTTGGTATATATTTGGTATACTCTGATCAGCTTCTACAGGTGCAGCATTGAGAGCACCCTCTAAGGCTGCATTACTGCTTGGTACGTGAGCTGCACCGCTGCTGACCACAAGGCCCTACGGAGGGTGGTAAAGAATGCAGAGCGCATCATTGGCTGCCACCTCTCTACTGTGCAAAGCATCTGCCTATCACGATGCCTCAGGAAAGCCAGAAATATCATTAAGGACAACAGCCACCCAGGCCATCGCCCGTTAACACTGCTCCCATCTGGTCGACCTTACTGCAGCATTGGTACGCGCACTTCCAGACTCAAAAATTGTTTTTACTCTCAGACCATCAGACTCCTCAACCAGCAACACGCTGATATACGTATCTAATGTACCCACTACTGGCACTAGATCACTTTTACTACAGTATTTACTATTTAGGTTTTGCATACTGTCCATATTCCCATTTCGTTATGTATATCTTGTAACTATGTTATGTATATGTATATTCTGTTGTTATTTCCGCCTTTGTCCTTCTTAACTACGAAGACGTTGCTTGCCATGTCACAACAATTTCATTGTTCAGTATGATGCATGTCATTCGGTACGTTTGATAATAAAAGTACTTTGACATCTGCAGTGGAAAGACTTCAGAGGAGGAGATGAAAGGAAAGGAGAACAAAATATTTTGAATGTCTACTTATTAACATAACTATTTCTCATTCACGAACTTGTAGCATATATTTAAAAAATATAATAGCCTTAAATGTACTACAGTCATTGGCTCCAAATAATACATGTTTTGAGGATAATAATGACAAAGATGGTTAGTGGTAGCTCGATTATAGAGTCAGAAATTCAGAAAGTTGATGGATAAGTACTATTTTTTAAAGGTTGGCTATTTTCTGACCAATGTGAAAGAAAGATCAAGCAATCATACGAATAGGTGTACCATCATGTTAAAAAGACAATCAGCTGAATGGACTGGAAGTGCAGTCTGTTGTTGTTTTATATATGTACCTATGTAAATATATAACTACATATTTCACATTTGAATGAAGTGTTTGCATATCTGTTTGTCTGTGATTATAATCCTCCAAGAATACTGTTGAGGTATTGCCATTGGCTATGTATAAAGTTAGCTTCAAAATGACATACAGCACAATTAGACTTCTTTATAAACTCTATCAATCCCACATTATGATTCCAGGAGGTCTAGACATGTAATTCATCAAATGCCTTTTCTAAAGCTAGTGAGGGAAAATCATTGCATCTTTGCAGTCATTCACAAAACTCACCCAATTTGATGCAGTTACATCTGCTGGACAGCAGGGGTGAGTAGAGTTCCATTGGCATTATTGTAATGGTGAGTTATCGGCCAAATCTGAGAAATGACATTTTTGCAAGATATAACAAGCCCATTGAGATGCCTTATTGCGTAATAAAACGCCTAGCAACGCAGATAGTTTGTTCAGTAAAAACGAATGTGATCAGTGACATCACATATGCCACGGCTAATAGCCAATCAGCATTCCGGCTTCAACCGTACACGAAGAGTCTGTATACGTTGAGTATCAAAATTACTTGTCAGTTGCCTACACAAATTTGTCGAGGTATCCTGGTCATATACTAATCCCAGAAGAACATATTGCTTTACCTTCAGGCAGGTTCAAATTAAAATGTTCATATTACTAATAATCATTATAATTATTCAACACAATTTCAAATTCGATTTTTTTATTAACAATAAATTACGACTTACAAAATGAAATGACAATTATTCAGTAATTATTATTTCATCAACTATTAAACATTCAAGGTTTACAGTATACATATATAATTCATACACGAACCCATATGAATGCCACCCAGTGCTGTCAGTGCTCTGTTACATTCTTTGCTGATTCTTCTGAACTTCTGTATTTGTAGGGTTTTTGGTGTTGGACAGGTTCTATAGGAATTCTTGTGTGTGAGTGTGAGTGTGTGTGTGGGGTGTGTGTGTGTCAGTATCAGTATTTGCTTGTCCAATGTATATGTAAGGCCTGTTTTTCTGTAGTGCTCATTTTGTCCATTCATTAACCTCCAGCTCAATACCGAGCTCTTTGTAATGTCGTTGTTTTACAAAGTTAAAAGAGACATTCATAGTCAATGTCCAGTCCATGCTAAGTGACCTGCTTTTTAAACCCTGTTCTTTTTCCAGACGAGGAGTGGCTCTTTACAAAAGGGTGGATCGTCAAGCCATTGTTCTGGGAGATGTGGTTCTCAACAAAACAAGCGCTTCAAAGTGTATGAACAATACACATCCATGCAGATGAGGGGCGTGTTCACCAAGTATTCACATGCTATCGTCTCCCTCTTTGCCTCACTTATACCGTCACATGCGTAGCTCCAATTCTAGCTTAGCCTTTCTTTACAGCTTCACTGTTAGTGTCGAATCATTCCTCTGGAACGCCATAGTGTTAGACATGCAGTGCAGTATTTGGAGTAATGGAAGAAAGTTTGTCTGTTTATAAGTGCTTTGATCTTCGGACCGGTCGCACTAACCAGGGAACATAAACCCTGGCGCACGTAGACCACCTTAGTCGGGGGAACCATCAACAAAGATTTTGATCCATTTAGTCCAGTAAAGATGGCTGCCAATGAGTTCCCACTAGTCACTTAAAGTGTAAAAAGAATGTGCTTTACACTTCATCTGACTGGTCACTGCCGGCATCAAAGAAGTTGGAGACTTTAGGGGTTTTCGGGGTACGCCTGCCACCCCTGGAGCCCACCCTGGTCCCTGAAGCGGTGCCCACTCCCTGCGCGAGGTGGATTCTCTGACTCTCCCTGAGGTTTCTGGCTCGCACCTCCTGGTTCTGGATCTCCTCCACCAACCGATAGGGGAACCAACCGGTCTCTCCATCATGGAGTCTCTCGCCCATCATCCAGCCTGAGGGGCAAGGGAGTCAGATTGAATAACGATGATTCATACAGGTACCCAGTCCAAGAAATCCTAGTGAGATAACCCGGGTTATACATGTCGCCTCACCATCGTCTGTCCTCTCCAGGATGTTTAACACATCAGCCATCTCCAGAGACAGCTCGTCTGGTTCCTGAGACGAGTATGATTGAATGCACTGCACCTGGGGAGAGTCTGTCCACACACATACGTTTATTTATTTGATACCTAAACGTTCAGCTGTGTGTGTGTGTGTGTGTGTTTCACCTGTGTGTGTGTGTGTGTGTTTCACCTGTGTGTATGTCTCACCTGATTGGTGGGTGCTGGTGGTCATAAACCGTGTGCGGCGATTTGGCGTGAGAGCACATATCCAGCGGAGTTTATCACTCCTGGCAACAAGAAATACAGAGTCACATGGAGAATAGTTTCGATTTAGTTTGTATCAATGACAAACAAAACTGTTTTCCCTCTATGTATATCTAGTGCCCTCGGAAATTATTACGACAATGAAGCGTTTGAAACCAAGCAAAAACCTTACGCTGACCAAAAAGTGGTTAAGAAAATCATTCAAAAGAAGGAAAGCTCTGATGAGGTCAGCAATCACAAAATAGCCAGGTAAGGAAGGTCCTTTCAGCGAATAACAGAAGAGCGCTCACCATAACGATGAAAGCAAAGCAAACAAATGTACCATCGAATATCTCCACAACTAGTGGAGATGCATGTGTCAGCCACAACCTCCCACAGAAAATTATAAAAGACTAATTACTGCATGGTGTAAACGATTGTGGTAGATTTCAGGTTGCAAACGTGGCCATTGTACCCGTATTTCTACAATACTGAATTACGTTTCCAAAAGAGAAAGACCTGGTTGCATTTAGATAACATTTACAGTATCTTTAAGTGATTTGCTGACAATGAAACACAGACGAATAAAACGATGGAAAGAACTAAACAAAGAGTGAAAGATCCACCTCATCTGTGAAATATGAATGCGGAGTTGCAGCACCGGAATTTATTCGGAAGTGCACAGAAATAAAAGTTTTCAAGCTTTTTTGAAATCCGATTTAATCATGCAGAAACGTTATTACACCCCTGGATTTACCATGAAACATGGATCATGTAACAGTAAGGTGATCCAAATGACACAAAGGTGCAATGTAACAGTAAGGTCCATTTGACACACACGCAAAACTACAACAGAATGGCTCAGGGAGAAGAAATGGAGGTCAAGTCAAAGCCCAGATCTTAAGCCTGAAATTAAACCAGACATGCATGAGTGAGTAAAAACTCTTCCCAGTCGATGAAAGAGGAAGTTACACGAAACAGGTACAGGATGTCATTTCGGACATACAAAATAACATCAGCCATTGATGCTATGGTTTGTCCACATTTCTACACTATAAAAATGCATTATTGTTGATTTCTAATTACTAAATAAAAAATAAAAATAATTATAAATATTTATGAGTAAGTAAATCACTGCAAGGTGTAATCTTTCAGTTTCAGTGTTTGAACATGGCAACCTAAATCAATGGTCCGCAGTGTTGAAGTGAAGACAACCTGTTACAATCTGTTATGTAGAAATATTTTTATAATAAAAGCTATTTCACATGGCTTTCGAGTCACAATATGTTTTTTATTTGTCACAATGATTACAGAGGACACTGTGCACCCAGTCACTCACATGCTGGAGGCCTTTAGCATGTAGTTGACCTGCCTGTCCTCCTGGTTCTCCAGGAGTTTTAGGACAAACACATTGGCCAGCATCTGGCCTTGATCAGCCAGGTCTTCAGTTCTCAACATGGCCCGTGTGCACGAGTCAAGAACCTGGAACTTCTCACCACTTTTGATGATGACACACACACACACACAAAGGCAAATGTGAGCACACAGGATGTTTTGGCAGTTAGTACACTCATCTGTATACAAAATATGTGTTGCTAGGGCAGAGCAATAGAACCACCCAAACTGAACGTCTGTAGGATTAGGGTTAGAGTTGTGGGGTTATCTGGGGTTATGTTTAGAGTTATCTAGGGTGAGGGTTAGATTTAGGGTTATCTGGGGTTAGGATTAGGTTTAGAGTTATCTGGGATAAGGGTTATATTTAGAGTTATCTGGGGTAAGGGTTAGGTTTAGGGTTATCTGGGGTTAAGTTTAGGGTTATCTGGGGTTAAGTTTAGGGTTATCTGGGGTTAGGTTTAGGGTTATCTGGGGTTAGGTTTAGGGTTATCTGGGGTTAGGTTTAGGGTTATCTGGGGTTAGGGTTAGGTTTAGGGTTCGGGATAGGGTTATCTGTGCCCACCTGGAGCTGCGTTTGGTGATGAGTAACAGGTTGTTGAAGAGGAACAGGTAAAGTGGTTGGTAAAGCTTCTTGCTCCGCATGGTTCTGGTGCTTTTGGGCCCACCCATCTGCTGCACCTCCCCCTTCTTTAGCAGCCAGCGAGAGTGGGAGATCACCGGTACTGACTGGGATCAGAAGGTCACAAGGTCAGAGTTAAAGGTAAAGGTAATCACCGGTTATAATCAAACTAATGCCTGTAGACATTCTTAAAGGAAGCCTACATGAACCTATATAGGTCATGCCTGTCGGGCCGTTTTGACAGAATCCCTCGTAGTGGGTCATGCAGAATATGTCCAAGACACATAACTTGTGGATTCACATACTTTAGATCTGAACTCCAGTGTTTTCTCTATGCTGATGAGCTCTTCCGTACGACTCATCTTCCTCACACCCTCGTTGCAATCTTTCACAATCTGACAAAAAGAGACACACGGACAACAACAAATTCCATCACATCATCGGGAGAATATTTAGAAAATTCAAATCGAGAGCTCAAGGGAATCAGCGCTCGACCAGTTTCGGAGGTGAACCCTGTGTCTGCGCAAGTGCTATTCTCGATGCGTCAATAAAAAAAGCTTTTCTCCGTCAGCTACTAAACTCGTTATAACAATAAGCATTCCATACTGAGACACACAACAGTACTAAACAAGTAAAATCTGATGATCACAAGGACTGTTTTTGATCCGACACTCTAACCATGACGCGCCCTAAGCTCTTAATTATCCACTAACGCGCTCTAGGTCTTAAATAAACCCAACCCAGAGGCCTTGTCGTCAGCCGCCGACTGGTTATGTACAACAAACTGGTTTGGGTACTACTACAAGACCAGCTCCAGTTCTGGACTCGGGCCAAGTCAACACCCATCCAGTTGTACCTGCTCCAGCTGCTGGTGAGCTTTAATGGCGTTGGCTTCCCTCTCAGATTTCTCCTCTGCCTTCTTCAAAATGTTCTGCAAACACAACAGGAATATGGACACTGTAATATAACGATGTGTTCCACCTGCACCCCTTATCACTCTACCCCGCTGGGTTTCGTTAGCTCCACTGACCTGGACCAGCAGTTTGAGCCGAGTGATCCTCTGAAACGGGAGGATGAGGAAGGAGGTGAAGGAGAGACCTCTGACTGTCGGCTGGTTCTCTAGCTGAGCCATGGCCTCACGGAACGACTGGTTTCCCTGTCTGGACAGAAACACACATGCATATTGAGGTCACAACAGTGACAGCCAAAAGCAAACAGAGGCATTTTCACATGACAACAGACTTAGTCCATGTGTTTGTCTAACCATACATGGCCTGTACAGACTGTAGACAATCGTCTTAGAATCGGGATGGATTGGTTGCTTCAGGTCATGGGAGAGTAAACTGTTCCTTTATAACAATATATACTCACACTCTACAATGAGTCTAGTCGAAACCAATAGACAGTATAGGTCTGTCATTTCATACCACAGAACTCATCCTGTCTTGGCAGTGCCACAAACTGGCCAGCAGAGGGCGCTCCCTGTCGAATGTTAGCCTGATATCTACAGCAAAGTCACTTCTTTCAGAGGGTGTTTATTGAGAACGAGAGAGGTTTTGGAAACATTTTGCTAAATGATGTGAAAATGTCAGTAATCAGGTTGGGAGTGAGTCAGAAAAAAACTCTTAAAGTTTTACAGCAGAGCAAAGCAGCAAAAACGCTTATGGTAATTATGATGATGACTATATCATAGCTATAATTATATTTAATAGAACCTGTGAATTTGAGTGTATGTACACTGACCAAACATACACAGCTGCATCTGTTGGTTCCCGGTTTATAAGCTAGAACAAAAGACGTCCCAGATACACAAAAAGAAAACATATCTCTTTAATGCGGAATTTCAATATTAGAGCCTGATGAATGCATTTACATTGATTGATTTTCTCACAAAACCATATTCGACATGTAAAAACTATCACTTGTCGATTTTACATGTTGGTTCTGTGTAAGCTAAAGCCCGTACATCTCCATATGTAGGTCGCTGCCATGTTCCATTCCGGAGATCTTAACTCTGTTCCTGGTATAACGTGATGGGTTTGGGTCCTGGCACAGCTCCCATCACATTTCAGGCATATATAAGCGGTCTAGTCCGTCCGGTCGTGCAGCATACTTGCGAGCAGCAAAGTCAGGTATTTGGAAACGTAGGGACAGATGTCGAGCCTCACAGCCTCTGTCCGGAAACCCAACATGTACGTCATATTTTCCTGTACAAATAGCTCTTCTCATTAATAACACAAACACTGAAGCTGCCAAAAACTGAAGGCATGATGCGTCAATTTTTTAAAGTAGACACTTCAATGAGTGTGACCCCTTGCTCAGATAGGCATTGGGTCCTCCCACTCCTCGTTCTATTCTCATAAAGGCCAGTTCGCGCTGTTATGTACAGGTTGTGGTACAGGTTGTCGTATGAGATCTTCAGTTTCCTGTCAATTTCACACTTGTGATCACCTTCACTTCTCAGAGCAAGAATAGACGGACAAGTTTCAGAGGAAAAATCTTTGTTTCAGGCTATTTCGAGTCTGTAATGGAACCCAAAAATTCTGATGCCAGTTGTATTGCTTCTTCATTCCACAGTATAAACGGTTTTATAGGTGGTGACCTAATGACAAAAAGGCTTTTCAAATTACCTTATAAATTAAAAAAACATGAGTGATGGTCTCTGTACACCTATGTAGATGTTCCACTTAAAATCAGTTGTTTCCGATAGATATTATGTTAATCGTGCTTTTCTTTAAAAAACTAGGGCATTTCTAAGTGCACATCAGTGCATACAGATGAGACGGATGAATTCAGTGGTTTTCCAAGCGGAGGTGTTCTGTTCTCATCTCAGCCACAGCTCAAGGTTCCTTCTGTCAGGTTCCTTCTATTCAACCCCCTTCCGTCGTGCAGAAAGTAAATGTTTTTCTTCTCTCTGTTTCGCCGTCAAACTATACAGTCATTCAGCACTGAGGCATTGCTCCTTTTCAAATAACATGAATGCAATACAGTGGGTGAAGTGGAAATTCCGGCACCCCAACCGTGTCCTGTGAACCCACAAACGCTGATGCCGATACTGAAACAAAAAACCACCTACTTATTTAGACCCACTTCATGTGTGTCCTGAATACTCCCTGTTGTATATGTGTGTATTTATCCCGCCCACTTCGTGTGTGTCCTGAATACTCCCTGTTGTATGTGTGTGTATTTATCCCGCCCACTTCGTGTGTGTCCTGAATAGTCCCTGTTGTGTGTGTGTGTGTTTATCCCGCCCACTTCGTGTGTGTCCTGAATAGTCCCTGTTGTGTGTGTGTGTGTGTGTATTTATCCCGCCCACTTCGTGTGTGTCCTGAATAGTCCCTGTTGTGTGTGTGTGTGTGTGTGTTTATCCCGCCCACTTCATGTGTGTCAGGTACCGGTGTTATTGTCCAACCACAACACATTTCAAAATGAACGGCCAATGGCGAAGGACCCTGTTGAACAGTCACATTAGGGGATGCTGTTGAATTACACGTCGACTTTATTTCACTACAAGGAAGTGTTTTGAAGACTCTCGAGACCTTCTGTTTCCCTAGGCTTAAAAACATTGCAAAAACATTTGTGAACTGTCAACATGAGGAACGACAAAGAACTCATACATGAAATCAGACGAGTAGTAGTTATGAATTAGGAAATGGGTACCGAAGAAAATAACTTAAACGGAGAGTGCCAACTCCATGTCGATTGCCTAATTGGCAAGGGTTGCCCAGATTTTTAAGAGCCTGGAGTTTAATTCTATTATTACTTCATGTGTAACGTTTGGCCACACCAACAAAGAGTTTGGTGTTAAACACCGAAATCCACAAGATAATCCACAAAATAATCGACAAAATAATCCCCCAAAAAATCCACAAAATAATCCACAAGACAATGCTACAAGATAATGCCACCAGATAATGCCTCCAGATTGTCAATGGGATTTAAGTCTGGAATGGGCATTATTGCAGGACGATTGATCTGCGTTTATTTTATACAGTATTTTTTGCTAATCTTCATCAATATGTTTATCAAGAAATCTTTGAAACATCTGTTGGTTACCTGGTTAAATTCTCAACAAAATATTTTGTAGTCAGAATTCGTGATCGGTGCTAATAATATATTCATAATTATATTGAGTACCGATCGATCTGCAATGACTGCAAATGACTTTGAACAAGGTTAGTCTTAGTTTAACATGAATAACTGCCACACCATCGTGACTGTAGACTTTACTCACAGAATGCGTCTGTAGTTCTTCTCCTGGTACACCTGGTTGATAACATAGGTGATGAAGACATGGAAGTGCTTGACGGCATGTTGGTAGACAATGTCGCACACCTCTGAGATCTGAATGGACTGTTCTATACGGTTCTCAAGGTCCATCAGGAACCTAAGGAAGGATGTATTACATTAAATAACCAGTTTGCAGTACAACTGTTCCAATATGATGAGACGTTTTCTTTTGACCTTTTAGGAAACCTCGAAATTCAACGGGGCCAACTCGTTATACTCT
The DNA here is from genome assembly GCA_029465975.1 of Dallia pectoralis. Classification (NCBI taxonomy): domain Eukaryota; kingdom Metazoa; phylum Chordata; class Actinopteri; order Esociformes; family Umbridae; genus Dallia; species Dallia pectoralis. The sequence goes on from CM055755.1 coordinate 10,023,538, forward strand.
TCTCTTACCTCTCACTGGCCTTCATCACCTCCTCAATGTTGGAGAACAGGAAGTGCATGTCTGATTGGCTGAGGGTGTTGACCAGAAGTGGGTTCTTCAGGAAGTGGGTCTCTAATAACTCCAGGCTCTTGTAGTAGGATGCCTCAGAGGTTACTAGTTCAAACATGGCCTGTGGCATACAGAGAGGAGGAAGTTCAAGTAAAGCCTTCACTATCCGACATTTCACTTTTGACTTTGAACAATTGCCCGTCTCACTCACTCTCTCTCTCTCTCTCTCTCTCTCTCTCTCTCTCTCTCTCTCTTTTTCTCTTTCTCTCTCTCTCTCCCTCTCCCTCTCCCTCTCTCCCTCTCCCTCTCTCTCTCTCTCTCTCTCTCTCTCTCTCTCTCTCTCTCTCTCTCTCTCTCTCTCTCTCTCCCTCCCTCCCTCCCTCCCTCCCTCCCTCCCTCCTCTCTCTCTCTCTCTCTCTCTCTCTCCCACTCTCTCTCTCTCTCTCTCTCTCTCTCTCTCACTCTTTCTCTCTCTCTCTCTCTGTCACTCTCTCTCTCTCATCCATTTGCCTGACTGACCCGTTACCACACAATATCGATCTGATACCAAACGGCACTCCTTCCACAGTACGGCCTTTGACCTCTCACCTCCTGTACGATGACCTCTCTTTGGGGCAAATGTGTGAGCAGGCCGCTCTGCTGAACCACGCCCAGGTTCTGCCAAAGGCTGAGAGAGCAGAAGTTGTTCCTCAGCTGTAGCTGCAGGGTCGGCGGGGACGTTACCCCTGACCCCGCGCTGACCCCGGAGGTTAAGCCATCCTGCTGTCGCCGCTGCTCGATCTCCTGCTGCTTGGTCGTGTCGCGGTACTCCTGGTACAGGAAGGCTACAGGGGCAGCAAGCGACGCAGCAATAGAAAAAGGCAACAAACGCAAACCCACATGAGTCAGAGGACACAATGTTCACATTTGGTAGGATGATGAGTGGCAAGCAAATGGATCTCAGCTCGTTAAGACATAAATAATGCATGTTACGTAAAAACGATTTTTACAGCCGCAGAATTAGAGACATACATTGTGCCAAAAAGTAATAAAAATAATTAAACATAGGCCTACATTGGTGATTTAATTTCTTAATTACATATATATGTATATTGAGATTTAATAGATTATTGTTGTTGTTTGTGTCACGAATGGGTGAGCTGTGTTGTCACTGGGTGTTTAGGGGAGAGCACTTCTGTGTGTCATGTTGATTAGGAGCACAGCTGTTTTGGGTTTAGCTAAACACAGGGCATATGTTAGTTAATCAGTGGGCAATTTAAGGTCCCTGGTTAGGTTCACGGGTGCTTGTGATTAATTTAATGTTACGTATCGTTATGAGCTGCGTGTCTGGTATGCTGCCGTGCACTGTATGTTTTCGTCAACTAGAGGTCGCTTTGTGTAAGCGCGTTTACTTTTCATTCAGTTTATGTTGCACGTTTGTGTTCGATGTTCGTTTCATTTAATTAATCTCCATAACATTATCGCATGCATTACGCGACAGTGTGGGATATTACTGGTGGTGTTATTTATATCCGGGGCCACATAAAAATATCTCAGCACCTGTATTCAAACCCAGTTGCTGACCTTCGTCAAAGCATATGTACCCAATTAATCAGAACCCCCTACACAACCCCCCCACACATTCCAATTTAATCTAAAAGAGGATTAGATAGTGGATATTTCCACAATGATAAGCGTGCTGGTTATTTATAGAGGTTAAAGGAACTTTGAACAGCAGGAAAGTGTTACGTAAGCAGTAAAATTCACCAGCACATCTAGGTGGGCGTCTGGATTGACATTTATGTAAGAGAGAAGAAGAAAAAATAGCAACATAAAGGAAGGGACAGAGAGAAAACAAAGAGTGGTACGTTGGAGGCAGGAGAAAGAAAGGGCCAAGTTAAACCATCACAAAAAAGCACTTCCTTTTGAGTCATTACATGAATGCATTAGTTCAAAGGACATGTATTTATTTACACCCACAGGACAACGGTCTTAGCACATTTATGATTTCGCCTAACAGCTATAAGTATACAAAACGTCCTCACAAATGTAACATTTTAATAAGCTGCCTGTTTCTATAAAGCAACACTAGAGTATATTGATATGTTGTTGTTGCGAGCAGTTTGTATGTCCATGGAACTACGAAAACATTTGCATGGTAACATGTTTTTGTTGTTGATTTCTTCTGTATTCCAGCACTGTGCTTGGGTAATAAATTAAACAACGGTTATGGAGGTTTAAGCCAAGCGTCTGCATTTTAGTATGCCAAACGCGTTGTATGTATTTTGTACTTGGTCCCAAATCCGTTGCATGCAATCGCCCGACTGGGCATCGTTCCTGTTAGTGGCTCTGGTTCAGTGTCTCTTAAAAGTATTCGTAATGGATTAAATCAGGAGATTGAATGACAACGTCAGCACAAAAATTCAACAGAAAATGATTGATTGCACAAGTATTGGCGCAACCAATTACAGGCCTTATATAGTCTTCGTCTTTTTGAGGATAAATGATGCGTTTGCGCCTGCAGTCTGGTCTGTGCAGTTCAGTTGGTGAAGTCGTTTGTATGGTAGTGGCTGACACAACCAAGGCTTTACCCTTTGGTACCTTTGGTGGCTGTCTGGATACTAGGTTGTCTTTAGCGTGTGTCGCTCCGAACTCGGTTTAGTCAGCGGATCGGTTCTGTTGCTGGATCGCATCCCTTGCCTTTTTGGCTCCTTTTGCCGGTGCTTCCAGAAACAAAACCGGCTGACTCTCCCAGGCAGTGGAGATAAACTTTACACAGGCTCTTCTATCACAGGCTCCCGCTGCCTGAACACAAATGTCAGATGTAACAGCTCTTGACCACTTAGTGTCCGCTGGCCTTGAACTGACAATATAAAAGTGTTTACCGCATCCAAAGTAGGCCTAGCGCATCTCCCACGCTGATTCCAAACTAGCGGAGTTATGTGGAGGTAAGTGGACGAATATTTCCGTAAAAAGGGAGAGAGTTCCTGTCACCTGTACTCTTTCTGCTGACCTTCTCTCATTTGGTCCACTAATGTGCCTTAGACAGCTCCAGCTGTGCTACGACCCCTTCCAACCACCAACATCCAGAACCCAGTGCCCCGCAAAGGGATTGGAGGACCAGTCCCCGTAGGTGGGGTGGTGTAGGGTATGGCTGGATCTGCCAGAGCCAGCCTCCGCCTGCAGCAGTCCAGTGGCCCCAGTCTTCTGCGTTCCAGAGCAGGCCCCCGTCTTCAGTGCAGTCGTCTTGGAGGTGTGTTTGGGGTCGTTATCATGTTCGAATACTGCCCTGCAGCCCAGTCTCAGAAGGGAGGGGATCATGCTCTGCTTCAGTAAGTCACAGTACATGTTGGAATTCATGGTTCCCTCAATGAACTGTAGCTCCACAGTGCCGGCAGCACTCATGCAGCCCCAGACCATTACACTCCCACCACCATGCTTGACTGTAGGCAACACACACTTGTCTTTGTACTCCTCACCTGGTTGCCATCACACATGCTTGAAACCATCTGAACTATACGTTTATCATGGTCTCATCAAAACACAGGACATGGTTCCAGTAATCCATGTCCTTAGTCTGCTTGTCTTCAGCAAACTGTTTTCAGTCTTTTTGTGCATCATCTTTAGAAGAGGCTTTCTTTTGGGACGACAGCCAGGCAGACCAATTTGATACAGTGTGCGGCGTATGGTCTGAGAACTGACAGGGTGACCCCCCCACCCCTTCAACCTCTGGAGCAATGCTGGTAGCACTCATACGTCTATTTCCCAAAGACAACCTCTGGACATGACACTAACCTCGTGCACTCAACGTCTTTGGTCGACAATGCCAAGGCCTGTTCTGAGTGGAACCTGTCCTGTTTAACCGCTGTATGGTCTTGGCCATCATGCTGCAGCTCAATTTATTTTCAGATCCTCAGAGAGTTCTTTGCCATGAGGTGCTACGTTGAACTTCCAGTGACCAGTATGAGTGTGAGAGCGATAACACCAAAATAACACACCTACTCCCTAATCACACCTGAGACCTTGTAACACTAAAGAGTCACATGACATTGGACATGGGAAAATGGCTAATTGGGCCCAATTTGAGGGGGGTTGTACTCACTTTGGTTATCAGCTGTTCAGACAATAATGGCTGTATGTTGAGTTATTTTCAGGGGACAGCAAATGCACACTGTTATACAACTTCACATTGTAGCAAAGTGTCATTTCTTCAGTGTTGTCACATGAAAAGATATAATCAATATAATGATTTACAAAAATATGAGGGTTGTACTCACTTTTGTTAGATACTGTATACATACGACTAGGTGCATTTTCATAACTGCATGTGTGTACATTACATGTTGGTTGTCTTTGAGCCAGTTGGCGTTTATCAACATGAAATCTGACAGCAGATCAGCCCTCAAGGCAATAACAATGTGATCTGGTATCTTTCATTTTAAGGGGAACCAGGACTTGTACTCCTCTCTACGCTAAAACATTATCTTAACCTTACTTCTACTACTACCCCACCCCATTTACTCCTCTTAACCTCAATCTATATACTCATTAAAGATAATACCTCCAGAAAACCAGTGTAACAGTACACACAATTTGCCTTAAAGTTTGCACCAAATGTTACATAAAACGCGATAAAAAGTACTTGAATCAATAGAGCAGCAGACAGTAATAGCTCTGGAGGTTGTGGTGTGGGTGGAATAAATGTTGGCTCCACCTTTTGGGTTGCTGATAGTTTGACTGGCTAGATGTTCCTGTGAGTTTGACTGGCTACATGTTCCTGTGAGTTTGACTGGCTACATGTTCCTGATAGTTTGACTGGCTACATGTTCCTGTGAGTTTGACTGGCTACATGTTCCTGATAGTTTGACTGGCTACATGTTCCTGTGAGTTTGACTGGCTACATGTTCCTTTGAGTTTGACTGGCTACATGTTCCTGTGAGTTTGACTGGCTACATGTTCTTGATAGTTTGACTGGCTACATGTTCCTGATAGTTTGACTGGCTACATGTTCCTGTGAGTTTGACTGGCTACATGTTCCTGATAGTTTGACTGGCTACATGTTCCTGATAGTTTGACTGGCTACATGTTCCTGATAGTTTGACTGGCTACATGTTCCTGATAGTTTGACTGGCTACATGTTCCTGATAGTTTGACTGGCTACATGTTCCTGATAGTTTGACTGGCTACATGTTCCTGATAGTTTGACTGGCTACATAATCCTGATAGTTTGACTGGCTACATGTTCCTGATAGTTTGACTGGCTACATGTTCCTGTGAGTTTGACTGGCTACATGTTCCTGATAGTTTGACTGGCTACATGTTCCTGATAGTTTGACTGGCTTGTTCCTGATAGTTTGACTGGCTACATGTTCCTGATAGTTTGACTGGCTACATGTTCCTGATAGTTTGACTGGCTACATGTTCCTGATAGTTTGACTGGCTACATGTTCCTGATAGTTTGACTGGCTACATGTTCCTGATAGTTTGACTGGCTACATGTTCCTGATAGTTTGACTGGCTACATGTTCCTGATAGTTTGACTGGCTACATGTTCCTGATAGTTTGACTGGCTACATGTTCCTGATAGTTTGACTGGCTACATGTTCCTGATAGTTTGACTGGCTACATGTTCCTGATAGTTTGACTGGCTACATGTTCCTGTGAGTTTGACTGGCTACATGTTCCTGATAGTTTGACTGGCTACATGTTCCTGATAGTTTGACTGGCTACATGTTCCTGATAGTTTGACTGGCTACATGTTCCTGATAGTTTGACTGGCTACATGTTCCTGATAGTTTGACTGGCTACATGTTCCTGATAGTTTGACTGGCTACATGTTCCTGATAGTTTGACTGGCTACATGTTCCTGTGAGTTTGACTGGCTACATGTTCCTGTGAGTTTGACTGGCTACATGTTCCTGTGAGTTTGACTGGCTACATGTTCTTGATAGTTTGACTGGCTACATGTTCCTGATAGTTTGACTGGCTACATGTTCCTGTGAGTTTGACTGGCTACATGTTCCTGATAGTTTGACTGGCTACATCTTCCTGATAGTTTGACTGGCTACATGTTCCTGATAGTTTGACTGGCTACATAATCCTGATAGTTTGACTGGCTACATGTTCCTGATAGTTTGACTGGCTACATGTTCCTGTGAGTTTGACTGGCTACATGTTCCTGATAGTTTGACTGGCTACATGTTCCTGATAGTTTGACTGGCTACATGTTCCTGATAGTTTGACTGGCTACATGTTCCTGATAGTTTGACTGGCTACATGTTCCTGATAGTTTGACTGGCTACATGTTCCTGATAGTTTGACTGGCTACATGTTCCTGATAGTTTGACTGGCTACATGTTCCTGATAGTTTGACTGGCTACATGTTCCTGATAGTTTGACTAGCTACATAATCCTGATAGTTTGACTGGCTACATGTTCCTGTGAGTTTGACTGGCTACATGTTCCTGTGAGTTTGACTGGCTACATGTTCCTGTGAGTTTGACTGGCTACATGTTCCTGATAGTTTGACTGTCTACATGTTCCTGATAGTTTGACTGGCTACATGTTCCTGATAGTTTGACTGGCTACATGTTCCTGATAGTTTGAGTGGCTACATGTTCCTGATAGTTTGACTGGCTACATGTTCCTGTGAGTTTGACTGGCTACATGTTCTTGATAGTTTGACTGGCTACATGTTCCTGTGAGTTTGACTGGCTACATGTTCCTGTGAGTTTGACTGGCTACATGTTCCTGATAGTTTGAGTGGCTACATGTTCCTGTGAGTTTGACTGGCTACATGTTCCTGTGAGTTTGACTGGCTACATGTTCTTGATAGTTTGACTGGCTACATGTTCCTGTGAGTTTGACTGGCTACATGTTCTTGATAGTTTGACTGGCTACATGTTCCTGTGAGTTTGACTGGCTACATGTTCCTGTGAGTTTGACTGGCTACATGTTCCTGTGAGTTTGACTGGCTACATGTTCCTGTGAGTTTGACTGGCTACATGTTCCTGTGAATTTGACTGGCTACATGTTCCTGTGAGTTTGACTGGCTACATGTTCCTGTGAGTTTGACTGGCCACATGTTCTATATGTTCCTTACCAATGTTCTTGACGATGTTTATTCGGTGGCAGATAGGTTCTCGTTTTGGCGGAGTTGAGACCTCCTTTTCCCCATTTCTCACTAAGCTGAGAGTCGAAAATGAACGAGAGGAAAGAAGAGCATATAACACATTAGAGATGTAGAAAGGAGATGCCATAGATTACATAAGTGAAAAGCACTACTCACCCAAATACAATAATCCTAACACTAACTCGTGAACAATCAAACATGTGTGCCTCTGGAGTTCAGTGAGGGTCAGATTATGTGAACATGAAACATTTATGTTAATCATTCAGATGATTGAATGTCAGTTATTGTGCTGAACGTCTGTAAGAACCAGGATACATACAGATAATCTGTTGACAACATTTTCTCATTCAAGCATAGCCTCTAAACAATGTTTAAAAATGAGCAATACTTTCATTGCAAAATTATTAATTATTCAGTCGATCTCGATTGAAAGTGGCAAAAATCCACACTTCTTATTCATTCTGAAGGCGCACTAATTGAAATGCGTCAAGACGAATGAAATGACCACTTCTCCACCCACGTCCATCTCATGTTGTTTTGGCATTTCACAGAGCACCTCAATGGCGAGCTTTATCACTTAAGCACAGAAACACCATGTCTGCATCACACTGCACACTATATAGTCAATTACAAATGAACACAATTAGCACTTAGGCATTGTGTTTTCCATCCACGCCGCAGATATCCCACTGTCCAGACACCCACTCTGTTCACTCCCACCCAGAAATCTCAATGTATTTACCTGAGTTTTACACCTTCTAAGTCAGCCACCTCCTCCGCTTGCTTTGGCGACCGTGCGTCCCCTCTGGGCTCCTGTATGGAGCAGGCGACGGCTGTGCGCTCCGAGAGGTGCTCCATGTCTCCAGTGTGCGTTCCGTGCGCCGGGTAAGACGGAGGAGCCCTGGGAGCAGCGGAGGATGAGGATGTGGAAGAGCCCCCGCCGCACTGAACATTGGCTGGGGGAACATCTCCTCCTCTTCCTCGTTCTATTCTCGTCCAACGAGGGTAAGGCTCCCCACTAGGAGGCGCAGGTAAGTTCTTCGGTACCCCGTTGCTTGGCAACTCAGTTCCGGAACGGGGTGGATGTGGAGAGGTCGGCGTGCTAGATGTCAGAGGAAGAAACAGTTAGTCAGTGGCTGCAGTGGAATACAACTAGTGAAATCTCAATTTGAGGATAAGGACCACGAGGAGGACTATATATTGGAACTGTGCCGCATTCAGAAAACTATATGTTTAGACACAACAGGCACTATTGGACAAATACTAGAGTCCTGTTTTCTTTGGTTATATTCCAAGTAACAAAATACATGAGAATAATTGCAAGTTGCTTGGAAGTTGAGTGTGTGTTTTTGCACGTGTGCCCACGCATAAATGGCTGGGTCGGTTCGAATCAGTCTCGCCTGACTACTGGCCTAGCTTACCGCTTCGCACGTGGCGATTGAGAGGATTTCTGAACAACGACACCGAGGGAGCTGTTGCCTGGCGTGCCGGCTGGGCTGAGCTCTTGGCCATTCCTCTGAGGGCGAATAGGGCCTGCAGGAGGGAAAGGTGGAGAGGGGGTAAGTAAGGATTAAGGGGAGACTGGTGATTGGTTGAAGAGGGAACAGTGAGCGATGGACACGGAAAAGAAAAGACCGACGTAGCCTTTAGTGTTGTTTATACATTACCAATGCACACACACACACACACACACACACACACACACGGATTTCAGGTAGCCATGACTTTATAACCCTCTCTAGACTAAATAATCTGATGCCCTTACAGGTTCTGCCTCCATAGCTGGATTCAGAGAGGGTCTGCGAGTTTCAAGCTGATAACTGAACCCAGGGACACCTGAACGAATGTGTTTTCTTTCTCCCATGCTAAACTTGTTCCTGTAACGTTTATCTAGATGCTATCCCGCTGACAAATACTGTCCTAACCTGCAAGCTTTCGATTTTCCCCAGGCAAACTGGCATCAAGCGGGTGTGTGAAGCGTCTCACTTGCACAATGAAAGGATAATTAGTCGGCATGACATTCTCGATAAAGAGGTGTGGTATTCCAATTTAGTAACAGAGACGCCAATGTGTCAACTGTTGTCCGAACAATGAAGCACAGGACAATGTGATAACCTGAAGGATGCAGACACATTGGACGCAAGGGGAGGGACCTGTGTTGAAACAAATCTTCATTGGCTATTTAAATCCTACAAAATACTTCCTGCCTGGCAACCGTAGTAACAACCCAGAACCTTTTCTGTCAAAACATACGTGGCAGCCTGTCTTACCGTCACTATCGCCTACAGTCACAACTGGGTTCATAAACCTTGTGCTTTATTACACAACTTTACACAATAGAATAGAGCTAATGGTACTTCCTGACCATGTGACCTGGTCAGGATAAACTCCAATCCCACTCAGGAATTCATAAGATCCATTACAATGTGGCTAAATCCCAATGGTTATAAAAAGGAATGTTGCTTTATTGAGTTAGTGTTGTGTAGTCTCTAAACTGCTATAGTCTACATTTTACAACTGAATCCAGTATTCAAAATGAAAGGCTAAAGGATTAAATCGCAAGGATTAAATGAGTGTATCACATTCCTTCACTTGTAACACATTCCTTCACTTGTTACACATTCCTTTGGCCATGTTAAATATCTGTCCACTTTCCTTTGCCCCCATTTCCTGGGAATAAGGGGATGTAGGCAATAGCGTAGGGAAATGATACGGTGGTGTTGTATTTCACAGGACCATACAGTGAAAGCTGTTCCCAAATTCTAACCGTAGCATTGTCACTTCTTTTAATTACACATCTGGAAAAAAAACAGGAAACCTAATTTCTGGTGCATTACCCTCTGAGATTCCCTCCTGTATTATGGGGACAACTGCAGCCAAATGTCTCACGTGATTCAGTTCAGTTAATGTTTCTGTCCAGTGAGGTTCGATAGTGCCACTGTAAATCTGAGACCAGGTGAAGTAAAGGCACATGACGTTCTATATATTGTGCAGTATTATAAAGTCTTCCATCTTTTTTAAGGTGTGTGTAAAATCATAAAATATGTGTTCACACCAGACTGCACTAGAAACATGCTTTACTTATCATTCAGTTAGTTCACACATTCACACACACACACACATCAGTAGCTATTATATAGCCAGTACAATCACATACAAGGGCCCCCCACAGCACTTGATCATAGCAACAGACGGTAAAAGAGCCTTCAACAGCCTGCTCACAGAACCCACGTATACGATACTCCACACTAGTCAGTACACACAAGGTGTTGTGCGTGCGTGTGTGTGCTTTAGATTCAATATTGACTTTATGAGGAGCTAACAAGTTTAACAAATGTTGGAAAACAAACATCAATAAAGAACACGGGTACAGAGATATGGTCCACACTTAACCAGCGGTCACTAGAAGTTAAACACCGGTTTGCCACAAAAGTCTAATTTGCGACTGACCGGTCTTTCTTTATTCCTTACGTTTTGACTTTATTATTTTCTTTATTTCTTACGTTTTTACTTTATTATTTTCTTTATTCCTTACGTTTTGACTGTATTATTTTCTTTATTCCTTACGTTTTGATGTTGTTATTTTCGTGGCGAATTTCACTTAGAAAAAAAATATATCTCTTTTCATCTTCTTTTTATGGTCCTGTGTAAGTTTTATAACACCTTGTTTAACTATGGCACCTGACTCTCTGGAAATAACTGGTGATGTATAAATAAATTACCCTTACACACCCTAAAAGCCTATCTGTCCTTCAGGCAGGGCAAAGTTTATTAGACACCAAGAAGGAGAACTGGACTGGCAATATAGGCTAGAAGAAAGGTTTAAATGGTTTACAAGAAAATGTCATCATTCTACATTGAGCGGTTTGGTTGTTTTCAAAAATCTATAAAAGACACATTTACACGAAAGCATGTTTCAAAATGGTGACAGGGTTAAAGATATAAACAAATAAAATAGTTAACGATATAACTAACATTACTGCTCTCTGGGTAAATAATGTTTACATATATGAATAATTAACACTATAACTAACATTACTGCTCTCTGGGTAAATAATGTTTACATATTTGATTAATTAACATTATAACTAACATTACTGCTCTCTGGGTAAATAATGTTTACATATATGAATAATTAACACTATAGTTAACATTACTGCTCTCTGGGTAAATAATGTTTACATATATGATTAATTAACACTATAATTAACATTACTGCTCTCTGGGTAAATAATGTTTACATATATGATTAATTAACACTATAACTAACATTACTGCTTTCTGGGTAAATAATGTTTCCATATATGATTAATTAACACTATAACTAACATTACAGCTCTCTGGGTAAATAATGTTTACATATATGAATAATTAACACTATAATTAACATTACTGCTCTCTGGGTAAATAATGTTTACATATATGATTAATTAACACTATAACTAACATTACTGCTCTCTGGGTAAATAATGTTTACTTATATGATTAATTAACACTATAACTAACATTACTGCTCTCTGGGTAAATAATGTTTACATATATGAATAATTAACACTATAACTAACATTACTGCTCTCTGGGTAAATAATGTTTACATATATGATTAATTAACATTATAACTAACATTACTGCTCTCTGGGTAAATAATGTTTACATATATGATTAATTAACACTATAACTAACATTACTGCTCTCTTAGTAAATAATGTTTACATATATGATTAATTAACACAATAACTAACATTACTGCTCTCTGGGTAAATAATGTTTACATATATGATTAATTAACACTATAACTAACATTACAGCTCTCTGGGTAAATAATGTTTACATATATGATTAATTAACACTATAACTAACATTACAGCTCTCTGGGTATATAATGTCTACTTGCATGATTAATTTAAAGTGGTTACTTATTTTGTTTAGTTAGCTTTATATAATTGTTTGATGAATCATGATGTTTTTATATTTTCACAAAAATAGATTTTTCTACTTGTAGGTGTGTTTTTGATGGCAGTATTTCTTCTTTACAGCACATGTAGGTTGGGAACTGTCAAAGGCGGGTGCCTAAATAAACAGGTCTCGCTGACTGAGTCACTCCGATTTTTTAAAAGCAAAACATATTTTTAAACAATGAAGCCAGTTCCTCTGGTTTCATTACCTTCCACTTTGCGCAGGACAGGCCAAGTGCCAAGCCCGTGCAACACAACTGATCCAAGGTCTGTCAGAGAATAACAACAATAAGCCCATAGATATATTGGCTGGGTGAAAGAGTTCATGGGTGCTTGTGTCCAATGGGTTGTAAAGATATCAAGTCCTTTAAAGCCACTCCGCTCTATACTCCATCATGTAGGGAATTCAATAAAGTTACACAAACTCTCAGACTTTTCTAAAACGGTTCTAGACATTGGACTAAATGATTAGCATGCCATGCTACCTGCTAACGTGATAGCAGTCTAGTAAAGCAGACAAATGGACATGCCATGGCTAACAAAAATATGACCACCACTAGGAGCTATACAATGGAAGAGGGCTGTTTGTACACTGTATTACATTATTAGTGGTTCCTATCTAAAATTAATGATGTTAAAAATTCCCTTTAACAGGAACTCTCCAGGAAATAATTTGAAACATTATTTTGCCGTTTAGATAATCATTGGACATTAATTGAGAAAGTAAAATGCGTAAAAGGGACCTATTTATTGAACATTTAGTAGAAGCTTTTATTCCCAACAAACGAACAGCATTCCAAGTATATATTTCTACTTGGGAATTGATCCCATAATCTCAGTGTCGCAAGTTCTTGTGTGCGCTAGGAAACCATCTTGGAATTCTTAGAATTTGTTTAATACATATGTAAATGTGTTTTTATTAAATAGACACAAGATATATATGAGTCCCAAAACCTCAGTCCCAAGCCCGGAGTCCCAAGCCCGGAGTCCCAAACACAGAGTCCCAAACCCAGAATAGTGTTGCCACTGTTGAAATATATGTACCATGAAAGACATGGATTTGTACTTGGCGATGGGGTCGTATATGCCAATAAGAAAACAAAACGGAAATAATCTTGGTGCGTTTTACGACACCTATATGGTTCCATAACACACAACGTTCCCAAAAGGCAGAGATGCTTTAAGAAATAGAATGAGTTCGGAAAAGGCCTGTTGTGTCCTTACTTTCAACTTCTGATGAGACCAGCCTCTTCTTCCTCATGGAGCGGTAAAAGCGGGAGTTCCTGCGAATGGGTGTGATGATCCTGCCATCATCATCCTCGTCCTCCTCGTGTTTTCTATGGTGCCCTGTCGCATTGGTGCTCTTCTCTTGGGGCGCCGGCTGCTTTTGACCCCACAGGCCCTTGAACAGCGCGGTCATGTCGACAGACATGGGGTGTTGCTTGTCCTCAGTTCTCCTCCTGTACTCAGATCTGGAACAATGGGGTATTCCCTGTAGGGTTTGGCTTCAGCACAGAAGAGAGCAAACAGTCCATCTAGCGTTAGCCGGAATCCAGGAGTAAATCCATCTCCATGAAGCTCAAGTCCCGACTAAGTAGCAGCACAACAACCAGAAAAGAACACAACACAATCCAGACCTCTGTGTACGCTGTCAAAAAGGTAAGTGAATGCAGAGTTACTAGCTCACAGAGGCCAAATTAGCTCTCCCTCCCCTCTCTCTTTCTCTCTCTCTCTCTCTCTCTCGCTCTCTCTCTCACTCTCTCTTCACTCTCCTCCCCTCCGTATCATTCCTCCCCCCCCTGCCTGAGGGCCAGGAGTGTTGTTAGTTACCCACACAGCCATGGAGAACCAGCCCTCTTTCTCTCCCTACTCAGTAATTACTCCCTTCAATGCTTTCCCTCCCTCCCCAGAAACCACCCCCGTCCCCCGCCATAATGTACGGCATGCCGAAAAGACATTCCAGAGCCCGGACAGGTCTCACCTGCATTCCCGCCCCACCGTGCCCTGCCTTGGAAACCTGAATACGCACTCACCTGCACTGAGGAATCCGGGAGCATTTCGATTTCTGAGGACTCCTTCTTTCTAATGTGTTACTCCTCTGAAGATCATTAGTGCATTATTCAGCTGTGTTTTCTCCTTCAGTTAGTCACTTCTGACCAAACCGGCTAGACGCAGCCCACCTGTCTGCTTCCCTGCAGGATCTCCGCTGAGGTAGGGAACGGTATCTTGTGGCGGGCGACAGCCGCTCCAAACCTGCGCACCCTTTCTTTTCTTATCTCGTCAGCTGACGGACGAAGTTCAAAGTTCCCTCTCGGTTTCTCTATTAAAAATCCCTGTTCCTTTATGGCACAAAGCGAGGAAACAGGAACAGAAGCGGCATGCCATGAAAGCAGCGAGCGCGCTCTATCAAATTCACCCCACTTAACCCCGACTGGGGGTCAAACTCATTTAGACAACATCTGAAAGATAGGGGAAGGAAGACTGGCAGAGTGAGGGCAGGAGCCCGAGGAATTTGCACACCAAATACAGTGCTGAACAGGTATTACTGTCGGCTTCTGTTCCAATGATCCAAATGCAATCAATGTGCGTCGCTAGGGGACATGATGGCATCTAATTATAGACTTCGAGTGCAATAAGCCCTGCGGATCATCTATTAGCAGAAACAAAAACAATGTCATGTCACGTTGGTAGCGTAACAATGAAGATTGATTAGTGTCTCTCTCTCTCAGACTCGCCCTACTGTAGCCTCTTTGACAGGCATTGGGTGGGTATTTGAATCCCAAACTACTGATGGCTGGATTTACTCAACCGTTCCTAGAAGTGTGCGAGGTTGCACGCTGTAGACATGTGTTTCCTACTCTGACTGAGGAGGCCATTCCCTGTAGGTAAATATGGCGTTATGCAATGTTTGAATAAAAGAGTGGGAAGGAAGGGGAGGTTAAAATAATTAAGAGCACAAGAGGGACATTAAAACGGAATCTCAGATCAGCAATCAGAAGACACTTTCGTCTGTGTCAACAGTGTATTGAACTGGACACGGATAGACATTGTGATGATGTCACAAATCCAGGTTAGGTGTATGCTCGGAAAGATGGAGTCAGCTAGCAGTCGGTGTGTATTTAATGATTTGTGTATCTCCACCGCACTCGTAACAGTAATGTACACAAAGGCCCATCCAAAAATAATAAGAGTAGTTGTGCTGTGTATTCAACAGTTCGCTTCACAAAGGAAGGACAATAATAAACTTCAATGTCGCTCACAACTGGCAGAGGTCACACATAACAATCCCACACAAAGACATGACCAAACACAGGGAACCAATATACTCTTACTAATGACGGAAGGGACACCAGGTGTGTATAATGACGAGACCAAACAATGATGGGGGGAACGTTGGCGCTAGAAGACCGGGAGAGACGATCGCCGAAGCCGGCCTGCAGGTGGCGTCAGAACGGCTTTGAAGGGAGCTGTTACAGATTAGAGCGAGAAGCCATGTCCTTGTCGAGGTTTAGATCAGCGACAGATTTATTTCACACATTACCATGTAAAATTTCTACGCCTGAGGCCTGGTGAATATATTGTACTGTGAAAAAGACTCCTGACATTTAAACTATAGAAGTTTTTTTGTTGAGTAGTGAGTGATATATATATATATACTTTGCACTTTCTTCACATTACTCAAAAATGTAGTATTTGTCCTCCACAACTGTTTATCTAATTTTTCTAAATATTCGAAACTTTATTTTTGAATCAGGACCAAATAAGTAAAGGAAAGGCTTTATTTTTATAAAAGGCTTTATTGTCGGTGTGCTTTACTAAAAAGCTTTAGATCTGTTTCATCCATCCACAGATGTAAATCCTAGATGGATTGCGGCATGCGGGTATATTCTGAGATTATGACAGAACCAAGTGTGATTATGTCAGATTTAAGTGTGATTGTGGCAGATTTAGGTGTGGTTATGGCAGAATCCGGTGGGATTATGTCAGGTTTTGGTGTGGTTATGGCAGAATCAGGTGGGATTATGTTTAGGTGTGGGTCATCTTTAATCTGGGTAGCAGTTCCTGTAATCTTCCATCAGTTTTTCTGTTACTGCCATCAAGTTTGGTCAGTTACAGTGCCATTGAAACATAAAAAAGGAACATCTGGGTCTCTGAAGATGGATTTGCAGCCTTGCGATTGAACATGCTTGGCTATATCTTGGGCCTAACCTCTTCAGACAAAACTCTGCTTTTATGTTATTTTTGTCATGCACAGTGAAGTACACACACACACACACACACACACACACACACACTGAGACATAAGTACACAAAACAAGAGAATGAGTCAGTTTCTCCATATTTAAAGTGGTTCAATATGACAGTCACAGACTGCAGGTAAATGATTGTAGCCTGCTTAAATATTATTAATATTATATTTATGTGTAGGTTTAGTAGTCATAAACAGCTATTCAGCCTATTCAACACAGGAGAATAGACATGATAGACAATATATTTTACAGGGCTGTGGTATCAAGCAGTTGTTGCAAAATTCAAAAGCATTATCTACAACAATCAAGTGGAAGAATGCAACCAGAACAAGAAGATAATAACAAGATTGTTTTCTCCTCCTTCCTTATCGAACAAACAACGGTATAGTATTCGATAGTCCAGGGTGGTTTATGATGGACCAATTATGTAGAAAATGTGCTTGAAACATCGATTAAAAACATTAGCTGCAGATATCGTCAGGCCATTCATGCTTGTATATATGGAAGTGGTGCAGTCAAAATATTACATTATGCATCCCTCAGAGATTGGTTCTCAAGGCACCTAAACATCAACACTTAAAAAATTAAATTATCCCAGGATAGTTACACCTGCGGACAGACTACATCAAATGTGTCAAAAGCTTTATCGATTTAAAGGTACAGTTTATATGTGGCTTCTCGTCTATATCTTAAAATATCCAAAAATGAAAGTGAAAGAATAGCATATATGTTCAATGAAAGAACACCAACTGATACAGTTCATAGATAATTTTTAGACAAACTGGAAATAGCTTAATGTAGTCAGTAGCACAATATACTTTATATTCTCTTCAAATGTGAATATTTGGTTGCATTGACAACTAAATACAATTATATAATACATAAGTTATGGCCCAACGGAGTCAAGAGTGTTTATTTAACCATCAAATTAGTAACACAATAATGGTTACTTATTTCCAAATGGATGTTGGATGTTACGCTCTAAAATAGTGCTCGCGTATTCTCTTGTATTAAAGCATTCAAATCAAGTCATTGGGGTGCCAATTAAGTTTATTTTGGGTGAATTGAGCCAGAAAAGCCTGCTTCCTGAAAAGCCTCAAAATGCTAACTTATCATTCAAAAAAAAATACTTAACGTTGTATTAAATAGAATTTTATTTTAAAATGTACGTATTCATTTTTTCTTTTTTGGGCTGGTACACTAAAGTGAAGAATATTCTAAAAACCATCTAGTGTGGTGAAGAGACAGGATGTGGTTGTGCTTCGGGGCATGATACTGAGAAAATTGTTTAAACCATAGCAGACTACACAATTTTAAGAGAGAAACTCTATTCATACAATCTGAAGAGAAATTAAGGGCAGCATCTTAAGAGCACTATTTGAATAATTGTAATTATTCCAAAGACAAACCTCTCCATGACATTGGCCACTTCTATGGCTCCCTCTAGTGTTCCCTCAGAAACAGAAAACACATTCGAGGACAGTCACCCACTCATCTAAACGTTTAGTCAAATACCAACTCGTAAACCTCAAACATGCGTGGGAAATCTACATTTAGAGAAGACACTTCTGTCTCCCTACATTTAAAAAACGGCGAACCATGTGAACATGTATGCGAGTTTAAGCAGAAGTGGTTAGTGTGACAGCGCATGATTCACAGAAATACATTTAACAAAAAGCATGACTGTATATGTAATTTTATACATTTTATTTCAATTATTTGCCTCTTTTGTCTACGCCAACAAGACCGAAATAGTCTGCACTACTTGCAGACAAACAAGGGCACGTTGCAGGTGTTAGTGAGGTTTGTGTGATGCAGTTTGTAAATGTTTTCAGAAGGCCACACAACCGTCTCTCCTACAATGAAATAGTGTTTCACTCTTAGTCAGAGGAAGAACATGTTACTTCTTAAAGAATAGGCTGTGCGTTGTTGGTTACTGTTCATTGAGCTAAAAAATATCTATTTTTGGGAGAAATGAAAAACAATGACACTCGGTGAGTATGAACTTTGGATTATTTCATTTGGCAGAAGAGTGGATTGAATTTGTAGTGTTTTGTGTTTTTTATTGCTTACATGCGTGGTTTACTTGTTTACCATTGCATTATAGTCGTTTTTCCATACAATTTTTAGTAGTTTAGCTTAAAAGTAATTCCATAGGTTATTCACACAGACATTGGTTAACAACAGAGGTAAAGTTGGTTTTATATGGAGATCTTCAACAGACATTTGAATTATAAGTGTAATGCTGGTAAAAAACATCAAATTCTCGATGATTACTACAAGGGCTTTTTACGAGCAGATATTGTTCCCGAACAGTCGAAAGATCATTTTGTCAAGATCATAAAATTGTTTTATATTGATGATGACATTACCAATGATTATTTTACACATCAGGAGTGAACTTGTTAATGAAATGTTTTTAAGTAATGTTACATTGATTGCTTTGTTCTCTGAGCCACAGTAGCTTTTATATTCATCATTTCATATATATATATATTATATATGTGTTGGTATATATGTGCTGGGGCTAGAGATAATTACTAGCCACCACTGCCATTCTATAATTGAGGAAGACACCCTCTCTAAACTGATATGGGTTCAATGTACTGTGGCGGACTCAATACTGCCTAAGTGTGTCTGTGTGTAGGGTTTTGCAACAGGAGCACCAGTCAAACAGTCCAGTGAAGCAATCAAAGCGAGGACCGTAACTGTGACGGCAGTAAGCCGAGGCGTCTCAGTCAGCGTGTACTGGAAAACGGAAAACGAGAACTTTTAACCCACGAGTTAGTTAATTCTCAGTCATTACGTGCTGTAAGGTAGGTGTGGGTGGGGCATTTCTTGCTGCCCCTCACTGGGTCCTCCTCACCTATGTTGTAAGTTTCAGGGCAATCCCCAAGGGGTTTCTGCACGAAGGTGTTGACCTAGATATAATAGATTGACTTATTAGATTGTTTTAGAGTACGCAAAACAGGATACAGAGCTTGAAACCACTAAATCAGAATGATAAATAAAACCAATCCCCAAATTAACTTAAATTAAGGAGCCACTCAGTACCACAGTGTATTGTTGCCCTTTTAATAGAGCGATTGGACTTCTCTCATGTTGTATTGTTGCCCTTTTAATAGAGCGATTGGACTTCTCTCATGTTGTATTGTTGCCCTCTAATAGAGCGATTGGACTTCTCTCATGTTGTATTGTTGCGCTTTTAATAGAGCGATTGGACTTCTCTCATGTTGTATTGTTGCCCTCTAATAGAGCGATTTGACTTCTCTCATGTTGTATTGTTGCCCTTTTAATAGAGCGATTGGACTTCTCTCATGTTGTATTGTTGCCCTCTAATAGAGCGATTGGACTTCTCTCATGTTGTATTGTTGCCCTTTTAATAGAGCGATTGGACTTCTCTCATGTTGTATTGTTGCCCTTTTAATAGAGCGATTGGACTTCTCTCATGTTGTATTGTTGCCCTCTAATAGAGCGATTGGACTTCTCTCATGTTGTATTGTTGCGCTTTTAATAGAGCGATTGGACTTCTCTCATGTTGTATTGTTGCCCTCTAATAGAGCGATTTGACTTCTCTCATGTTGTATTGTTGCCCTTTTAATAGAGCGATTGGACTTCTCTCATGTTGTATTGTTGCCCTCTAATAGAGCGATTGGACTTCTCTCATGTTGTATTGTTGCCCTTTTAATAGAGCGATTGGACTTCTCTCATGTTGTATTGTTGCCCTCTAATAGAGCGATTGGACTTCTCTCATGTTGTATTGTTGCCCTTTTAATAGAGCGATTGGACTTCTCTCATGTTGTATTGTTGCCCTTTAATAGAGCGATTGGACTTCTCTCAACGATGTTCCCACCGACTATGATATTGCATATTATAGGTAGCCGTGGTGACTCGTTTTGCTTTTTTAACACTAAAGTCTGGTGGGAGCTCTGCTTTCACCCTTAAACCAAAATAGACTGAACTTGGATGAGTCATAATCCACTAGGGTCCCTAAGATACAACTGAAAAGGGATATTTTTCATTTTTTTACGGGTTTTGCACCATTCATTTCTACCATATGGAATCTTTTGATCGACGTCAAATATGGTCTGTGTTTCGTGTGGGCTTACACCACCGAGACATTTGAATAATCGTGTCAATCTCTATAACACAAGTAGACTCATCAATACTGGCTAAATATAAGCAAATATATTTTTTGTATTGATTTGGAGCAAATGTCTTGACAAATATCACCTTGTCCTGAAAGTATTCACTACCGAAACACAGGCCTTATTCAAAGCCTTTATCGGTCGATGTATGTGGGTTTTAGAGATTTTATAGGGACTGGTTGCTTGCTAGTTTTTTAGAGATTGGAAAATGTTATGCTTTGACTGTAAATGGAGAAATAACAATTAAAAACATCCCTGTTGTCACTAACTAAAATAATTCATTATATATGAATGGAACTGGTTTTCAATGTATAAATACACTAACAGTTATGCCTGTTGAATAACTAAATGTGAAACCAACTTCATCTACATGACCGGAAATCAGATTTAGATCATGTGTGAGTTGAAAATGTCTATTTGACCTTTAGGCAGCGATAATATATGAACAATAACTTCCATATGTTTGTATTTTTATTAGGGGTGTGCCTTTGTTTCTACCATAATATGGACGCACCCCAAACACACGTGTCAATACATTTCATGAGAACAATTTGTGATATGATGATCACAGCACTGGCACGACACATCCAAAACATACTGCCAACAATTATTTTTTTAAGACGACCTAACTAATGTTAAAACAATCAACACTTGAAAATTAATGATTGCAGTACATTTCCACAACATTAACACAACACAACATTTGGATACATGTATATTTACATACATATATACATATGTACATACATATAAGTGTAGTGTTGCGGACCATCTAAAGCAAGACCAAGTAAATACCAAGACTACAATATAATATTCTTCGTATTTGGTAAACCTAGAGGTCCCTCCAGAGTCTGACCATAAATGAAGTGTCCAGGCTATATTTCTTGTCTCTCCCTGAAACCAAACATGTAGTTCTCCCCTAGGCTACATGTATCTAAATGGCAGGCATTCTACCATCAACATGTCATGAATATTAGTGTAGATGTAAACTGAAATGTAGGTCGTTATCACCAGATTCTAGCTCTAGTTGGGTTTGTGTATCTTGGGTCTTAACCAGGGTCCTGATTAATCAACTCAATATTGGGATATATGTAAATGTATTCATGTTTCCAGGTGAGGGAATTTGGTCGGATTGTACAGAGCAGTATAGTGACGTGTTATGAGTTAATGTGACTGGTGTGGTCCTGCTAATTTGTCTGGGACAGATGGCTTGTTAAACAGTAACAGGGGCTTCGGCACGAGAAAGATAACGCTTCAGATGGCAGAAATTTGGTCTGGTTGACCCGAACTTGCCGTCTGTCCTCCACCAGACAGGGGGAGATCGGAACAGCGGGTGACTGGGATGAGGCTGGCGGTAACCGGTTAGGCCTAGTGCAGCATTTTGACTTCGTTGCAGTGACACCTCAGTGATGAAGATGATGATGAGTTTGTCTTTTTCAGTTGGCGCGCGTGTTTGTTGACTGATATGACTGTGTCCTCCCTTTCTGAGTTTGGGGGAAATGATTGACGCTAGGAATTTGAATCATTTAATTTCAATAACTAATTCAGCCAAACTAACAACTGTGCCTGTCTTGGCGAGAATTAAACAACAATTCAAATGATGGCGGTTGGTGATCAAACGTTGCCTTGTCTTGTAGAGCTCTAATGATTCCTTGTTTGCGGCTTGTCTGTCTGTGAGCTCTATCGAGTTAGAAAGCCAGATAGTGATCAACCTACGAAGGTTTTACTCGCCCGGATTTGCACACAGCTAGATAGGAATTGAAAAGGTATCAGATGTGCTTCTGAGGAGCCTAGAGATAGTCCTGGGCCCCAGGGGAGTTGTTACGAGGAAGCGGGTCGTAAACAAAACAGTTGTCATGGCACCGGTTGACATGGTCTCTCCGCACTTTGGGAGGACATATTAGTGAGTATTCAGCACAAAATAAAAAGTGTGTTTGTGTGCTGCAAAGTCTAGTTTGTGGTTGTGAGGCATTCAGAAAATAGTGTTATACCAGATATATACGTCCAGGTAGGTGTATTATGACATTGCTGTTTGTTCTGTTTAGTTGTGTTTACTGAATTTAATCCAGATTTGTGCTTGAGACTTGAGGGCCGAGTAGACAATTAAAATTAAAGGGCTAATCTGTCAGATTTCCACTCCCGAGCTTTGGGCAATGTGAACATACGCAATGGGTCCATGAGGTGGCAGTAAACATCCAGATGAAATGTTACATGATTATCATTTACAAACGCATACTCTCTAAAGATGACATAGCACAGCCTACACACAACACAGTTCAGTGGCTAAAGATCTCGTCGGTCAACATCCCAATTAGCATGTGCAAAGCGACATCGCTCATTTGCCCTCATGCCGACGCCACATCCGTTTGTGTTCGCAGCATTGCAGTTGATCCTGTTTCCACCATCCAATGGATCATCTACATCCCCACATTGGTGGTGGGTCTTCCTCTCAACCTGGCCGCTCTGTACCTCATCGTCTTCCGACTCCGCCGATGGACCGAGTCCTCGGTGTACCTCAGCAACCTGATTGTCAACGATGTCCTGCTCCTCTTCTCGCTGCCGTTCAAGATGTACGCGTACGAGCGGACCTGGGACCTGAGTATGACCTTCTGCTCCTTCCTGGAGAGCCTGGTGTTTGTTAACGTCTACGGGAGCATCGTGTTCATTGTGTGCGTCTCAGCCGACCGCTACGTTTCTCTGCAGTTCCCGTTCAGCAAGGGCCTGCGGTCGCCGCGCAAGGCTGCCCTGGTCTGCTTGGCCGTGTGGGCGGTCATATTTGGTTTCACCGCGCCCGTGTACCAGCTCCACGAAAGGGACAACGCGACTCTGGCGAACGCCAACGCGACCAAATGTTTCCAGGATTTCTCCAAAAAAACCTGGCAGAAGAAGTGGATCATTGTCACTTTAGAGAGCGTGTTCCTGGTCTGCACGGCCTGCGTGATGTTCTTCTCTGTGCGTGTGATGCACATCCTGCGGCAGCTGCGGCAACGGAATCCGCTGGACAAAAAGCTGAGAAACAATAAGTCCGTCAAGATCGTCCTAAGCAACCTGGTGGCCTTCCTGCTCTGCTTCATACCCTACCACGTGACCGTGTTCATCTACTTCCTGGCCAAAAGCCACACGGAGAACCCAAGCTTCCTCAGGAAATGTGTCCACATCGCAAGCACCGTGGGCAGTGTGAATTGCCTGACAGACGGTTTCTGCTACTACCTCGTCTTGAAGGAGAGCCTGCGCGGAGGAGAGGAGGAGGATGTCTTTCGCAAACACCTTGACGACAAGGTCAAAGAAGGAACGAGAGACAGTTGTAGGTGGACAGGCAGAGGCCAGGCGATGATGAGGACTCGCTAGGTAGATGGTGTTAGTTCTCAGGACACGAAGCGGAGACCATGATGGAGCCTCTTCTGCAGTCAATGGGTGTCACGTACGTCTGACAGACAGGAAACTCAGAACCCCACAGTCTAAAGTCTGCGGGGTTCTGGAAGTCTCATGAAACACACTTTATTGACATAAAGGTGAAATAATAAAATGCCTAGATTTGGGAAATGTGTTTACAATGTTGGCCATACAACCTCAAGGTGTTTATTACTCACCAATGTGGAATTGGGTTGTAGTCTGTATGTGTTACATTAATTTAGGAGACTAGAATCCAATGTTCCACAGAAAATCTCATATGGCATACTTAACACTAACTGATTTGATCAACATACATATTCTAAATTATTAATATTTAATTCAAGCTAATAATTATACATTGTTATACATCCAACTGAAGTAAATCTAGACAGCACAAATGTATGTAGATACAGACTAGCAAAACAGCATTGAAACATTTAAGACTTAAACCTGACGTTGCTCTGGTTTGTGTGTTCACTAAAAGAAACTCACTTTTCCCCACACACTTATCAGACTGCAGGGGTCAAAGACAAGTTGGGAGATTATGAAATTTGATGGTTTGTCATTTCAAAAGTATTATGAATATTCTACAACAGTCATCATTGCTGTCGATTTCAACACATCTTTTGCAGTTTTGTTAGGGGAAGTTGAGAGTTCAATTCAGTTCACACTCACACAGCACCACATCTTGCGGTAAAGGAGAAGAGTTGCGGCACACTGATGACCAACTGTGACACCTTGAACGGGATCGCTCCAGAGCACGGTGAAGAGACTCTGGAGGATGAAATCTATGCCGTGGTATTTGGCAGTGTCGTGGCGGTGGGCCTGCCGCTAAATGCTGTGTCACTCTGGATTCTAGTCTGCCGGCATCGCCTCAAATCCTCCAGCTCGGTCTTCATGAGCCACCTGGCTCTGTCGGACCTGCTGCTGGTTCTCTCCCTCCCCGCGCGGGTCTACTTCCACGCCAGAGGCAACTGGACCCTTAGCGACTATGCCTGTCTCTCCGTCACCATGCTGTTCCGTAACAACATTCGAGCCAGCGTGTGTTTCATAACCTGCATCAGTCTGGACAGGCTGCTGGCCGTGGTCTATCCCCTGAGGTCTCGTCACCTGCGGACAACGGCCAACGCCTGGAAGGCCTGCGCCGTCACCTGGACCGCGATCGTGATATTCAACATCCCGGAGAGCCTCTACCACATGAAGAAGTTAGAGACCTCCAACGCCACCGGCACGTGCTTCGCGTTTAGGCAATGTTCCGACGAATTCAGCGGTTACATCATAGCCGGGATCATCTTCGCTTTACTCGGGGTCAATATGGTCTCCACGGCAATGGTGGCCCGTACGCTGCACAGCCGGCTGAGTCACGTCGCCATGGTCAAGAACAAGATAAGTGTCATGATGATCTTCGCCATGAACCTGTTAATGTTCATCGTCTTCTTCGTGCCGCTCTCCATATTCCTCCTCCTCAGGATCAATCCCTATCCAATGATCTGTCTGGCCAGCGTGAACTGTTGCCTGGATCCACTGCTGTACTACTTCTCCTTCGATGCTTTCTGGAAAAAGAAAGACGGTTCCGATGTGGAGGTAACTTTGGCCAGATCACATGTAATTCAACGAGAGTCGAGGACACTGTGAGTAAAATCGAGTTACTCCGAGACTATGAAGAGGAAAAGGCATCCAGATGAGTGTCATGGCGTAGTTAGAGATGCGGTTATTTTTCCTTAAGGTACTACTGAGATACAAGTCCGGTGGGAGGTGGCTCTTTGGGTCGAGGTATTGCTGCTGCTGGGCTCCATCGGATTCTAGTCCCTTCAAGATGTTTTTTTTTTGCGAAATTGTTCTATTTCTTTTTTTTCTTGGTTTTGATTTTTAACTTAAAGAATGTAATAAAAGGTGTTTATCCCTGTGTGACTCCATGCCATGTGTAGAAAACCCTCTATTTTTAACTAAAAGTAAACAATGATTACACAATTTATATGACTTACTGCCCATGCTTGTATGTAGTACTAATTATGTCTCTTATTAAACCAGACGGGTCAAGTTCTTGGGTAGCTTGATAAGTGTTAAAGGGAAACCGATTTTATCACCAGAACACTTTCACATTTGAGATTAAATTTGTGTAGACACGGAATTAATATAGTGAATCAAGACGCAGCCTTGCTCAATCTCAAAACTGAAACAAATTTGGGAGCTGAGGTAAACTATTGGGGCTTTCCATTCTGTATTCACTATGTGCTGTGCAGCACAGCCAATATTTCCCAAGGTTGATTAGTTTTTCCATCTGTTTGTTTATAATATACGTGGATCCTGACATATATATATGGCCATCTGTGTCCAAACTCTCTGGCAAACAGACTGTAGACAAGGAGTATATTTTGATTATAGTACAGGCAAAGGAAGTTGGTAATAACATGCAAGCTAATATATTCTTCCTTTGGGCAAAGACCTCTAATCAGTGTTTTGACTAAACACGAACCACAACATGTCTAAGGCCTCCCAAGTTTTGTACTGGGCTAATAGAAAGTCTGACTGTATTTACAAAGGTTAGCCAGCCTCCTCCGCTAGTTTCCCACATTCATCGGAATGTGTGACCACACAGCTTAGGTAACTGTGAATATTCGTGCTATGTTCCTGCTATGCTCAAACCCGTCAAACAGGTTGTTGCATGAAATTGTTTACACATTTGACAACACAAAGCAACTTCAACCTACAAAGAAATAACAATTAGTTATTTGGTGTTTAACTACTTTATTCGCAGATAGGGACTAAACCAGAAAAATACACAGATCAGTCAAAAGTTTAGACGAACGTATGATATAAGCTCTCTTATAGTAGTCATTACATCAGTCCAGTCTCTGACTCTGGGCCAAGGCTTAAAACGTGTTTTATTAAATGCCATCTAACAATGCAGTTCTTAAAGAGAAACACATATGCAAAAGGAAACCAAGACAGAACTCAAAGTTGACTCAGGGCGTGCATCAAAACCGTTGTCCCCAGAAAGTGATAAGATGAAGATAACAGCGGAAATCAAGACATACGGTCTTTAAGACCACATCACATGTTTGGTGACAGTAAATAAAGTCAGAGACTGTGAGATAAACAGTAAGGAAGCACCAATGCACCAGCAGTACATTGGCCGATAATTGCCTTGTTGGCTGACATCGGCCAATCAGGATATAAGAGACATTAGCCTATGCCAGTGGTCGATTTTTAACGGTTGCGCTTTATAAATTTTGTGCAGAGAATGATTGACTTTAAAGTGTGATAAAGGGCTGAATAACTTTAAAACAGTTCAGTAATTTTTGTAATAAAGACTTCTTGGTGTGCCTGACAGCAGAATAAATAACAACAAAATAATGTATTTTTTAAAAACATACCTATTGGCATCGCCCAAATTGTTATTTATAACGTCGTCATTGGCCTTGAATTTCACAATTGGTGCATTCCGAATAGATGACAAAAAATTTAAAGTTAAGAGCAAAGTGACGCAACAACCCAAAGTTATGTTTGTTGGTTACAAGAAGAAGTTGGATTAAATGCCATAATGCTAGGTTTTCCAACAGATTGAGGATGAAAGAGCAGTAACCTTAAAAGCGGGGAAATAAAGTGCATTCACCTTGACAAGACATAGAAACGGTAGTTTCCTGTGACAACAAGAGATTTCACAGTTCTCTTAAGCCAAAAAATCCATCCTAATTGGCTTGGTGGTTCTGCTACCAAAAACAGCTTAATTCTAGAAAATGTAAAACAGACATGTATTATTGCAACCAGCAAACACAAGTGGTCACATAAATAACAGCGATCGATCCATCAAAGAAGAAGTTCAAACATACAAAAAACAATTAAACATACTTAAAGTGCAACTGAAAGGTATTAACTTTAATCTCCACAAAAGGGGCTACAGTGGCTTGAGTAAATGCAAAAACTGCCTACTGGAGTCAGACCCGACCGGCCTTGACAGGGGGGACTGTTCATGCTCCATCGCAGATGACCGTCTCAACTACAAACGTGTTCTCCAAGTGGCGTATGCGATGGCAGTTCCTCGCTCCTCGCTTGATGATGCCTAAGAAGTGGTAGACGGAGAAAGACGTTTATTAAACGAGCAAACCCATTCGGCCTGAACAGCGACACTCTACCTCCGTGACCTCCCCTAACGTACGTCTCTGACTGCGCCGCTGCAGGCGGTACGTGTCCTTGCCGTGACACAGATGGTAGATGAACGGCCCCAGCTGGTTCAGGAACTGAACCCTGCCCGTCACCACCATCTCCTCCTGGATGATATAGGTCTGGGGCAGGTACGTCCCCTTCTAAAGGCAAAGAAAGACACGAACATTGTGTTGAAAAAGCGGACGGGTTCCCTGCAGATCTCGTCGCTCTTTCCAATCCCCGAAACCGTCAAAGTGAATTGAAGGTAATTCTGTGTTTTGCAAAAACAGTTAACCACATTCAAAAACGTAATGTTTTCTGGCTTGTTGGGCCCTGTTCAGTTTCACTGGACCCCCGTCTCAGATTCAAGATTTATGCTGCTATACTATTGTGCGGGGGTGGTGGGGAACTAGGGTGTCTAATCTTTACCTGTTTCTTGTTTCTGCTTGCATTAAGAAGGACACAGTGCCAACAGACCACACTGTGGGACCGATCGGCAGATTATATATATATAGTATAGGGCCCCCTGGTTGTGTTACTGGCTGAACAGCTGATGCTATCTGACAGTTTTTATATATATAGTATACGGCCCCCCTGGTTGTGTTACTGGCTGAACAGCTGATGCTATCTGACAGTTTTTATATATATAGTATAAGGCCCCCCTGGTTGTGTTACTGGCTGAACAGCTGATGCTATCTGACAGTTTTTATATATATAGTATAAGGCCCCCCTGGTTGTGTTACAGGCTAGGCAGCTGATGCTATCTGACAGTTTTTATATATATTTAGTATAAGGCCCCCCTGGTTGTGTTACTGGCTGAACAGCTGATGCTATCTGACAGTTTATATATATATATATATATTAGGGCCGTCAATTTATTTAAAAAAATTAACTAATTAATCGCACAATCCTGTGATTAATCGCGATTAATCGCATTCTCCCCAAGTTGTTTGAAACAATGAAATAAATCAATTTACACAATGAAGTATATTTTAAATACATTATTTTATGATAGTCTCTCCTGTGAACAATACAGAATAGTCATTCTTATCAAATATAGCAACTTCATAAACAAAGTGTTGAAGTGCAAGTTATATATTTAAACCCTGAAGGTTATCAAAAATACTGGATCATCTTGGCAATAGTCCAAATTAAATAAAACATTTTCAAAAACAAAATGACAAAGTGTAAGGTGAAACCATCAATGTCAAAGATAGATTATTTTAGAACTTAAGCCTATAGGCCAAAATAATTGCACTATATGTAAAGATGCCAGATTAATTTTAAAGAAGTCTATAACAGCCTTTGTAATATGAATGACAAACAGAATGAAGTGAAATTAAGTTTGGTTATGTCGGGTTGGTTAGGGTCTCCATGAGAGTGACGTTCTCTGCTTTCTCCAGCAGGTTATGTCTCAAAACAATTGTTTTAGAGGGTAGATTGTATGATGGGGATCCCAATGCAATTGGAATGATTTATTTCAGTCCCTCGTCTTCTACTGTGTTTATCGGGCGGCAGTTTCTATCTATTTATCTAAAACATCGGTTAACAGTTACTTGTTTGGTCAAAAGCCCGATTAGGCGCACATTACTGCCGTAACGCGGATTGCAACATCAATAATGATCGGGTGTTTCTGTCCTATAGACTCTCTAGTAACGTAAATAATGACCATGTGTTTTGCTTTTATATGATAAACTAAAGACGAGCTGCTTCTATGGTATTTGAATTCGGCTTTGCAAACCGAAACCGAAACTTAATAAAGTGGTGCGTTAATTGCGTTAAATTATTTTAACGCGTTAAACATTTGAAATTAACGCATCAGATTAACGCGTTAAATATCCCAGCCCTAATATATATATATATATATATATATATATATATATATAATAAGGCCCCCCTGGTTGTGTTACTGGCTGAGCAGCCGATGCTATCTGACAGTTTCGGCCTCCAATCTGCTTTCTGACAGAATAAGACTCTCTGGATTTAAAAATGCATTTAACAATTATTAAACTTAACTATTACAAGTTCACCCAGCACAGCCAGATAAGGACTTGTCAGTCCTCAGTGCCTGGTTCCTCTCTAGGTTTCTTACTAAATTCAAACCATCAGGGAGTTTTTTTACCGAGTCACTTGTATGCATCACAGTGTGAATCTCTGCACATTAGTCCTTTTAGCATGCATCTAACTGTGACTCTTCCTGCATGTGGTCGCGTTACTTCTCCATGAGAGCCGGTTTGATCCTATACATTTGCGCAGTATGGAGATTGTCGACCAACCACCACATAGTGTATATTGTACGACAACCACTATTTGTGATGATTTCTTTCGGTTCTTTTATAACCACTCTCCTTTACTACCCTCAAACTTGCTGGCGGGTCATTATTAGGTGACTGGACCAGATCCATATCCTGTGGTCCTCCTGTCCGCCGTCCAGTGTTTTAAACAAACCGAATGAGAGAGAACGGTCGATAACTCGGTATGTAAAGGCGAGGCTGCGGGGAAGCCAGATATACGTTACCTTAACGTTGATCAGCAGTTCCCAGAGGTTCCGTGGAGGCATGACGATGGTGGTGTTGAGCTGGATGACGTAGCACTTGTCCAGAGCGATGTCATGGTAGGCGGTTAACCCCTGGCGACGGAGAAAAAACGACATAAACACATAAGACACAAGGCACACGGGCATCCGGGGCTGACCTCGCTGCTTCCGCACGTTCCGTCCACCTCACCCGGTGGAAGTCGTGGATGATGTCCGCGGGGTCGCTCCCTCCGAAGTGGGGCACGCTGATCTGCTCGTAGTTGTCCTCCAGGTAGATGCCCACGTTCTCCTGCAGCTCCTGTCTGCCTCGTTGCGGGGCATACACAGAGCCCTCGTATTGAACCCTGCAGTGGAAAAGCCTCTCGTCTGGCCTCTAGGGCGATGCACATGGGACCACCGTTAGCAGAGATATCGCTAACAAACAAGTCCATTATCATCCTGCGCTACTACTGGTTCACGAATTTGAAAGAAAATGCACCGGTGACCAAATACAAAACAATTAAACATGCATAACATCATAACGTCCTCGTCCCAGATGGACAATCGAGACATTTGTGTGTAGTGAGAGAGTCGGTACGTGAGCGGTACCTGGGGGATGAAGTAGTAGCGGTAGAGATAGATGGAGGCCAGCACTAGAGCAGACATAAAAACCACCAGGCCAAAGGTCAGACAGCAGAGGCCGTTCAGTGGAGACCGGCGAGGACGTGGAGGTAGAACCCTTTCCTCCTCATCATCATCATCACCCTGACAGGAAGTGGAACAGGAGACACGGTCAAAGTCTTTTATGGTCAAATGCACTGAATGACATGGCGCCATTCTGAACAATGAAGGTCTTATAACAAGACAACATGTATAAAGATATACAGCAAGAATAAGAATTGCCAAAAGAATATACACATATATATTAAAGAATGCATATAATGTGTTTATACAGTAAAAGTTGTGAAGCCGTTACCAGGTTGCATAAGAGTGCACACTCTAAAATGAATAGTTAGTGGAAGCACCTTTTGATTTTATTACTGCACTCAGTGCTTTTGGGTCAAACTTCAGCCGGGCTAGGATGATTTTCGTAAGAAAAATACGGGATATGTAGCACACCGCCAGTACATGCCAGAAAATTCCCTGGGCTCCTATAATGTAGCTGTAGGCCTCTTGGACGCCTCTCTGACCAGTTTCCTTCTTGTCTTTCATCAATTTTGGAGGGACGTCCAGTTCTTCATATTGACACTTCTGTGCCGTTTTTTCACCACTTGCGTATGGCTCTCTTGTGTTCTACTGCTTCGGAAATTATTTTGCACCCTTCTCCTGACTGATATCTTTCAACCATGAGATCCCTCAGATGCTTTGGAAGCTCTCTGCGGACCATGGCTTTTGCTCTGAGATGCAACTAAGAAAATGTCAGGAAAATCCTACTGGAACAGCTGATCTTTATTTGTGATTAATCCCGTTGAGTCCCTTTAAATGAGGGCATGCATGCAACTACTTCTATTTAAATGGATATGAATGTGATAGGTTAATTCTGAACAAAGCCACATCCCAGACTTATGGGTTTTTGTACCCCCCCCCCTAAAAGATTTCAGGTTTTTTTTTATTGAACTGTTCATGTTATAGGTCACATTAAAGGTGCAAGATGTTCTGGCATGATTTATCTTAGTCAATTTCTT
This sequence comes from Dallia pectoralis, assembly GCA_029465975.1. Classification (NCBI taxonomy): domain Eukaryota; kingdom Metazoa; phylum Chordata; class Actinopteri; order Esociformes; family Umbridae; genus Dallia; species Dallia pectoralis. The sequence goes on from CM055755.1 coordinate 10,055,789, forward strand.
TCACATCACAAAACCCTGGCATTTTAAGCGGTGTGTAGACTGTATCTCATGTTACTGTTCTAAGAAGGTCCCACGGTTATTAAAAGGTCAACAGTAAAACCCGCAGCTATAGCGTAGTTTCAGTAGGTGGAATAAATCGGCCCATTTCAGCAAGGATGGCAAACAGTGAGGGTTGCCAAAGCGGTTAGTAACACCGCAGTTCAGAGACAGCGAGTAATTTCCTGCCGCCCACAGTCTCGCACCCAACCTGTTTCTGCCACACGCTCAATCTGTGTGCTGGCAAGATGGCAGATGATGGTGGTAACACATTAACACTCAACACGGCATTCTCTTTAACCTAGGCGGAAATTCTTTCTACCTTATACGTTCCAGTCCATCTGTAGACGTACAGGTACTCTTATTTCTTAAACCGGATGACCTTTGCAGAGGCCCCTACAGAGGAAACTATAAGTATCCTGTTCTTAATTGTGAAATGTCTCTGATGTTGAGAGCCGGTCTGTGAAAACATCCCACAGTATCAAAAACCAAAACTCTACAGCGACAACCAGGGCTGACAGACATACTAGCACTGATGACAACATGGTCCGACCACGTATTAGTTTCACTGTGTTCACCACAGAGACCGCTAGCAACCAGCATCCCCTGATTAAAATTGTGAAAATGATCTGTCTACATTTCCTCTTAATGAGACTTCAGATGTAATGGCAACAAGGACACAGCCAAGTTACACACGCACTACAGTCTGTAAGGACAAGTAAAAGCATCATGGGTTGGATTTGAATAGCCGAAGGCTGCGATTTTAAGCTCTCCTGGATTCGGCATTTGAGGATTGATGTCAGCTACGATTGTCACACAAACGCTAATGAACTTTCATGAAAATTACAGTGATGTGATGATGTGGGATATCCTGACTATGTCCGTGTGGGTTATAACAGTGTAATGCATTGCACATGTGCTATAACACTTCTTAGAAATCCAGTGCAAAATGTGTAGGCTTATGCTTAGACAGGAAAATAAGGCCTAATCACTTGATCCTTCCGGCTTTAGATAATTGTAGTTAAACATTAGGTAACTAAAGTGAGTACAATTCCAGTGCAACATTAACAAAATTACATAGGCTATATTAAAAAAACAGCCTGACTAAATTAATAACGATGTTAATAAACAGTCTGCATAATATGTTCAAATGTTATGTTTTTTTTTTACAATGCACCATTATCCAGGAGGTAATTTATTAATACTGTAGCGATCACTGAAAATACTGTCAAATAATACGTTATTGGTGTAAAATATGTACGGAGGCCAGGAAAACACCCGCAACCACAGATCGACAGCCTGCTAGACGTTAGATCAGAGAAGTTAGATAACCATCTAGATTTACAGAAGGTCAGATCAGAGCTATAAATCATGTGGACACACAACAACACATGCATCGGTTCTAACTTACCATCGGATGGGGTATGAGGATGGCGGACTTGTCGCCATTGGTCTCTTCCTTCTCGACTTTCTGTCCCGAGACGGACTGGAAAGTGATCTTGACCATGTCTGAGTGGTTTTAAATATCAGATGCGTACCCTTTATTCTGAATAGTAATAGTAACCTAGCGACCGATAGAACCTCTGCTGTTGTCACTGAAACAATGCATCCGTTTGTCTCAGTCGACCGGAAGTTCTTTTTTTTTTTTTTTTTTTTTTTTTTTAGCTCGGACGTCAAAATAACGTAACCGTAACCTAATGTTGATTTTGGCCTCGTTTAAACTTGTTTAATATATAATAAAATAAATAGAAAATACATAACTTAGTTATATAGTAACCTACCGGACATGACTTAAAAATACACAGAATGTGCGATTACCAAAATGCGAAATATTTTTGAAGATTAGTTCTCTACTTTCAGGCCACTAGTTGTCAAAGTTGCGCTAAAGAGACGAGAAGGTCCCGTTAGAAAAGTCGAGAGAAATCGGCTCATTTATTATGACATCAGTTCCAATGCCAATGGACAATGTGTTTCGTCAATCGCAAAATGGGCTGGATGACAGGCAGGTAGGAAGTTAACTAATTTTTCAGCATAAGCATTCACTAGTTGAAGTAAAATTCATTTAAAATGTATTTGAGTGGTGACTAAACGGGCATTTCATTTATTTTTAACTTGTGCTAGATCTAACTGACATCTGTTCCGTTTTACCTGTAAAATGGCAGAACGTGGCTTTGTAATGCAAACCAAAAATGATAAATTGGATTTGGTTGGCAGGTCGCATCCAACTTAAAGTGCGTATACCGCCATCTAGTGGACTGGAATGTGAGGCTGGTCACGGCCTTACTACTTTATATCCTTATATTAGGGTGGCCAAGTGAAAAATGTAACAATGCTTTTTCCGAATGAAACGTATATCGTTGTGTTCGTCTTGAAGACAGGTTTCATAATATTACCTTATATCCAAGCTGCTTGCCGTAGTTTTAAAGAAATCGCGAGAAAACAAGCCAATTTTAGGGTGCTTTTTCACCCTGGCTCTTCCTATCAATTCTATTGAGCGCTGTGGCACCAAAACTGCTTCAGAACACGGTCCTAATATTCTAAATCTAAGCGATTGTTACTCGTCACAATACCCATACTAGACCCATACTAGACAGTGAAATTAGCGAATCAACAACGCGCCGTATAGATGTGGGAACTACAGACATATAGCACAGTACCCAGAAATGGTCAGTAAGAGCAGTAACGCTGTTTGATTTGCTATCGGGGAGTTAGCGTAAAGGCTACGCCGTAATGCTCTTGGTATGCTTCTTAATTTTAATATCCCGTATGTTATCACAGTTACTCAGCTTTTTGCTATGAAAGTTGTAGGCGTGTTTTTTTTGGGGGGGGGGGGGTTTGGGCATATAAAATACTTCTATAAATACGACTCGCCGACCTTCCATAACTTTCTTTATAATCATAACCATGCAATGCCAGCGATTTGCACCGTGCGTCCCCCGGCCATTCCGTGAGGCTTGGCGTGGGAGGGTATCGTCCAGAGGTTCCAGTGGTGGGTAGCCCAATATTTGCCGAATATTTGTTTTTGAAAATGCTAAAATATGTTATTTTTTGACGAATAACATTTTAATGATCTTCATGTTTTCTCATCACAGCAGGCCTTAGTGTGTGTGTCCTCGCAGACTCCATGCTGAAAGGCATGGAGCATGCTTTTCCACACGCACACTTTTGGGTGCACCCTGGAACCACTCTGGAGAGGGCCACGTACCAGCAATTGTACCACTTTCGTGGTGTGAGTGGTCCATTGTTGCTGGTAATTCACATTGGAACGAACAACGTAGTTACCGGGGTTCTCCTTATGACATTATTAGGAGAATGAGGGAACTGATGATGAAAGTTAGGGAGGAGTATTGGTATGAAGTAAGGTTTGCCATTTGCTCCATCCTGCCCCGGCCAATAGACGATGCTACCACAAAAATATAGTTAGGGAATCTAATCTGAGTAATCAGGCCTAATTATCCTTAACAGACATAAGTATAGAATAAACATGGACTCATCATGTAGCCTTCTTTAAAAGGGAAAGCCTCAAAAGTTTACATTAAATTAGCAGTAATAATTCATGGTGGGGGCAAGGTTTGCTTCACACCGGCTTCAAATGTCTTTCCTGGGCCTTTACACCCTATCCTATCACCGTGACCTCTGAAAAAAGAGAAGATAGTACAATGGACAGGAGTTTAGCACAAGTTGAAATATTCTCAGTTAATATGTACTCATTTATTTTTATTTACTGGTTTATACTTCCCCATCATACGTGTCACTTTTTACTTAGCAGGACAACAGAGCCAGGGCGAGCTTTGATAAGCCTGTGAGGGACAAGACAAAACAAACCCCACAACCCATAGGCAAAAAAAAAAACACTAGTGTTTGCTAAACAACCCTACTAGTGTTTGGTAAACAACCCTACTAGTGTTTGGTAAACAACCCTACTAGTGTTTGGTTAGGGGGGTCTGGGTTCATAAAAAAGGGAGAAAAAAATATTTCCAGATCAGACCCACGTTTTCTTGTCTAGTGTGTGCTGACATGGAAGCCCGCTAAACGATAGTTATTCTGGTATAACTCCAGTTATATGAGTGGAGCGAAGCCCCCTAGAGGGGCTTCGCTCCTAGTGGTTTAACCCCGCCGCGCCCCGCGGCCATACTGACAAATTAAAATGCACTACCGCTCAGCCAATCAGGGCGCACCTGTGCCCTATATAACTGAGCGTCACCCCACACTCAGCCTCCCGATATCTTCTTCAGCGAGAAAATACTACGGGGGCCGGGCAGGGTAAAAAGTCTAGGGGGCTTCGCTCCACTCATATAACTGGAGTTATACCAGAATAACTATCGTTATATGTCGTGGAGCTCCGCCCCCTAGAGGGGCTTCGCTCCTAGTGGTTTACACAGGCGGAGCGATGCGATGCCGAGATGTACTCCCTGCCGGTCCCAGTTACAACAACTAGTCCCAGAAAAGCATCATCCATAACTCACAGTTACAATATATAATCCACAGGAAATATATATACAACTGCAATGTGTGCCGTAGGCCACACGATGGAGCCCGAAAGCCACACATCCACTCCTAATGACTTAAGAAAAAAAGGAAAAGTCATCACCGGGTATCAAACCCGGGTCGGTGCTTTAGGAACGCCGGAGCGTAACCGCTAAGCCACCGTGAAGTGATATTGGTACTCACCAATCCATAATATTAATACGGGGCCCCAAGGCCACTAATATCTAAAATATAATACAAATGAATAACACAGGAAGGGCCATAGGCCACTTCCCATGTCAACTCTCTAGAGTAATAACTCAAGTGAACCTGGCAAGACATAAGCTACCTCGTAGAAAAAAATACAAAATATCGAGATAGAATAACCACACTCTGTTCAAGAAGAAGTGACGTGAAACACGTCCTTACCTTCCGGAACCCGACAGGGAAAGAAAACAATCCCTTGTCCTAGTGTAGTCCAACAGACGCGCCCAACATCCCCGTCTACCGTTCCCCGGCCACCGTGCCGAGAACCGAATGAACGAGGGATGTGGACGAGACGTCCTTCAAGTAGAACCGGACAAATGGGGAGGGCGTCGACCAGGACGCCGCACTACAAATGTCCTCAACTCTAACTCCCCTAAAGAGAGCATGGGATGCCGCTATACCGCGGGTAGAGTGGGCTCTGACGCCAACCGGCGCCGGCAACCCCGTGGACTCATAGGCTACTGCAATACACTCGCAAAGCCAGTGAGCCAAACGTTGCTTAGACAACGCACGCCCCCGCGCCGCGGTTCCAAAACACACGAACATCTGATCCGATGTTCTAAGTGTCCTTGTGTGTTCCACGTAGCATGCAACCGCACGCACCGGGCACAAACAATGCCACCTCTCCTCTGCTCCATCTCTGTGCGGAGGAGGGTAGAAAGCGTCTAACTCCAAAACACGAGATCTATACGATGTCGTGATGATCTTAGGCACAAACGCCGGGTTCGGCCGTAACATCGCCCTGCTTAAATCACCATTGATGAATAAGCAATCGGGACGTGTTGAAAACGCACACAAATCGCTCACACGTTTTGTGGAGCAAAGCGCCAACAACAAAGCTGTCTTAAGAGACAGGAGTCTTAATGAGATCTGTGACAGAGGTTCAAATGGCGGCGCACACAGCGCATTCAGAACCGTGGACAGATCCCACTGCGGCACGCTGGCCCTAGCCACGGGTCGCAGTCTCCGCGTTCCCGTGAGGAAACGCTTAACTAGGGAATGACTGAACACAGTCTTATTCCCGAAACCCTCGTGACACGCGGAGATCGCTGCTGCGTAACCCTTTATGGTAGACGCCGATCTCCGCTTATCTAACAAATACTGCAGAAACGACAGTATCTGTTCCACCGGGCAACAAACCGGGTCCATTGTGTTCGTCTCGCACCAACGCACGAACATCGACCACCTGTTAGAGTACAACGTAGAAGTTGAACTCGCCCTCGCACTCTGAATAGTACGAATGACGTCGGCTGACAAACCCCTTTTTGTCAGTCTGTCCCTCTCAGGAGCCAGACCTTCAGAGGTCCCGATATCACGGGCCCGCGCTCGATAGTTCCCAGAGCCTGGGATAGAGCGTCCCCGCGAGGGGGAAGTGGCCACGGCTCCGCAGCCAACAATTGAATCATTTCCGGATACCATAGCGCCCGGAAGATCCGGGGCGACTACAATCACCATTAAATGATCCGCTTTTACCCGCGCCAGCAGTCGTGCCAGGCATGACAGTGGGGGAAAAGCGTAAAGGAGACCCTTGGGCCAACTGTGATGCGCAAACGCGTCCGTCCCCAGGGAGGACCGTCCTGCGCCCGCAGAGAAAACCACAGGCGACACTGCGCGTTTTCTCTTGCCGCAAACAGATCCGCTCGGGCCTCCCAAATCTCTCCCAAATGAGGGAGACGATCTCCGGGTTCAGACGCCAATCGTCGTCTCGAGGACCCCCTCGCGACATCAAGTCTGCCCCCACATTCTGTCTGCCGGGTACGTGTACCGCTGACAGAGAACGCAAGTGTCTGTGTGCCCACAACCACAGTCTCGTCGCCGCTTCGTGGAGTACAGGAGACCGGACTCCGCCCTGGCGATTTATGTATGCTACTGTAGCCCGGTTGTCTGACCGAATCAGTACATCCCGGCCCCGTAGTCTCGGGGCAAAATGGGTCAGAACCAACTGAACCGTTTCCAGTTCCAACAGGTTGATGTGGCGTTGGCTTCTCGGCCACACGCCCCCTACCGCCTGTCCCTGACACACGCCCCCCCAGCCTGTCAGTGACGCGTCCGTGAAGACCTGCGTCATCGCTGACACTCTGCCCAACGGGACTCCCCGTTCTAGGACCGCTGGGTTTCTCCAATAATCCAAATCCCCGCCAGGGTATAAGGAATTATCAGCATGCGCCGACGGTGACGCACCGGGTCTACTCTCTGTCGAGCAAACCAACGTTGCAGGGCGCGCATATGCAGCAACCCCAACGTTACGACTGCGTGAGCGGCCGACATGAGCCCTAACAGGGACATGATTTCCTGAACCCGCCTCCTGCAAGGGGGTCGGCACAGACGTAAGGCCGAGAGAATACTCTCCGTCCTCCCGTCTGATAGACGCGCTCTCATAATGCCCGTGTCCAGAAAGAGCCCGAGATAGGTTACTTTCTGACTCGGCCACGGCGCGCTCTTCTTCCAATTCACAGCGAGTCCCAACTGTGTGAATAACTCCACCAATTGACTCGTGTGACTCATTGCCATCTCTGCTGACGATGCCAGAATTAACAGATCGTCTAGATATGCTAAAACTCTGATTCCTCGTCGTCGCAGCGGCTCCAACGCCGTCTCCACACATTTGGAGAACGTTCGCGGAGCCAGGGCGTAGCCGAATGGCACTCTCGTGTATTCGTAGGCTATCCCCTGAAAGGCAAAGCGGAAGAACTTCCTGTGCCGAACAGCTATCGGCACGTGAAAGTACGCATCCTTCAGATCTATACTCGTACAGTAGTCGCCTGGGAGAATTGATTCTAACAAGCGTTTTACCGTGAGCATACGAAAGGGCCGCTTGGCTACACATCTGTTCAGAATGCGTAAATCCAATATCGGCCTCATTTCCCCTGTCCTCTTTGGGACCAGGAAATAAGGAGAGTAAAACCCCCTCTCTCTGGTCCCGTGGGACAATGTCTATAGCGCCCTTCTCTCTGAGATTCGCTATTTCCGACAGCAGGGCTGTCACTTTCTCCTCTGATCTTATCACCGTCTCCACCACTCCCGAGAAGGGGGGTGGAGCGCAGAGAAACTGTACCGTATAACCTCTCCTTATTGTTCGATCTAACCACGTAGACAGGGAACAATTCCGACGCCACTCCGAGTAATGCTCTGAGAGCGGGAGTGCGCGAAGTTGGGGAGAGTTTGCTAGAAAAGTATTGTAATCTGTTCTCGCTCTCTCCGCCGCTGACCTGTCCGTCGGTAGCGGAGGTACAGCCCATGGGGAGCGACCCTCGAAAGGGATTCGCGATTACACTCTTCTCTACGGTACTACTGGAGAAAGAGGGAGACACTTCGTTAAGCAACGAGGGCGGGCGGTGAAACCCCAGCCCAGCCGTGACGTCACTGCTGCCACCAGCCGACTCCGCTCGGGAAAACCCCGAGCTGGTCGTGTGGTGAGCCGGCGAGCTATCTCCCATAGACAAATGGGGGGCCCCCGCGATAGGAGTAGAACCGGTTAAGACCCTGTCTACCCCTGACACGGGTCGTGTGATCTCGGAAAGGGCAGACTGACCATGCAGACGCAAAGAATGCATTAAACCACTCTGACCGCTTTCCTCCGCTTTCCTGGTAGCGAGAGGTGAGGGAAACTTAAGAGCCCCCCCTCCCTCTGCCTTCAGAGAATGTTGTCTCTGTCTGACAACACGGCTATCGATTCTCTCCTCCACACGATCCTCATCGGGAAAAGGGGAGGAGAGAAAAGTACTGCCGGCGGTTCCCGCTGATACAGCGTGTGTATCGGAACAGGTAGTTCCCAGACACACGCCGTCACTAATTCGCCTCGGGGACAGGACGCCGGTGTAGACACGCTACCCGGCGTAACTGCCATCCCGGGCTGCGGGTAAAAGGGGACAACCCTTACTGCGGATTCTGTCAATACGGGCGTGTATAAAGGACGGTAGACCCTTTATACATGCCACCGCTTATGTAACTCAGAGGACGGGACGCCGCAGCCTGCTTACAGCTGGGCGTAGCCGTAGCCCCGGTTTCAGCAATGGAAATGTGTCTTTTATTGAAAAAGTAAAAATCACTTTCTTTATTAGACACAACGTCACCCAACACACACAGGGCTGCCGTCTCGGGCACGCCTAGTCAGGTCCGTTTCCTCTGCTTCCGCGGAGCACTCGGACCGGGTCTCTCAGGAGCCGCTGGTCTCTTGCTGTGCCCTCTTATCGGCGGTCTGAAAGACTCCGCTCTGGGCGCCGGGGCTGCCGACTCCGCCGTAGCCTCCAGCTTCTGCCTTCTCACCCTGCGCTTGGCAGACGCCCCCGGCCTCGCCGCTTTGCGTGACGTGTCCGGGCGTGAAGGTCTGGCCAGTGGAAGGTGTCGGGAGAGCAACATCCTGTCCTCCTCCACCTTCTTAAAGGCTAGAGTGGCCGTCTCCACCGCCTCTCCGAATAGCCCAGTGGTCGACACGGGCGCGTTGAGGGGGGCTTTCTGGCACTCTTTCAGAGACGAAAGAGACAACCACAGATGCCTCTGGGTCACCACCGCCGTCGCCATCGTGCCCCCTGCACAAACCGCGTGTGCCTGGTTCAAATGCAGGATGGCCCCCGACAGTCGCGATATGTCCGCCAACTCCTTGGCGGAGATGCTCGTGGCCCCCGTGGTAATACGGGAAATGGCCCCCGCCATCAACGCCAGGTTGTTAGCAGCCGCCACCGACTGCGCCCCGAACTGGAAGCATATGTCCGCCAGCTGGGCGGTAAAACGATCCTTCGGGGCCGGTAGAGAGGGCTTCCTGTCCAGCCACTGGCTCTCCGCTGGGAGGAAAAGGGCCGACATGGCTCTCTCCAGTCTAGGAGTAGCCGATGTAATGGCCTCACCTCTTCCCGCCACCCTAGTGAACGGCATGTAAGCTCGGGCTGGGGCTCTAGCCATGAGGGGCTCTCTCCACGCAGCCTCTGCGTACTTTGCCAGAGCGGGCAGGCACGGTGCCTCAGGCTCTGGCTCCCTCACTCGCTCTGACCATGGCCCTCCGGTCATGGAGTCAAACTCCTCCGCAGGTGGGAGGGGTGCGAGGGGGATGCCCATCCTCAGGGCCGCTCCCTCAACGAGTCCGACAAACTCGGACCGGAGAGATGGCCGGGGGACGGGGGTGGGGGGGGTGTCTATGGGTGACATATCCACATCCTCCTCCCCCATGCTTCTCCGGTCCCGTGGGACACAGGAGACAGCAGGCGGGGGCTGGCGAGGGGCCATGGGCCTCACACTGCCTGCCGCCCGCTCCTCCTCAGACGAGCTCTCTTCCTCTTCCCCCGAGTCCTCGGAGTCCGAAGAAAGCACCGTCTGCAGAGGTATGACCTCCTCGAAGAACCCGCGCCTCTCCCTCCGCCTAGGCATCGTGAGGAGGGCGCAACTAGGGCACTCCGGTGGGTCCAGCAGTCCTTCTCGGGCGTGGTCAGGTCCGAGACACGAGACACACCGGTCGTGGGGGTCCGCATCCGCCGCGAGGTCTGCACACCGGCACTCCGCCGAGATAACGATATCCAAAGACGCAGCCATCCTCAAGAACAATGGCAAGGTAAGTCGTCTGGTAATGCAAAATAAAGTAGTATGTTCAGTCGAGCTGAAGAAAAAGGGAGGCTGAGTGTGGGGTGACGCTCAGTTATATAGGGCACAGGTGCGCCCTGATTGGCTGAGCGGTAGTGCATTTTAATTTGTCAGTATGGCCGCGGGGCGCGGCGGGGTTAAACCACTAGGAGCGAAGCCCCTCTAGGGGGCGGAGCTCCACGACATATAACTGCTATATGTTATTGAAAAGCTAAGGTTCTGCTGAATAAAATGATGCCCGACTTGAAAAGATCTGGAAATATACATTTTGAGTAATTTGCCTCTAAAGACCGGCATCACTCCCCTCGCCATAGGAAACCAATGGGCCGAGCTCAGAGTTCCAATAAGAGAATCGGTTTTTATAACTTTTGTGTGTGATCCCATGGAAGCCCGCTAAACTGCTATATGTTATTGAAAAGCTGAGGTTCTGCTGAATAAAATGATGCCCGACTTGAAAAGATCTGGAAATATACATTTTGAGTAATTTGCCTCTAAAGACCGGCATCACTCTCCTCGCCATAGGAAACCAATGCCAACCAAAGAGTGATGCCGGTCTTTAGAGGCAAATTACTCAAAATGTATATTTCCAGATCTTTTCAAGTCGGGCATCATTTTATTCAGCAGAACCTCAGCTTTTCAATAAGATATAGCAGTTTAGCGGGCTTCCATGGGATCATAGACAAAAGTTATAAAAACCGATTCTCTTATTGGAACTCTGAGCTCGGCCCATTGGTTTCCTATGGCGAGGGGAGTGATGCCGGTCTTTAGAGGCAAATTACTCAAAATGTATATTTCCAGATCTTTTCAAGTCGGGCATCATTTTATTCAGCAGAACCTCAGCTTTTCAATAAGATATAGCAGTTTAGCGGGCTTCCATGGGATCATAGACAAAAGTTATAAAAACCGATTCTCTTATTGGAACTCTGAGCTCGGCCCATTGGTTTCCTATGGCGAGGGAGTGATGCCGGTCTTTAGAGGCAAATTACTCAAAATGTATATTTCCAGATCTTTTCAAGTCGGGCATCATTTTATTCAGCAGAACCTCAGCTTTTCAATAAGATATAGCAGTTTAGCGGGCTTCCATGGGATCATAGACAAAAGTTATAAAAACCGATTCTCTTATTGGAACTCTGAGCTCGGCCCATTGGTTTCCTATGGCGAGGGGAGTGATGCCGGTCTTTAGAGGCAAATTACTCAAAATGTATATTTCCAGATCTTTTCAAGTCGGGCATCATTTTATTCAGCAGAACCTCAGCTTTTCAATAAGATATAGCAGTTTAGCGGGCTTCCATGGGATCATAGACAAAAGTTATAAAAACCGATTCTCTTATTGGAACTCTGAGCTCGGCCCATTGGTTTCCTATGGCGAGGGAGTGATGCCGGTCTTTAGAGGCAAATTACTCAAAATGTATATTTCCAGATCTTTTCAAGTCGGGCATCATTTTATTCAGCAGAACCTCAGCTTTTCAATAAGATATAGCAGTTTAGCGGGCTTTCATGTCAGCAAATACTAGACAAGAAAACGTGGGTCTGTTTAGAACTCTGAGCTCTGCCCATTCATTTCCTATGGCGGGGCATGGGGAGCTTCAGAGGCAAATTACTCAAAACGTATATTTCCAAATCTTTTCAAGTCAGGCATCATTTTATTCAGCAGAACCTCAGCTTTTTAATAAGATATAACAGTTTAGCGGGCTTCCATGTCATCAAGCGTTATACAAGAAATAGTCTGAAATATCATTTTTCGAAATACTTCCACCTAATGCAAATGTAAGCGCACTTGATACCGTAAACGACCAGATGTTTACTACATAGAACAGTTGTTATTTTTCGATTTCGTCATCAAATGAGCTTATAGTAGCAAAATAAAAAAGCCGACCTGTTTTGGTGCCATTATGCGGAAGTGGGACATTTAGCTTATTGTTAGGTTCGAAGCGGCTTAGTGGCGGTTGTTTTCAATACGTTTGCTATGGGCACGCGCATGCGTTCCAGCGTAATAGGCTATCTAGAGACGGCGCTGTTAGCATGGGTGAATTTATTAGCGTTCTATTGGCCACCCTACTTATATAAAGACATGAATTCCAAAGAAAAGAAAATAACCCCTTTATTACTACCTCTTTCCCAACCCCAAGAACACCGCCCAGGTTCCAGCCAGGCAAGCCCTCCATAACCTTGTCAGGCAATATCTCTCTATCAACGTCATACCTTCCAAAGAAAAACAGTACACGCTCCACTGTTTCCTACACCAAACACACATTACACACCCTATATTTTGTTTTGCCACAATTCTCAGTGTTCAAACCGGTGTTACTACCGCAACCTGCCCAATGCCACTTGCTCTCTCAACCACCCCACATTTCCCATCACTTCTTTCACGGAACTAGAGTACATACACTAATAAAATGTCTCCCTTTACTACCTTCACCTCAAACCATAGCTCAAAAGAATCAAAAGACTTGACCTCCCTGCGACATTACTTCCTTCCTCTTTGCAGCACTTGCAACCGAGTCATAACAAATTGTCACCCTACCTGGTTTCACATCCTCCGCCCATTTCAGACCAAGTATCACAGCCACCATGTCCGCTGTATAAATAGACACACGGTCGTTCACTCTGACACACCATCACTTAAAACTCATGCACCTCTGCACCCGACCTACCTCCATCTGTGGCCTTAAACCCATTAGTTATCTATCAATCAATCACATTTATTTTATAAAGCCCTTTTTTACAACAAAGCTGCCACAAAGTGCTTTAACATACACCCAGCCTGAATCCGACAGAGCACACATCGACAAGTTGATACACGGCAGCTAGGAAAAACTCCCTGATGGGTCGAATTTAGGAAGAAACTTAGAGGAACCAGGCTCTGAGGAGTGGCCAGTCCTCTTCTGGCTGTGCTGGGTGAACTTATGATAGTTTAGTTTAAGAATTATTAAATTTATTTTTTAAGTCCAAAGATAAAATAGTCTAGGTCAAATATAATCAGAATGGGACGACCGGGAGGTTTGAGGGTTTGGCAGATTGGAGTCCGAAGCTGTCAGGTGGCATCAGCTGCTCAACCTGTAACACAATCAGACGGCCCCAGGATGGTTCCAACACGTTCCCAGGGCTGATCGGTCCCACAGGGTGGCCAGCAGGCACATGTCCTCTTTAATGGAAGTGGACACAAGACACAGGGATAAGTTAGACACCCTAGTTCCCTACGTCCTCTGCACAGTAAATCTGAAAATGAGACAGTGGGGTCCAGTGTACCCTGTTAAGTTCTCATAAAGACAGTTAGTGATATCCCCCCAAACACAAGCTAATGTCCTCCTTGCCCCACTCCCTACTGACCTCAATCATTCCCAAACCTAGGTACGTTTATGTATCATAACTTAGACTTATATCAGGTAATCCAATGTCCACACAAATCATGTGACGGTACACATTTGCCTAATTCGAAATACATGTCAAATTAACTGGTACAATACTTTCAGGACCCTGAAGTTCTAGTACTGTATAAAACATTGTGACTCAAAAATGGGGAGGTCTATGGTTACACAAATAGCCCCCAAAAGCAGAAAATCTCTCATCTCATCTCATCTTCAACCGCTTATCCGGGGTCGGGTCGCGGGGGTAGCAGCTCTAGCAGGGGACCCCAAACTTCCCTTTCCCGGGCAACATTAGCCAGCTCTGACTGGGGAATCCCGAGGCGTTCCCAGGCCAGTGTGGAGATATAATCTCTCCACCTAGTCCTGGGTCTTCCCCGAGGTCTCCTCCCAGCTGGATGTGCCTGGAACACCTCTCTAGGGAGGCGCCCAGGTGGCATTCGTACAAGATGCCCGAACCACCTCAACTGGCTCCTTTCTATGCAAAGGAGCAGCGGCTCTACTCCGAGTTCCTCTCGGATGACTGAGCTTCTCACCCTATCCCTAAGGGAGAGGCCAGCCACCTTTCTGAGAAAACCCATTTCGGCCGCTTGTACCCGCGATCTCGTTCTTTCGGTCATGACCCAGCTTTCATGACCATAGGTGAGGGTAGGAACAAAGATTGACCGGTAGATCGAGAGCTTTGCCTTTCGGCTCAGCTCTCTTTTCGTCACAACGGTGCGGTGAAGCGAATGCAACACCGCCCCCGCTGCTCCGATCCTCCGACCAATCTCCCGCTCCATTGTTCCCTCACTCGCGAACAAGACCCCGAGGTACTTGAACTCCTTCACTTGGAGTAAGGACTCATTCCCTACCCGGAGTAGGCACTCCACCGGTTTCCTGCTGAGAGTCATGGCCTCAGATTTAGAGGTGCTAACCCTCATCCCAGCCGCTTCACACTCGGCTGCGAACCGATCCAGTGAGTGCTGAAGGTCACCGACCGATGAGGCCATCAGGACCACATCATCTGCAAAAAGCAGTGATGTGACCATCAGCCCACCGAACGGGAACCCCTCCCCCCCATGACTACGCCTTGATATCCTGCCCATGAATATTACAAACAGGATTGGTGACAAAGCGCAGCCCTGGCGGAGGCCAACCCCCACCTGGAACGAATCCGACTTACTGCCGAGGACACGGACACAGCTCATGCTTTGAGCGTACAGAGATTGGATGGCCCTGAGAAGAGACCCCCTCACCCCATACTCCCGCAGCACCTCCCACAAAAGATCCCGGGGTACCAGGTCATACGCCTTCTCCAGATCCACAAAACACATGTAGACTGGATGGGCATACTCCCAGGCCCCCTCCAGGATCCTTGCGAGAGTAAAGAGCTGGTCCGTGGTTCCCCGGCCAGGACGAAAACCGCATTGTTCCTCTTCAATCTGAGGTTCGACTATTGGCCGAACCCTCCTTTCCAGAACTTTGGAGTACACTTTACCAGGGAGGCTGAGGAGTGTGATACCTCTGTAATTGGCACACACTCTCTGGTCCCCCTTTTTAAAGAGGGGAACCACCACCCCGGTCTGCCACTCCTCTGGCACTGTCCCAGACTTCCATGCAATGTTGAAGAGGCGTGTCAACCAAGACAGCCCTTCCCCACCCAAAGCTTTTAGCATTTCTGGACGAATCTCATCAGTCCCTGGGGCTTTGCCACTGTGGAGTTGTTTGACTACCTCAGCGACTTCCCCCAGGGAAACTGACGATGACCCTCCATCAGCCTCCAGCTCTGCCTCTGTACTATAGGGCGTGTAGGTCGGATTCAGGAGCTCCTCAAAATGCTCTTTCCAGCGCCCGATCACATCATCAGTTGAGGTCAACAGTGTCCCATCCTTACTGTACACAGCTTGGATGGTTCCCCGTTTTCCCCTTCTGAGGTGCCGAATGGTTTTCCAGAAGCATTTTGGTGCCGACCGAAAGTCCTTCTCCATAGCTTCTCCAAACTTCTCCCACACCCGCTGCTTTGCCTCTGACACGGCAGCGGCTGCAGCCCTTCGGGCCTGTCGGTACCCTGCAACTGCCTCCGGAGTCCCCAGGGCTAGCATATCCCTGAAGGCCTCCTTCAGTCGGACAGCTTCCCTGACCACCGTGGTCCACCACGGTGTTCTAGGGTTACCACCCCTTGAGGCACCTAGGACCTTGAGACCACAGCTCACCGCCGCAGCTTCAGCAATAGAAGCTTTGAACATTGCCCACTCAGGTTCAATGCCCCCAACCTCCACAGGGATGCCTGAAAAGCTCCGCCGGAGGTGTGAGTTGAAGATCTTTCGGACAGGGGCCTCCTCCAGACGTTCCCAGTTCACCCGCACTACCCGTTTGGGCTTACCTGGTCTGTCCAAAGTCTTTCCCCACCCTCTGATCCAACTCACTACCAGATGGTGATCAGTTGACAGCTCTGCCCCTCTCTTCACCCGAGTGTCCAAAACATGCGGCCTTAGATCAGCCGATACGATCACAAAATCGATCATTGACCTTCGGCCTAGGGTGCTCTGGTACCATGTACACTTATGCGCCTCCTTATGTTCGAACATGGTGTTTGTTATAGACAATCCATGACTAGCACAGAAGTCCAATAACAAACGACCGCTCGGGTTTAGATCAGGGAGGCCGTTCCTCCCAATCACGCCTCTCCAGGTGTCTCCATCGTTGCCCACATGTGCGTTGAAGTCTCCCAGCAGAATGATGGAGTCCCCTACTGGAGCCCTATATAGGACTCCCTTCAGGGTCTCCAAGAAGGCTGAATACTCCGAACTGCTGTTTGGTGCATAAGCACAAACAACAGTCAGAGTTTTCCCCCACCACCCTTAGGCGTAGGGAGGCAAACCTCTCATCCACCGGGGTAAACTCCAACACCGCCGTGCTCAGACGTGGGCTCGTGAGTATCCCCACACCAGCCCGCCGCCTCTCACCCTGGGCAACTCCAGAGAAGAACAGAGTCCAACCCCTATCCAGGAGTAAGGTTCCAGAGCCACGGTTGTGCGTAGAGGTAAGTCCCACCAGATCCAACTGGTATCGCTCCACCTCACGCACAAGTTCTGGCTCCTTCCCCCCCAGTGAGGTGACGTTCCACGTCCCCAAAGCAAGCTTCTGCCGCCCGGGTCTGATCCGTCGAGACCCCCCACCTTCACTGCCACCCATATGACAGCGCACCCGACCCCTGCGGTTGTTCCTGTGAGTGGTGGGCCCACAGGATGGAGAGGAGAGAGATGCCACGTATCTCGTTCGGGCTGTGCCCGGCCGGGCTCCGTGGCAAACCCGGCCACCAGACGCTCGCTTTCGAGCCCGCCGTCTGGGCCTGGCTCCAGACGAGAGCCCTGGGCTTCCTCCAGGCAGGGTCTCGCTCCTTTTCCCTCTATCTTTCATGGGGTCTTGGTGAACCATTCTTAGTCTGGCCCCTCGCCTGAGACCACTTTGCCTTGGGAAACCCTACCAGGAGCATGAAGCTCCAGACAACCCAGCCCTCAGGTTCATAGGGGCACACAAACCTCTCCACCACGTTAAGGTGATGATTCCCGGGGAGGAAGCAGAAAATCTACAACTTAAAATAAAATGCTTACGAAACAGTTTAAAAAGGGCATGTATTGGTAGCAGAGATTAAATCAACCATTATAACACTATTAAAATGTCAGACTCTAATTGTTTGTTTTTTTTGTTTTAGGCTGAAAGGCAAGAAAAGTTGAACATTTTGAAAAGATAGTTGACTTTCATAGTCACTGTACATGTAAAAAAAAGTCTGGTAATGTTATAATTTTAGTTTCACTTTTTTTATGTATAACCTAACCTAATTTACAGTCAATCAGCAATCAGGTTGAAATAGAATTTGTTTAAAATACTTAACAAACTTTGAAAAATGTGATTTTCACTCCCTAAATGCAGAGGATTCGGAATTCATGAATGTGGATCTCTAAAAAAAATAATGAAGAAATGACAAAACTATTTCAGACACAGAGTGGCAAACCCTTGCAGCAGACAGATTCAGCAGAATTCTTTGTGCAGATACTAAAGTTAAAGAAGGCAGACATCTGGAATAAGAAAGATCATATTCAAACCATGTGAACGAAAATCACAACTGGTATTTTCCATAAATACACCAATACTATTTTCAACTTATGAAACTTGGTACCAGAAGGCAGTCATAGTAAAGAGTGGTGTTAAGAGAATGATGGTGCGGTCAAGACAACGGAGAACTCTGTAAAAGAAAGCAGGTGTGATTTTAGGATGCCAGTGATTAGTCATTATGTCAGAGTGTTAAAGCTCTAGGACATACACTTCTGTACCCAGTTGTTTTGGGTGAGGAGTGGGATGTAAGAGCCATGTCATCAATACATCAATACATATGGTGGGAAATGAAAGATAACAGGGTACATTGATAACCCATAAAGACGATTGGGTAAAAGCGACCAAATGGGTGAATAGAGAATAATCGTTTGTGATATTGAAATCACACAGAAAACCAAACAAAAAACGAGGACAATGTGTTCAATTTATTCCAAATATTTTTCCTTTATTTCCGTTTTGATCGTGGAGCCTTAACCTCGGTGAAACTTCTGAAAGCTCAGACACCCTCAATGCCATGAGATCAAACATTCGAGGGCAAACAGCGTTAAATGTCAACCGATTTCTTGGAGCGAAAAAATTCCAGTACAACATTGTAGATTTTTCTTACATACCCAGTAAAGGTACATGCAATTTAAAGTGTGTATTGAAGAATACTGGGATTTAGCAGACTGTTTGCTGTTAGTTTATGCTATGAAATGGCTGCTCAGACGTCAACTAGGATGCATGGTTGTGCTTTCAGACCAAAGCACTTGGCTCACAATCACTCTGGCCATATGTTTACTGCAACCTGTCTGTATAGCCGTATACATGTATAATATTCATGTAATGCAATCATCTCCTAACCGGAAATATATAATGCAATTTAAATGGCACATCTGCTCGACCAGCAATGCTTAGCACAATGCTTGAAATTGTACTGGAATTTGACCCCAAATGAGAAAAGCTCAAACTGGGAAAATAGAATGTGCCAAATAGGAGCGAATATCTCTACACATCAGTAAACCCAAAAGCACACCAGACCTGTGCAGCATCCCCACACCACAAGAAAGCGGTGACAACAAAATAAACCAGAGTGGGAAAGTTGAGTGGGGAAGGGGAAATTCCCGGAAATTCCCACCAACTCTTCTAGATTATATATCAGTTAGGAGATAAGCTACATTCCCGGATAAAGCACAACCCCACAGGCTTCATCCTGATTAGGTCAGCTCTCCATCTTCCACTCTGTTCCCTGTACCCCACTGGTACCATTCGGACACCCCAGCATGTTAAAGCAGTGTGTACGAGTTAATCAAATAACAATGGAGAAAAGAAAGAGGTTTATGTAGAGATCTGGGCTAATACCAAGACATTACTCAACTATACAAATTATTAATGTCCTATAGGTTAACAACATAAAGGCTGGCCCAGACCGGACGTTACGTACAAATAAAAACCAGTCAGCACTTCAATTCTGCAGAAAGAAATGAAATGCAAAACGTCAGATCCCCGCCATAGGATTTTGAAATTAATTTCATTACAAGGTAATATATATATAATATATATTCATGTCAATGTTAAAAAGAAAAATCTACAAAGCAAAAAAAGGCATATGTACACATTCTCCCTATCCCAAAAGAAAAAAAAAACAAACCCAATTGAGACAATTCATATCTAGCATTTGCCCCAGACCAAACTCTGCGCCGTTTCGAAACACCAATAACCAGATGGTTGGGAGCGACGCCACCTTAAAAGCACACTTTAAAATACATCACTGTTGCTGCTGTACGACAAAGGCATAGATAACAGTTCTGGCTTGTACCGTGATGCTCATTTGTTCTGGTCTCTGTTGCCCTGCAACTACACAGAGTTACAGGTGTGTATAGGTACACAGAGTTGTAACTACACAGAGTTACAGATGTGTATAGGTACACAGAGTTGTAACTACACAGAGTTACAGATGTGTGTAGGTACACAGAGTTGTAACTACAGAGAGTTACAGGTGTGTGTAGTTACGTTTGTGTGTGTGTGTGTGTAAAGACGAATTGGAAAGTGCAACCATGTGTCTGTCACATCTCAACAAGGCATTCAACCAATACCACAATGTTCACTTTCCTAGTACCTTTTCATCGTAATGTTTATGCCAATATTCTAGCATTGTGTGCATGTGTGTACGCATGTGTGTGTGTGCGTCCGGAATTCCAAATAGAGCACCAACGTCACATCATTGTTACGATTTGTTCAAATAACCCTCGCTCTGTTATGTTACCGTCCACATGTGTTAACGCGCGAGAAAGCAGCATCATCTATTATTTTCAACTTAAAAATAAAAAATAATGAAAAATCAAAACAAGAGCGATCCAATGTCCATTGCATTAACAGCAAAATGAGATTGAGACTTCTGATGACTTAATACGGCCGTGTTGTTTTTTGTTTCCTCGAATGGCTGGAAAAAAGAATTACCAGAACAGCAGCCGCTGCAGAGTCCGTTATCCAGACGTTGTCTAGAAACCCTTCCCCAACCCCCCCCCCGCCCCTCAGGTCTCCTGTGGGGCAGGCCTCTTCAGATCTCTGATCTGTTTCACCAGGTATGTCTTCTCATCGTTGAACTGTTCATCCTCCGTTCTATCGTTCTGGAACTTGGACAGGAACTCGATGAGTTTGGTCTGGTTCTTCAGAAGAATGTCCAAGATTGGCTGCGTCTTGTTGGGGTTGGCCACGAACACCTACCAAGGAAGACGAGAAACTGTTACGATCCAAACCTGTAAGAAATGACCCTCCTACAGAAGCCTGGGTTCCTTTTTACCTTGAAAACATGGAAAGCCTCAAACTGGATGTTGCGGCTTTTGTCTCTGAGAAGGTTCATCATTAACTTGAGGTTCTCAGGCTTGCTGATGTATTTTGTCATAATGGTAAAATTGTGTCGATCAAGAAGAAGCTCTCCCAGCAACTAGATTGTTCAAGTAGAAAAGAGCCAAAGATTAGCCATGGTAATGTACGGATAGATAAACACACAAAAAGTCCATAATGATAAAGTCAAAAATATAATAAACAAATTGTTCTAAATTAATTACAAAAACAGAAAATAAAGCAACTGCCTAGCCAAAGAAAAATTGGGTCACATGACGATCGCTCTGAAATGTCTTTACAGCTTAAAAAGTACCACCTTGTAAACAAATAATTGGTTTAGAAGTCAAAATGAGTGATGTCCAATTTGAGTGAGTTAACAGAGCGATCGGAGCCCCACCCACAACAACCTGCACACACACCTGAATTTAATTATTATTCAAAATGGCCTGCATGAGCCGCAATCAGGTCACGTTTAGACACATTTTGGGGAAGCGTGGCCACTTTAATGGGTTGATCATGTGACCAGTGCACCGTAAAAAAAATCTACTCAAAGATTGAAATCAAGATGCAGTAGTGTGATCATCGGCGGTAATTGATATTTGTCTTGTGGAGCATTTGGGTACACGGGTAAAACGGGCACCATCTCACAATGGCCGATCCAACAGTAAGTCTATATTTAGCCCTTCAAAAGCAATATGTATAGAAATACAATGGGAACTGGGCCAGACATTTACCTTGAGGGATTGCCTTTTAGTCACATAGTTCTCTGAGTGGAGTAGCTTCTCATATTCACTGAAAAACTGGAGGGGAAAAGAACAAGAGAACATCAGAGAGAACGTCAAGCGGCTATTACAGGTTGTATCCATGACGGTTCTCGCTTGGCTACAAACTACTAGTGAACGGTAAAGAATTGTTACGTTCCTACACAGACAGAAAGCCTTTTAATCAGCACTAACACAGTATTTTTTTACTGACATCATAGCATTTGCACAATCATTTCGGCAGTTTTGGTTGGTAGAAATTCAGGTTTCATTCATATAGCACCGAATTAGTTTCAGGTAACATGATTAATCAGGTTTTTTTGGAGATAGCTTTAGCTGAAATACATTTTGTACAGTCCTGAAAAGCTCCATGAAACCTAAAACATGTTTTCCCAAGTTAGTTTCTCTGATGACAGACTTACCCTGTCATAGTGCTGCTCCAGGAACTCTGCACTCAAAATCTTGTGTCTTGTTAGCAAGTCCTGAAAATGAAACCGATTTTAACAGACGAGCTCACATCTAACACAGCCATCTGGGTCCCCAGAAACCCACAGTCGTATGCAGGCCTGGGATACTACAGTGTCGATCGCCGAACTCACTTTGAAAGTGGCAAACGCGTCGGACGCAATGTCGAAGGTGGACATCTCCACGTATCGGAAAAAGTCATAGAACTGCTCCGACCACAGGGTGATCTTGGCCAAGGGCTCGTGTCTGATACACTCCCTCAGCATAATGCCACAGTTCAGGGCAATCTCTGGAGACTCGTATCTGCATAGGACATGACAAACACGAAGAACACATCCGTTTACTAACGGAGAATACTCTATAATATACACATCCATGTCCAAATGACAAGACGTGGAGATATGAAAAAGGACACGGTCAAAGTCTTGGATTAAGTGTAGGACATGGTGATAGGACATGGTGATAGGACATGATGATAGGACATGGTGATAGGACATGGTGATAGGACATGGTGATAGGACATGGTGATAGGACATGGTGATAGGACATGGTGATAGGACATGGTGATAGGACATGGTGATAGGACATGGTGATAGGACATGGTGATAGGACATGGTGATAGGACATGGTGATAGGACATGGTGATAGGACATGGTGATAGGACATGGTGATAGGATATGGTGATAGGATATGGTGATAGGATATGGTGACAGGACAGGATATAGTGTAGGACAGGATATAGTGTAGAATATGGTGACAGGACAGGATAGTGTAGGATATGGTGACAGGACAGGATAGTGTAGGATATGGCGAGAGGAGAGGATATAGTGTAGGACAGGATATAGTGTAGGATATGGCGAGAGGAGAGGATATAGTGTAGGACAGGATATAGTGTAGGACAGGATATAGTGTAGGACAGGATATAGTGTAGGATAATGTGACTGGACAGGATATAGTGTAGGATAATGTGACTGGACAGGATATAGTGTAGGATAATGTGACTGGACAGGATATAGTGTAGGATAATGTGAATGGACAGGATATAGTGAAGGATAATGTGACTGGACAGGATATAGTGTAAGTTATGGTGACAGGACAGGATATAGTGTAGGATATAGTGACAGGACAGGATATAGTGTAGGACAGGATATAGTGTAGAATATGGTGACAGGACAGGATATAGTGTAGGATATGGCGAGAGGACAGGATATGGTGTAGGACAGGATATAGTGTAGGTTATGGTGACAGGACAGGATAGTGTAGGATAATATAGTGTAGGACAGGATATAGTGTAGGTTATGGCGACAGGACAGGATATAGTGTAGAATAATGTGACTGGACAGGATATGGTGTAGGACAGGATAGTGTAGGATAATGTGACTGGACAAGATATAGTGTAGGATAATGTGACTGGACAGGATATAGTGTAGGATAATGTGACTGGACAGGATATAGTGTAGGACAGGATATAGTGTAGGACAGGATATAGTGTAGGATAATGTGACTGGACAGGATATAGTGTAGGATAATGTGACTGGACAGGATATAGTGTAGGATAATGTGACTGGACAGGATATAGTGTAGGATAATGTGACTGGACAGGATATAGTGTAGGATAATGTGACTGGACAGGATATAGTGTAGGATAATGTGACTGGACAGGATATAGTGTAGGATAATGTGACTGGACAGGATATAGTGTAGGATAATGTGACTGGACAGGATATAGTGTAGGATAATGTGACTGGACAGGATATAGTGTAGGATAATGTGACTGGACAGGATATAGTGTAGGATAATGTGACTGGACAGGATATAGTGTAGGACAGGATATAGTGTAGGATAATGTGACTGGACAGGATATAGTGTAGGATAATGTGACTGGACAGGATATAGTGTAGGATAATGTGACTGGACAGGATATAGTGTAGGATAATGTGACTGGACAGGATATAGTGTAGGATAATGTGACTGGACAGGATATAGTGTAGGATAATGTGACTGGACAGGATATAGTGTAGGATAATGTGACTGGACAGGATATAGTGTAGGATAATGTGACTGGACAGGATATAGTGTAGGATAATGTGACTGGACAGGATATAGTGTAGGATAATGTGACTGGACAGGATATAGTGTAGGATAATGTGACTGGACAGGATATAGTGTAGGATAATGTGACTGGACAGGATATAGTGTAGGACAGGATATAGTGTAGGATAATGTGACTGGACAGGATATAGTGTAGGATAATGTGACTGGACAGGATATAGTGTAGGATAATGTGACTGGACAGGATATAGTGTAGGATAATGTGACTGGACAGGATATAGTGTAGGATAATGTGACTGGACAGGATATAGTGTAGGATAATGTGACTGGACAGGATATAGTGTAGGATAATGTGACTGGACAGGATATAGTGTAGGATAATGTGACTGGACAGGATATAGTGTAGGATAATGTGACTGGACAGGATATAGTGTAGGACAGGATATAGTGTAGGATAATGTGACTGGACAGGATATAGTGTAGGACAGGATAGCGTAGGATAATGTGACTGGACAGGATATAGTGTAGGATAATGTGACTGGACAGGATATAGTGTAGGATAATGTGACTGGACAGGATATAGTGTAGGATAATGTGACTGGACTGTGACTGGACAGGATATAGTGTAGATAATGTGACTGGACAGGATATAGTGTAGGATAATGTGACTGGACAGGATATAGTGTAGGATAATGTGACTGGACAGGATATAGTGTAGGATAATGTGACTGGACAGGATATAGTGTAGGATAATGTGACTGGACAGGATATAGTGTAGGATAATGTGACTGGACAGGATATAGTGTAGGATAATGTGACTGGACAGGATATAGTGTAGGATAATGTGACTGGACAGGATATAGTGTAGGATATAGTGTAGGATAATGTGACTGGACAGGATATAGTGTAGGATAATGTGACTGGACAGGATATAGTGTAGGATAATGTGACTGGACAGGATATAGTGTAGGATAATGTGACTGGACAGGATATAGTGTAGGACAGGATATAGTGTAGGATAATGTGACTGGACAGGATATAGTGTAGGACAGGATAGCGTAGGATAATGTGACTGGACAGGATATAGTGTAGGACAGGATAGCGTAGGATAATGTGACTGGACAGGATATAGTGTAGGACTGGACAGGATATAGTGTAGGATAATGTGACTGGACAGGATATAGTGTAGGATAATGTGACTGGACAGGATATAGTGTAGGATAATGTGACTGGACAGGATATAGTGTAGGATAATGTGACTGGACAGGATATAGTGTAGGATAATGTGACTGGACAGGATATAGTGTAGGATAATGTGACTGGACAGGATATAGTGTAGGATAATGTGACTGGACAGGATATAGTGTAGGATAATGTGACTGGACAGGATATAGTGTAGGATAATGTGACTGGACAGGATATAGTGTAGGATAATGTGACTGGACAGGATATAGTGTAGGATAATGTGACTGGACAGGATATAGTGTAGGATAATGTGACTGGACAGGATATAGTGTAGGATAATGTGACTGGACAGGATATAGTGTAGGATAATGTGACTGGACAGGATATAGTGTAGGATAATGTGACTGGACAGATATAGTGTAGGATAATGTGACTGGACAGGATATAGTGTAGGATAATGTGACTGGACAGGATATAGTGTAGGATAATGTGACTGGACAGGATATAGTGTAGGATAATGTGACTGGAGGATAATGTGACTGGACAGGATATAGTGTAGGATAATGTGACTGGACAGGATATAGTGTAGGATAATGTGACTGGACAGGATATAGTGTAGGATAATGTGACTGGACAGGATATAGTGTAGGATAATGTGACTGGACAGGATATAGTGTAGGATAATGTGACTGGACAGGATATAGTGTAGGATAATGTGACTGGACAGGATATAGTGTAGGATAATGTGACTGGACAGGATATAGTGTAGGATAATGTGACTGGACAGGATATAGTGTAGGATAATGTGACTGGACAGGATATAGTGTAGGATAATGTGACTGGACAGGATATAGTGTAGGATAATGTGACTGGACAGGATATAGTGTAGGATAATGTGACTGGACAGGATATAGTGTAGGATAATGTGACTGGACAGGATATAGTGTAGGATAATGTGACTGGACAGGATATAGTGTAGGATAATGTGACTGGACAGGATATAGTGTAGGATAATGTGACTGGACAGGATATAGTGTAGGATAATGTGACTGGACAGGATATAGTGTAGGATAATGTGACTGGACAGGATATAGTGTAGGATAATGTGACTGGACAGGATATAGTGTAGGATAATGTGACTGGACAGGATATAGTGTAGGATAATGTGACTGGACAGGATATAGTGTAGGATAATGTGACTGGACAGGATATAGTGTAGGATAATGTGACTGGACAGGATATAGTGTAGGATAATGTGACTGGACAGGATATAGTGTAGGATAATGTGACTGGACAGGATATAGTGTAGGATAATGTGACTGGACAGGATATAGTGTAGGATAATGTGACTGGACAGGATATAGTGTAGGATAATGTGACTGGACAGGATATAGTGTAGGATAATGGACTGGACAGGATATAGTGTAGGATAATGTGACTGGACAGGATATAGTGTAGGATAATGTGACTGGACAGGATATAGTGTAGGATAATGTGACTGGACAGGATATAGTGTAGGATAATGTGACTGGACAGGATATAGTGTGGATAATGTGACTGGACAGGATATAGTGTAGGATGTGACTGGACAGGATATAGTGTAGGATAATGTGACTGGACAGGATATAGTGTAGGATAATGTGACTGGACAGGATATAGTGTAGGATAATGTGACTGGACAGGATATAGTGTAGGATAATGTGACTGGACAGGATATAGTGTAGGATAATGTGACTGGACAGGATATAGTGTAGGATAATGTGACTGGACAGGATATAGTGTAGGATAATGTGACTGGACAGGATATAGTGTAGGATAATGTGACAGGATATAGTGTAGGATAATGTGACTGGACAGGATATAGTGTAGGATAATGTGACTGGACAGGATATAGTGTAGGATAATGTGACTGGACAGGATATAGTGTGTAGGATAATGTGACTGGACAGGATATAGTGTAGGATAATGTGACTGGACAGGATATAGTGTAGGATAATGTGACTGGACAGGATATAGTGTAGGATAATGTGACTGGACAGGATATAGTGTAGGATAATGTGACTGGACAGGATATAGTGTAGGATAATGTGACTGGACAGGATATAGTGTAGGATAATGTGACTGGACAGGATATAGTGTAGGATAATGTGACTGGACAGGATATAGTGTAGGATAATGTGACTGGACAGGATATAGTGTAGGATAATGTGACTGGACAGGATATAGTGTAGGATAATGTGACTGGACAGGATATAGTGTAGGATAATGTGACTGTGACTGGACAGGATATAGTGTAGGATAATGTGACTGGACAGGATATAGTGTAGGATAATGTGACTGGACAGGATATAGTGTAGGATAATGTGACTGGACAGGATATAGTGTAGGATAATGTGACTGGACAGGATATAGTGTAGGATAATGTGACTGGACAGGATATAGTGTAGGACTGGACAGGATATAGTGTAGGATAATGTGACTGGACAGGATATAGTGTAGGATAATGTGTAGGATAATGTGACTGGACAGGATATAGTGTAGGACAGGATATGTGACTGGACAGGATATAGTGTGGATAATGTGACTGGACAGGATATAGTGTAGGATAATGACTGGACAGGATATAGTGTAGGATAATGTGACTGGATATAGTGTAGGATAATGTGACTGGACAGGATATAGTGTAGGATAATGTGACTGGACAGGATATAGTGTAGGATAATGTGACTGGACAGGATATAGTGTAGGATAATGTGACTGGACAGGATATAGTGTAGGATAATGTGACTGGACAGGATATAGTGTAGGATAATGTGACTGGACAGGATATAGTGTAGGATAATGTGACTGGACAGGATATAGTGTAGGATAATGTGACTGGACAGGATATAGTGTAGGATAATGGTGACTGGACAGGATATAGTGTAGGATAATGTGACTGGACAGGATATAGTGTAGGATAATGTGACTGGACAGGATATAGTGTAGGATAATGTGACTGGACAGGATATGTGTAGGATAATGTGACTGGACAGGATATAGTGTAGGATAATGTGACTGGACAGGATATAGTGTAGGATAATGTGAATAATAATGTGACTGGACAGGATATAGTGTAGGATAATGTGACTGGACAGGATATAGTGTAGGATAATGTGACTGGACAGGATATAGTGTAGAATAATGTGACTGGACAGGATATAGTGTAGAATAATGTGACTGGACAGGATATAGTGTAAGTTTGTCACACACAGACGCACCCTTTGAGAAGCATGAAGAGGATGTTCTGCTGGGTGCAGAGATACTCCACTGTGGGTGTCCGTGTCCCGATCTGACGCCTCAGGATGTTGTTGAAGATCTGAGCCACATCCTTCTTACCCTGGTTATGCAGGCAGACATGTGACATATTTAAACACAGTCTTAGGGAATGCATAACCCCATGTAACAAAGGTAGAGCTACATTTCACAAGACATTGACAACAAAATAAATCATAGTCACAGGTGTACAGAGTCAGTGTCTGAAGCGGTCGATCCAAAACAAGCTGGTTGTATACAGCACATCCTCATGTCGTCTACATGTCATGGTGAAAAACAGATTCGCCTATCAGCATTATTGGGGTATCTTGGCGTTTTGAAAATAAATAAAAAAAACATTTCCAAACGTAACCTCCCCATGGACAAAAGGACAACAGGATGGATGTGGATCCTGTCAGCGAGAAAGACAAGATTCACACCACTACACTATGACTGATACAAACACACTAACCATTATACACCACTACACTATATGACTGATACAAACACACTAACCATTATACACCGCTACACTATATGACTGATACAAACACACTAACCATTATACACCGCTACACTATATGACTGATACAAACACACTAACCATTATACACCACTACACTATATGACTGATACAAACACACTAATCATTATACACCACTACACTATATGACTGATACAAACACACTAATCATTATACACCACTACACTATATGACTGATACAAACACACCAACCATTATACACCACTACACTATATGACTGATACAAACACACTAATCATTATACACCGCTACACTATATGACTGATACAAACACACCAACCATTATACACCGCTACACTATATGACTGATACAAACACACTAACCATTATACACCGCTACACTATATGACTGATACAAACACACTAACCATTATACACCGCTACACTATATGACTGATACAAACACACTAACCATTATACACCACTACACTATATGACTAATACAAACACACTAACCATTATACACCACTACACTATATGACTGATACAAACACACTAACCATTATACACCACTACACTATATGACTAATACAAACACACTAACCATTATACACCACTACACTATATGACTGATACAAACACACCAACTATTATACACCACTACACTATATGACTGATACAAACACACCAACTATTATACACCACTACACTATATGACTAATACAAACACACTAACCATTATACACCACTACACTATTTGACTGATACAAACACACTAACCATTACACACCACTACACTATATGACTGATACAAACACACTAATCATTATACACCACTACACTATATGACTGATACAAACACACCAACCATTATACACCGCTACACTATATGACTGATACAAACACACCAACCATTATACACCGCTACACTATATGACTGATACAAACACACCAACCATTATACACCGCTACACTATATGACTGATACAAACACACTAACCATTATACACCACTACACTATATGACTGATACAAACACACTAATCATTATACACCACTACACTATATGACTGATACAAACACACCAACCATTATACACCGCTACACTATATGACTGATACAAACACACCAACCATTATACACCACTACACTATATGACTGATACAAACACACCAACCATTATACACCGCTACACTATATGACTAATACAAACACACTAACCATTATACACCACTACACTATATGACTGGTACAAACACACTAACCATTATACACCACTACACTATATGACTAATACAAACACACTAACCATTATACACCGCTACACTATATGACTGATACAAACACACTAACCATTATACACCACTACACTATATGACTGATACAAACACACCAACCATTATACACCACTACACTATATGACTGATACAAACACACTAATCATTATACACCACTACACTATATGACTGATACAAACACACCAACCATTATACACCACTACACTATATGACTAATACAAACACACTAACCATTATACACCACTACACTATTTGACTGATACAAACACACTAACCATTATACACCACTACACTATATGACTGATACAAACACACTAATCATTATACACCACTACACTATATGACTGATACAAACACACCAACCATTATACACCACTACACTATATGACTGATACAAACACACCAACCATTATACACCACTACACTATATGACTAATACAAACACACTAACCATTATACACCACTACACTATTTGACTGATACAAACACACTAACCATTATACACCACTACACTATATGACTGATACAAACGCTGTCTGGTGTCTCACCTCAAAGTCAATGAGCTGCAGGTCTGCGATGAGGGTGCTGAGGAGGCCGCTGTTGTAAAGCTCCTGGGCCAGTTGGGCCACCGCCTCTGTCTGGGGCTCCTTCTCACTGGTTCCGTACAGGATCTCCTTCATCGCCACCAGGCTCTTAGACACCTCCTCAGTGGCCTGGATACACATACACACACACACACGGCTCAGCTCTCCACATCAAATTAAACGTCTCTGCCATTCACAGTCGATACAGGTTTCCATGACTGTGCCTAGACACCCCACACACCCCCCACACACCCCCCACACACACACACCCCCCCACACACACACACCCCCCCCACACACACACACCCCCCACACCACACACACACACACACACCCCCACACACACACACACCCCCCCCACACACACACACACCCCCACACACACACACACCCCCCACACACACACACACCCCCACACACACCCCACCACCCCCACACACACACACCCCCCACACACACACACACACCCCCCACACACACACACACACACCCCCCACACACACACACACACACACCCCCACACACACACACACACACACACACACACACACCCCCCACACACACACACACACACACACCCCCCACACACACACACACACACACCCCCCCACACCCCACACACACACACACACACCCCCACACACACACCACACACACCCCCCACACACACCACACACCCCCCACACACCCCCACACACACCCCCCACACACACCCCCCACACACACCCCCCACACACACCCCCCACACACACCCCCACACACACCCCCACACACACCCCCACACACCCCCCACACACCCCCCACACACACCCCCCACACACCACACACCCCCCACACACCCCCACACACCCCCCCACACACACCCCCCACACACACCCCCCACACACCCCCCACACACCCCACACACCCCCCCCACACACACCCCCCACACACACCCCCCACACACACCCCCACACACACACCCCACACACACACACCCCCCACACACACACACACCACACACACACACCCCACCCCACACACACCCCACCCCACACACACACCCCACCCCACACACACCCCACACACACACCCCACACACACACCCCACACACACCCCACACACACACACACCCCACCACACACACACCACCCCACCCCACACACCCCACCCCACACACACCCCACCCCACACACACACCCCACCCCACACACACCCCACACACACACCCCACACACACACACCCCACACACACACACACCCCACACACACTCTCTGAAATTCCCCCAACATACACTTCTTTCCCTCCCATTGGCTTCGAGTGTTCTCATGTCAGATATCTTGGGAATTCTCCGGCTCAGTTTGGTTGTTCAGACTGGTATGAACACACAGAGATGTGTGCGTTAAGTCGTTCACCTTCTCGGCCTTCTTGTCGGAGATGTCATGTTTCTCCAACACGGTCATGCTGTCCTTCAAGTTCTTCACGATGTCCGCTGGCGACTTGTGGGACTTGCCAAATGGAAACGGCATGGCGGCGAGTTACCAGAAGCGACCAGTCCACCTATCCACGGGAGAAGAAAAAAGATGAAACACCTCGAAAACAATACTCAACGAAAGAGGGATTGGCAGGCGAAGACGGAGTGGTCCGATGAGAGCCATTAACACAACCTTTACAGAAATGTCGCTGAGTAGGAGCCAATCAGCAGTAAGGCCCTATCAGCCATCTCCCATGATGCTTCGGGTTATGAGTTTACATAGGGCCTATGACACAGGGCAGAGTTCGTCACACTAACAATACCGCACTGACACACTCGCCTGTGATGACTTATGGGTCAACGTGACTCACAGTTCATCATAAACCAAAGGTAGAACATAGACTCACACCACTATTAAACAAAGCGCTAACAAACAATCAGAGTGGAGCAAAACTGAATTCACATTGTAATTTGCACTTGGTACTTTATACAAAGCCCTAAGAAACGCAGAGACAGGTGCCAGGCCTATTCGAACAATGATTGTTCACCTGGCACGCTTAGCGCGGCATAGTTCTTTGTGACTATGATTCGTATTGATTGATTGACTGCACCCTGCGGTGAGGTGACTTGATACATGACTGATTGGTCAGTGTTAGTCAATGATTACAAAAGTAGAATGCCCTCTGCCCTGCCCGTCTCTAAAAGGACCTCTCCTGAAGGACCACAACACGACTCAACCAGCTGTGTACAAACTGACTCGGTGGGTCTCCGCCAGACCGTGTCAAGTGGGCGATTACCACACAGCTACATGACATTGGCAGCAGAGCCTTGCCAGTTTGACTGCCGGCCCAGCCTCCCGCTTCCTGTGCACACTGTGATTGGTTGATCTGAAATATTAGACTATATGGCAAACAAGTAGAGTCTGGTGGTCCTTGGTCCCCAGAAGAGGCACATCAACATATTGTAGATGGTAACGAGTCCATTCCTTTTAGACAAACTATTGTTTTCTGACACAACAGAACGCTGTTGACTATTAGAATTGCCAGAAGCAAGTACACTTTGCGATCTGTAAATCATAACGTATTCGTGGACATAGCATCAGGACAAGTTAAGCACAGACGTCATTTGTATTTAGGCAACCTGGGAAAGAAAGCCCATATCTAGACTAGCTGCCGAGTGGATTTATTCAGGAGGATGAAAGAAACTGCAGCTGAAAATTGGAAGGAATCCCCTTTAATGGTGGATATTGAGTCGTTTTTTCTAGACCAGTTACCCATGGTAATCTCTGTTTAAATCCTCTTCAACACAGCCAGGGCGACGCTAAAGTGAGTGGCTCGTCAATGGAGTTTCAGCGGACTGCATCAGTGATCTGCATTTGCTCACTCATTTACATACTGCTTCTAGGCAAGTGGGTGATTCTCGCGAAATTAGACTTATGAGGTGTCATAAAACATTTTGATGATAAAAGTAAATGCTATCAAAATAAGAAGGATACCGTTATAAACATCTCTTCATGTACGATTTTGCACATGATTTCAAATGAAATCATGAATACGATTTTTTTTTTTTTTCAACATTTAAAGGGAAATTTCTCATTACCGCAACGTGTCCATGACTGGATTTTGGTCCTTTGAGATGGAATTATTCATATTTTAAAAATATAAAAAATAAAAAGCTTCAGTGCATGTTATAATATAAACATTTACAGTAAAGAAACATGTGGTATTTGGTGGTCATTGGTAAATGTAGTGACAATAATAAGGAATAAAAATGTGTCCAAGACCAATTTTCTCATCCTCCGCAACAATTTTCAATCATTGTTTAAGTGCTCAAGGAACTATCATTTTTTAAGGAATTTGTTGTAAGGGATATAAATGACTGTGACACTCAAGATGGCTATCAAGTAACCAGTTATAATTTTTTCTCTCCAGATAAAAGTAAAAATTTGGCGTGTCATAGTACCTACACGACTTTTTAGTTCTCATTACTGAAACATGTGTTTCTGAAGTTATAAAAAATGTTGCAGTTAAATTTTTTTGATTACTATATACCCCATTATGGTCTAAATATAAAAAGATAGGGAATGTTTAGCTAACTCTCATTTAGCTTCCACAGTTAGCAAGAATGTTTAAGGTCGCTCATCCTCCGCAACACCCCTATCATTCACCGCAACAAT
Source organism: Dallia pectoralis (assembly GCA_029465975.1). Taxonomy (NCBI): domain Eukaryota; kingdom Metazoa; phylum Chordata; class Actinopteri; order Esociformes; family Umbridae; genus Dallia; species Dallia pectoralis. Next base: position 10,090,175 of record CM055755.1, read on the forward strand.
TGAAGGCCTGTTGCGGTGGAGATACTCAATGTTTCGGTAGTGAGAAACAGACTTATGAAGGAGGCACGTGCACTATAACTGTTGCTCATTTTAATATAACTTGATATTTGCCTTAAACGCTTCTTGAACAGATTGCGTAAACAAAATAGCTATTACAACCCCCCCAGCAGGGGTCACTAATTATTATTATTATTTTTAAATGCTTCCACAAAAAGCAGTATGAATGCAGTATAGGCCACCTATTATTAATGCAATATTATTTACTATTTCATAGTTTTACTGTGAAACAATGTATTTCTTTTCTTTTTTACAAAATTTTACATTCAAGATGGCAATTGTGTATTTTGTTACAGACAGTTGAAAAGAAAAGGGCATCAGCGAAAAAAACAATCTGGCAAAGCATAGGGAGAAAATACACAGTAATCCAGTGTTACTTGAGGATTACAGAAGAATGGAGAGAGGTCAGGGGCAGGGTGATAATAGGGAAAGGAGAGAGAGAGAGGTCAGGGGACAGGGTGATAATAGGGAAAGGAGAGAGAGGTCAGGGGTCAGGGTGATAATAGGGAAAGAGAGAGAGAAAGAGAGGTCAGGGGACAGGGTGATAATAGGGAAAGGAGAGAGAGGTCAGGGGACAGGGTGATAATAGGGAAAGGAGAGAGAGAGAGGTCAGGGGACAGGGTGATAATAGGGAAAGGAGAGAGAGGTCAGGGGACAGGGTGATAATGGGGAAAGGAGAGAGAGAGAGGTCAGGGGTCAGGGTGATAATAGGGAAAGGAGAGAGAGGTCAGGGGACGGGGTGATAATGGGGAAAGGAGAGAGAGAGAGGTCAGGGGTCAGGGTGATAATAGGGAAAGAGAGAGAGAGAGAGGTCAGGGGCAGGGTGATAATAGGAAAAGAGAGAGATAGAGGTCAGGGGTCAGGGTGATAATAGGGAAAGAAAGAGAGAGGTCAGGGGTCAGGGTGATAATAGGGAAAGAAAGGAGAGAGAGGTCAGGGGACAGGGTGATAATAGGGAAAGGAGAGAGAGGTCAGGGGTCAGGGTGATAATCGGGAAAGGAGAGAGAGGTCAGGGTGATAATAGGGAAAGGAGAGAGAGGTCAGGGGTCAGGGTGATAATAGGGAAAGAAAGGAGAGAGAGGTCAGGGGACAGGGTGATAATAGGGAAAGGAGAGAGAGGTCAGGGGACAGAGTGATAATAGGGAAAGGAGAGAGAGAGGTCAAGGGCAGGGTGATAATAGGAAAAGAGAGAGAGGTCAGGGGTCAGGGTGATAATAGGGAGAAATATAACTTGGATTCATTGTTTTGACCATCACTTGCACACACAGACACACACAGACACACACACACACACAATCATTGACAACGCTTCAGCCAAGTTGGGATAGCAGATAGCATGGGGGGGTGGCTTGGTTTGTTTATATTGGGCTGTGAATAATGACGAGGGAAATAAATGTTCTTTAAAAAATTGTATGCGTTTTAAATATGTAGGCATAAAACCCCTTTGTCAACAGTGAATGTGTGAGCTAAATCTCATTTCCGAAACAATGATCCTCACTACCGAAATGGCATTTTCATTACCGCAACATGTATCTTTTTTACCAATTAAGTGATAATAAGATAATCATATTTTGTTTTAAAATGTATATATGTTTTATACAACACAACTTATTTAAGGTCTGCTACATAACAAAAGTGTATGTTATCTATTAGTAAAACAATTAAATAAAAGAAATTGTAAATCATCACGTATGTTTCGGTAATGAGAGAAAATAAGGAAATTACAAAACATAATAAATATGAAAAGTAATCTCTCCAGAGTTTTACATAGCTTTGAGCATGAGAAATAAAAGTCTACTTTAACATTAGCCAAAAATATAAGTTTCTAACCATATATTTAATGTAATGTCATGTTGCGGTAATGATAATTTTTTATGGACTTCATCTGAAAAATTTAAATAATTATATAGGAAATATTTTTTTAATCTCCTAAAAATAATGGTCTTAGTAAGTTCCGACCTTAATCTTATATGTGCAAAAAGAAAATTGGCTTCAAGGGCATTTTAAAAATTCTGATGCTGGACACCTTCTAAATCTGGATTTCGTGAGAATCACCCAAGTGTCTAGGAACAATAGACGTTAAACAGGGTGAGGGAAATAGAAAATAAATTAGAAATGTGTATTTTTCAGGATGCTAACATAACATTTTAGAAACACAATTTTACCGGTTGATCAAACTATATTGAAAAGAAATGTGTTTTGGTGCATGTTCTTTTTCGACTACGCACCTTCGGATGAGATAATAGTTGTGGCTCATTTGTTGTTGTTTTCTATATAAAATGTGTGCAAATACATGGCACTAGTTGTGAAGGGCGTTCGGAGTCCATTCAGTGAGCCGTCTGTTCTGGCGCCGTTCACGTGAAAGACTCAACTTGTTCGGCTCCCGAAAGCCTCTGTTTGAAACGCTTAAAAATAACCCCAAGAACAATGAAGTGCAAATCCGTAGGCTAGAAGGTAGGCTGGAATTAAGTTAACGCCTTAGATACACATTAAAATAGGTCAGATGAAAGGTTCTGAATTATCAAGTCTTTCACATGACATAATAACCTAATAGATTTCCCATTTCCACTATATACTGTGTCTGTCATGAGGATGGGCAGACTATAGCGGAGAACATTGTAACGTGAAAATACTGGTGGTTTGTGTTTAAAGTAAATGAACAAGCCAAAGAAACAACTTAATTCACCATCGCAACTCAATGTTCAACGTTAATCAAAAAGCCATTCAAAAATGTTTGACTAAAGTTTGACAATGTATTTCAGTAGATCTGACAGCACCATTGTTATTCAAAAATAGTTTTACTTCACGATTGAGTTTATTTTTTCCATTTTCATATAAAGCAATTTAAAAGAAAATGGGGCAATTTATAACAGACTTGAAAATGGAATAAACACATTCAATCTCAAAAGGGAAAATACCCCAAATCTAACAACAGTGAATTGCCAATATGCCAGGTAAACTGAATTTTAAAATATTACCGTGCCTTTCAGGTGGAATCAAAGAACTTTAATGTAACCGAGGCCACCAAAATAGAGCGTGTTTGACGACAAGTCTGCCTGCATGCCAAAGGTAAGGCCTAACTGGCTATGTACACAGAGAAAACACTACTCTACATTCCAACAGATATTTATGTTATCATGTTTACAGAAGACAAGTCAAGTTACACACAGAGCTTGGTTGAGACTGAGAAGTTGGAGTACCTGCCAGTCCCCTTTGGCAACCAGTTTTCACCTGATGGGATCTGTCTCTGACCTCTGAACCCAAACTCTGACACAGTCTGTTCCAGACTCAGCCCGGTCTTGGCATGGGACCTACATTTAGAATTAGATCCCAGCACTGGGGCCAAGAATACAACCAACCATTCAATAACTAAAGCAAGACAGCCTGCTAGCCCTGCTCACTCCACGGGCCAAAACTACCCAGTGAAAATGCACCATTCTAAAATACTAACTCATACCCAAATAATGTTGTTGACCTTCGTTTGTGGCCAAAGCAAAACTGAGTGAAAATCAAACACTGCATTACAAACAGACTTTTTTTTTTACAAATACCATAGAGGTGTGGTTCTCAAACTGTTTCATAATAGCTCTACTGTTATACTGTGGATTATCTTACATGATAACAGAAAGCACAACATAATTCCAAACATGAGTATACACGAATACATTCCAACAGTGCATTGACAACATTTCCCTGCCATTTTTGGCCTAACATATGTAAGAAGACTGGTTGCTACTGCAGATCAGAGGCTACGAGATTACTGCAGGTTCAGAGAGGCAACCCGTCTTCAATAAAAACCAACCAAAAACAAATGAAAATGTTGTCCACCACAAATTATACTCCGTCCACACTCTTATAATGCAGTGTAGTTTAGTTAGGGCATGGTTCATCCATAACCAAGGCAAAGGGTCGGATGTACAAAAGGGGCCAGTGTGAAACCCCAAAAAATGGTATATGCCAAGAAAATGCAACTGCTTGCACTATTCATACACAGAAAGGCTGCTACTTGATTAATTATTATTCATTCGTCTTGTACATGTGTCACATGCATTAACAACCAGGATTTAGTGTGAACAGATCCAAACAGAACCTCAAACCCCATCAACCCAACTATGATCCATGCAGACACATGAGTGTTAGTCATGCCAACTCGGTCAGATTTACCTCCAGGCAGTTCAACCTCACCAACGGGTGCCCATCGGTCACATCATTCACACGCACGCATGCATGCCAAAGCTGGCTCGTGCACGCTGCGTGTTCACGACATCCAGAGCTCTCATAAACATTGGAATGACGTAGCCAGGTTCAGTGGACAAACGCACGTCTGTCGTGTGCGAGCAAGTGAAACACTGCGCAGATCAAACCAATAGCCTTATGTTGGCAGTTTGCATTGCGGTCTACGTGGGTTAAGTGACAACATAAAACAGATTGCATGTGTGTTTGTGGCTGGTATGATATGGCATTCCTCTATAATAACAGACTTGCGCACTAAATAACCACATAGGAGAGACCAGTTAATCCTGTCGATGGTAAACTAGTTGAACGATGGTCGGCATCTACACATGTATAGTGAGTTAGTGAGCCATATAGCCAGGCATTAAAACTGCATTATAACTGCATGTCAAACAAATAGCAGCAAGCGCAAATCACAAATCCGCCCCTCGTTATATTATACACGCACGCATGCGCCGAGCCCCAGAACAGGGCGTACAATACCAGCTCGTGGGTTAGGGTTATTTAGGACTTAATAACAACCGTGCACGCCTGATGTGCGTGTTAGTGGCAAATGGGACCAGTGTCTCCAAACCAGTCATGGTACACACACACATATAGTGATATTACACACCACCACTGGCCTGCATGGTCCATACGGGAGGCCCAATAATATAGAGGCCTTATAAAAGGTGGCCAGCCTGCACATGTTTGCATTAATGTAATGCTACTTGTATCAGCAGTGTTACAGTAGTTAACCATTTAGATGCTGCGCGTGCTTCTAGCCCAATGCAACACACTTAGCTACTCTGTACTGGGACTTCCTGGCAAGTCGACCATGCGATCATGCAAACACTGCTAGTACACTACAGTAACGACTTAACACTGATTTGCAGGTTTTTTCCTGTTTTAGTTAACTTGCCATTTGTCCATTTATGCCACAGATGAGCGGTCTATAAAATATTATAATACGTCTCACTGCGCTTGGAAGGTTTGACAGGCCTCCGCGTTACTGGCACACACACACACATGTGAATCAAGGTTGGATAAATAATTGGTGCATAAAAACATAAAATAGATCCTAACAATCCTTACCAAGTCAATATGCGAACTCTCCACACGTGTGTCCGAACCGCAGTGAGACTGTAAGTGTGTCCCGTCGGACTGCAAACTCCTTTGTTTTCCCGATGTGTCGCCTTGCCTTGTTTCAAATGTTGTATGGCTGGTTACGTTTCCTATTTCTGTTTGTGCACGAACGCGCGACACTGGGTAGACATTAGCTCTACTGCACCCTGCTGTTAATAAAACGGTATAGCAACTGCACATGTAACACTGCCCCCTGCTGTTAATACAACGCTATAGCAACTGCACATGGAACACTGCCCCCTGTTGTTGATAAAACGCTATAGTAACTGCACATGGACCACTGCCCCCTCCTGTTGATAAAACGCTATAGCAACTGCACGTGGACCACTGCACCGTGCTGTTAATATAACGCTACAGCAACTGACTATGGAATATCGAGTCTGTTCACAGAAAGGCGCTCAAGTACCAGGAAATCAGTGCTTCCACATTAAGCCAGAGCAGTCGTTTGGTGAATAATTTGCAATAATGTTTTACATATTTTGTTTATCACCTCTTTACATTAGTTGTGCAAATATATTTAATACAAATATGTGTAAATACATGCTCTTCTTTAACCATGCAACCTCATTCTGTTCTTTTTAACTTAACAAACAGTATTGCCTGTCGCGTTCCACGTATTGTCTGGGAGTAGTCGGTGTGTGTGTTTGTCTGTTTCCAAGGTGGTGGGAGTGATGATGAGAGAAGATACAGGGAAACTATTAAGCGCAGTTTGTTTGGGCAGACTCTGGAGAAGCCGATTAAGCAGCCGCGGCGCTACCATTGGGCCCGGGTGGGCCTGGGCCCACCCATTTTAAGATCCGGGCCCGCCCATTTTAGGATCCGGGCCCGCCCATTTTGACCCAGCCCTAGTGAGTAGTGAGTGATTGTCATTCTAGCAGTTCGTCCAATAAGCAGTATACAGTACTGTACAGTAACAGTACCGTACAGTGTCGCTGTCCTCAGTGCCACAGAAAAGGGGTGAAACTGAGATTTTTCTTTGGCTTATTTAACTGGCCAATCCAGTTTTCTGAAGGCCCACCTACAATCAATATCCTGGCGCCGCCCGTGCGATTAAGAGATCCTTTTTGAGCGACATGTTGCGATGTTTACATTTGCTATTTCATCACGTTGTGATGTTTCGTCTGTCTGCTATTGCATTTGTCTTACTTTCCCTTAGGCGAAAGGTCAGGTAAGACACTTCGGGGTTTACATACTCCCGTGGATTACCACTATTAAAAACATTTGGTGAAAGACAAGGAAAATCCTACACAGGTGTGTGTAGATGCATATGGGAGTATACTTGTGAAAAGGTTTTACTACATAATTGAGAAGAAAAAAATCTCCAAAATGTAGTAAAATTAGAAAAATGCGACTAATAGGGGACTCTTGGTGTATTTGGCAAGTGGGGAAGGTTTGATTTGCAATAGCTTTAAGATAGGGTTGTTAAAGTTAGTTTGAGTTTTAGAGTTAGGCAAAAAAAAAATTTTTGAATTAAAGCCAATCAACTTTGATGTCTCAATTTATTTTGCAGCGTTAGACCAGGTGTGTGTGTGTGTGTGTGTGTGTGTGTGTGTGTGTGTGTGTGTGTGTGTGTGTGTGTGTGTGTGTGTGTGTGTGTGTGTGTGTGTGTGTGTGTGTGTGTGTGTGTGTGTGTGTGTGTGTGTGTGTGTGTGTGTGCGTGCGTGCGTGCGTGCGTGCGCTCTTGGAGGCTGCAATGGAATGAAGATTTCAGGTGCAGATTTTAGAAGGAACAGCAGCACATTCTCCTCAGCCCACTGATAAACCTGTGAAGGAAACAGTAACCACGGACTTGTGAATGTGACTAATCTGCCACTACTGCAATGCTTCAAAGGCTGAGTCACAACCATAGAGAAGAATAGAGGCCTCTAATAACCAAAATGCCATTTAAGCATGGACATTGCCATTGTGGGCTGCACAATTTGATGTAGTTCATTGCCAAATACTTAAATAGTGGTGCTCTTACCAGCCGGTAAAATAATGGTATGCCTCCTTCATCCCTCTCTACAGTTACACCATATGTTTCTATGTCTTCGTCCATTTTCGTGTCGACTAATTTCTTCTCCTTTAACAATTTAATTATCCTCTGTGGACTTGCCTCTTTTTGAAGATCTTGCTGCTTGTCTTCCCATCCTCGCTGTCATTCTCCTCTTCTCTGACCTTCTCTAGCTTTAAGTCTTTCTCCTTTTGTTTCACCTGAAACCTTTCCTCATCCGGCAGGAAGATAATCTCCTCTACCTCATTGTAAGCAATGCAATTATTTTCTTCTGTCTGATTTTCATTTGTATCCAGAAGCTGTGAAATATAACACAAGTTGAATATTACATATCTACAATTCTCTAAGACGTTTCCCCTATACGTGGGGATTTTTACACAGTAAAATGTCAGGTGAGGTAACATTATTTGAATAATCATATGAAAATGATGTGTGCACTGCAAATTGACCACGACTATGCCCAGAAAAATATTATATTTGTAAATCTGCATTATATTAAAATATGTTCTCCCTCACACATACCCTAACAATCTACTTACACGCAATTTTGTACAAATGTACGTTTTTAAATATCTTTTTTTATATCGACTTTGGATATAAAGTTCCTCTGAGATGTTTTCACTGGCAGGCTGCCTCTTGTTGGACTCTATCTGATACCATTTGCAAAGACAGGTTTTCTGTAGCTGAGTTGGTATGCATGATATTAAAACATTTGCTTTGCTGAAATATGGTGTTACATTCCTGCAACCACCTATACACAAAATGTATGCATGAATGTAATCAATTTAATAAAAAGCATCTACTAAAGGACACATTCTTATTTATTAGAGGCATCACCTGACCCTCATCAGTTCTCTTTACCTGTCCCTCATCAGTTCTCTTTACCTGTCTAAAGGTCTCCGTCCTGTTGGAGATGCCTGTCTGTCCTCTGTCCATCTGATTGGAAATGGGAGGCAGAATGTTGTTCTGTGGCCACGCCAGGGTGGGTGGTGCAACCTTCAGTGGGGGCAAGCGGTGGGCCAGAGAGTGCATGGGGTGGAGAGTCAGTGGTCTGGACAAAAGAAGGAGCTACGCGACCTAGTAGAAAACATTCAGTGGTTCAGTGGGAGGCAGTTACTGGCTAAGGTGATCGGATGGTCTGACTCTGGGTCAGGGTAAGAACAGAGAATTTAACTAACTCAGAGAAAAAGTTGGCATTGATGTTGCCAATAACAGCACTATTGTTAATGTAGTCAACTGCGTGGGATCCTACGAGTTAAAGGAGGGTCACTTGACTGACCCGGTTATTCCCCACCAGGTCCCTCAGGGAGGAATTAAACAATTATTATACTTGTGAAGAACATTCAAGTTCAAAATGGACATGTCCTAAATGGTCCTGCCAGAGTTCTCACAGTCGCCAGAATAAGATAGATACAACAGGCCCATGTGTAAATGATAAATTATAGGCTCAAATAACAGGATTTGAACTTAACTATTAGGCCTTACCATATGTTGACAAGGATGCTGCCCTGACTTGTCCAGACCTTTCTCACTAAGATCAACGGTCTGCATCACTGGAAAGAAGCTCACTTTTATTAAATCTGGTCATTACATTCACAATTATATATTCCACCAATTATTGTTTCTCCAAAACTCACACAGGTATTATTACTTTTTGGTATTATTAATAATGCACCATGTATTGTTGTAATTACAGACGATTTTAGTGTAAGGGTTTGTGTTGGGTCCTTGTTTTGTTTGGTATTTAAGCTCCCCAGTGTCTCTTGTGTTTGTTGGTTCATTGTTTCCTGTCCGGTTCCCCAAGTAAGTCTGATCTCTTGTAGTCCTGTTTCCCTTTACCCGTTCTAAGTGTTTCTTTATGTTCTGTCTTATGTTTTGTTATTGGCCCACGTGCCTTTGTTTGTTTTCCACACAAGTGTGTGTAGTTTTCAGTTTGCTGGTTTTCAATAAATTATTATTTAATCGTATTCCTGCGCCCTGCCTTCTGTATTCCGTGGAGCTTGCTCGTGCTTCCATCACCCTCAACACCAATCCGTGACATTTAGACCCCGTCTGAACAATTTTTTTTTAAATATAAACAAAATGTTTTTTCGGGATAGGCCAAACAAATACTTGTCAGAGTTCGTGGTAGCATTTGTAACAACTGCAGTTTAATACCAGTTACCAACAGAACATTTTAAATGTTCGATTCTACTTTGTCAGCGAATTATCAATTCAGAATTTACACTATAGGTTACAGTTAAGGCTACTCACCCCACACAGCAGAACATCTGGGAAATGTAAAATAAAAATAGTATTTAAACTGGACGCATAACGTTATTTCACGACATTCGATCAAAAGTAATTGTTACGTTGCATTCCTTGATAGACTTGAGGGATATAGCAGTGATCAGTTTCATCATGTTAAAAAGTGTAAGTATGTTTGAACTGTTGAGCAGAAACATGTAGCCTATGGAACATCTCACGATAGCTCTAATTACAAAAATGTGTAAATAAATTGAAAATGTCATTAGAATGGATGGAGAGTAGCTGTTGTTCAATTTGGAGAAAAAAATAAAGATAATTTAATAGCATGTTATAGATCCAATATTTAGCAGAACAACTTCAGGGAACTGATAAATCCAATCGGATTTGTCACAGACCCTCTGGCGCTACCAGTAATTGTGTTGCGTACTTTAAATCTGCAAAGGAGAATGGGCACTATTTTGCCAATGTCATTCCCTCTTATTCCCTCTCCATGTGCCTAAAAGAATAGAAGAATTGGTCGCGAGACCCTCTTTACTATTTGGCCTTTTAGTTTTCATTTAACCCCTCGTGATGCCTCAAAGATTTCCCCCTAATGACTATTTGCTTTTTGACCATTTGCCACACGTCTTTAAATCCCAAGGGAGCCACCCCCAAAATGGCAGAAATCCAATTAACATTTCAATATTTAATAGTATTTTCTTATGGTTGTGGTGTAAAAACTAGTGGTATATACTAACATGTTTTTATAATGAGAAGTCATATATGTAAGAGCACGCATGTGCGGTATGTGGCATGTGGCACGCAGGTCCTTCGGTGGATGTCAGCGAGTGACAGGCGTCTGAATGCTTGCGGGTCGCGTGGCCAGATGTCCAGGCCCTCTTTGTCTTGTCTACCCCTCACCAAGAGACTCCGACTAGGAGGGTATTCACCAGCCACCGCCTCTCAAGAAGGCCACCCAACTGTTAATAGTCTGAACATAAGTGGTTTAGAAAGTGGACTCCATTCAAAGTGTCGGTGACGCACACATGTCCTCCTGTCACCCGCAGCGCCACTCTTTTCAGCATAGGCCTAGTTGCCATTGCCATTCATCCAAAACATACTTTTCATCATAAAGGCTATGATAAAAACATAACCTGTTATATTTTTATATATCTTTGCGCATTTAATCCTGTTAGACTTTTCACGGTGTGCAACAACTCATAAAAACAATTATCCTTTAATCATAATTCAATTAGAATTTATTTTAATGTTTATAAGGTCTCAAATTACTACCAAATACCACTTATCATATCACTATGTCTGGTTCTATTGTGCTGCATTACAATGTCAACTAAAGTAGGCTGTAGCAAGAATGCTGGATGGATATGTGATGGTCACACCTGCCTGGAAACCAGCGGTCAGGGCACACCTGTCCTTGCATGCCTTTCAGCACCATTCAACACAGTTTTGTGCATATTGATAGTGGCAGCCTGGGGCCTGACCCGTCCACTCCGCCCTCCGCAGGGTTATTACGCTCTTAGTGGTGAATAGGTTCCGCTGAATAGCGCACCATCCATTGTCTAGCTGGGTTTCCCACTTTCGCGCATGCGCGTGGCTCAAGTCAAACACAAGAGCCCCGGCCATGTATTCTGGCTGAGGGCTGCATGGTGCGAGGGAGGGGACATTTGTCCACGTGGTCACTGACATCTGCTCTCTCTGATGCAATGAGCTGGAACAAGTTGACAACATGTTTACATGTTCCAAACGCACCACCTTCATGACTTTTGTATGGAAGCATATACAGTGGACAGAATTCAAAGGAAAATGCAATCCCAAATATCATTTTCAAAGAAAGACACTATTGTGGTCAATTATTTCCTAAACATAATTAATACTCTTAATTCATCTGATGCTGATGAAATGATATTATTATTATTATATAATAATATAAGCTATCATTCGCTATTATATAATGATATAAGCAATCATAAGCTTTCACAGCCCAACCAGGCCTATACGAAACGTTTCACATTATCCCCGCCTCTCTGATGATACAGTGTGTGTATAGGCGATACAGATGCATGGATAACAATGGATATTCGCCACTTGCCAAGGTAGCTGTAGGATACATTTTCTGCGAGACTTCAGTGCATTGTTCCGTGTTTTCTCAGGTAATGCCGACCCAGTTCAGTGAATGGCCCCGGGGGTCCCTGGTGTGTAACCACGGTAATTGCACACTCTTGTTCGTCCCTGGGAATGACCGTCCAACAGGAGAGGCGAGGGGGAGAGTGAGATGGAGGTGGAGGAAATAAGAGGTTTTCTGGGGAGGGGTGGGGGAGTGCATGGTTCCAGGCTGGACATCTGTCGCTTGTGTTTCTCTCCAGGGCGGGTAGCTCGGCTATTGAACGGAGGCAGTGACCTGTCATCCTTGACTGATGGGTGCGGGCCGCTGGGAGAGACCCCGTGTGTGGGAAAATACCATAGCCAAAGAGCCCATGCATTCACATGCTAATTCTGCCCTATAAATAAGAGGGATGCACGGCGCGGATGGCCTTAAAGACGACTAGACGACTCAGGCGGGTGGAGGAAAGCAGTGCACCACTATACTTAACGCATATAGGCTCACACGGTGAGATGACAGCCGGCGCAATGGCGCACAACGTGGGGAGACACTCGGGTGCCAAGGAGGAGAGAAAGGTAGTGCCTTTGTCCGCGACGACGATAGATGCGACTGAAGATCATCAGGTGTTTTTGTAATCGATTGTGGTCCTCTCCATTCTCCGGGGCAGGTTGTTGTGTCTATATCGGGTCTCCATTAACTATCACTTATTTCCAACTATAGCTGCGGAAGCCGCTTATTGAAAGGAAACGACGGGAGAGGATAAATAACTGCTTGGATCAGCTGAAGGAAACGGTGGTCGGGGCGTTCAGACTGGATGTGAGTATGTGACCACTGCATTATATTACTCTTATAATAATCACCCAATGGTCTAAGGCGGATACTTAATTATTTCCATTTCCCCCCACAGCAATCAAAACTTGAAAAGGCTGACATTCTAGAAATGACAGTGAAACACCTGCAGAATATAGAGAATCATACATTTAGTGGTAAGTGGGCTTTCTGTCAAGTGACATGACTGTTGTGATGACACACGTGTGATATAAGTGCCATAGGAGTCAAGTTGTACCCACTTGTAGTACAGTATGTTAACACATGAGGGCAGTATTGCTTGTTGGAAAGTAAAACTCCTTTGCTATTTGATACGTTACAGTATCACAAGATCTGATAATAAGAACACTATTATTATGCATTTAAAAAAACTTCAAATTAGGTCAAACATTTGTTTTCGCCTTATTTTAACTTATCAAAACTTTTGAGCAATAGAAACATGTGATTAGTGGATTCCGGTATGTAACTGCAACAACAAGCAAGCGTCCCACTACATTGACTCTACTAATTAATTAAATATTGGGAAAATAGCCTGGCCAAATTGGGTGCCATATATCCTGCAAAAGACAGTGGTACTGTCCGGCATTTGACCAAGTGTCTCCTCCCTTCTACAGCAGACCCGACGTTGGGCCTGGAGGCACAGCAGAAGTACAGCACCGGCTACATTCAGTGTATGCACGAGGTCCACAACATGCTGCTAACCTGCGAGTGGATGGATAAAACACTGGGCTCTCGCCTGCTCAACCATCTGCTCAAATCCCTGCCCCGCTCCAACGAAGAGCGTCCCTCTCCGGCTAACCCTAACCTTACGCCCGAATTATCCCTGCCTAGCCTCGGGTCGGGAGATCCAACTACACCCCTTAGAGGGGCCTCAAGGTCTAGGATGCAAGGCCACAGGGAGGAGCCCCAGGAGAGGCCTCTGATCCTGCCCGGGAGCCCCCACCTCCTCAGCCCAAACCTGGGCATGCTGGATATGTGGAGACCCTGGTGAACTGTGCTGGCCCTCTATAGGACTGGGTGTGTGGTTGATCTCCATGTTAGACACTCCTCTGTTATGTATCTTATAGATATGCTACCCAGAAGACATTGTGTGGATTGCGGGGCGGTTGTGTTTCAGATCTAGGTGTGCTATGGTATAAATACAGACCTTTCAATACTCCCTCTCAGAAGTCTACTTTCCGTAGCCTGCATTGTAGAAGGCTGTTATTAATATTTTTATTATATTTATTGTATTAACGTCGTTATTTATTTAAGATACACCATTTGGCTTTTTAGCTCTTGTCCATCACAGATAGCGTTCACATTTATTTGTTTGTTGTATGTTATTAACCAATATTAATTAAAAAAACAATGTGGATACATTTTCCTCACAGAATTTTTTTGATATTTTTTCATCAACACACACTACCTCACTTTACTAGGGACTGTTATTTTATTGTTTTGGTTAATATTATATATATATCTACTAGCTTTTTATACAGTATTTCACTCATGGTATCTGCAGGCAAGTAATTTTCTGTTCCAGCTGTATTGGTCGTCAACATATGATGAACAAACAGCTCATTTAGACATCAAATGAGAATCACATTTGTGTTTCTTATTACAAAGTATTTTTAGAATGTTGATGTTTTGTTGTTAATGGAAGGTTTATTTGAACAGTGAGAGACAGAATAACAACACAAATATCCAGAATAACACAATAACTATCTGATCCCATGTCAATCGGCAAGATTTCTGGCTCCCAGGTGTCTTTTACACAGGTAACCAGCTGAGATTAGGAGCAACCTCTTAAAGGGAGTGCTTCTAATCTCTGTAAAGTTACCTGCAAAAAAGACACCTGTCTACAGAAGCAATCAATCAGATTCCAAACATGGCCAAGACCAAACTGCTGTCCATTCGCAAATGGAAGAAATACAAAATAACTGTGAATCTCCCTCGGTCTGGGGCTCCATGCAAGATCTCCCCTTGTGAAGTTTCAATGACCGTGAGAACAGTGAGGAATCAGCCAGAACTACACAATGATCTCAAGGCAGCTTTGACCATAGTCAACAAGAACACAATTGGTAAGACACTATGCCATGAAATCCTGCAGCGCCGCAAGGCCCCGCTGCTCAAGAAAGCACATGTACTAGCCTGTCTGAAGTTTGCCAATTAACATCTGAATGATTCAGAGGAGAACTGCAAAAGTGTTGTGGTCTGATGAGACTGAAATCGAGCTATTCATCATCAGTTCACTGTGTTGGCACAAGAAGCACATTAAGGTCCTAGAGTGGAATAGCCAGTCTCCAAACCTTAATCCCATAGAAAATCTGTGGAGGGAGCTGAAGATTCGAGTTGCCAGTTGTGCTAGGCTAATACTTTTATACCCAAGAAGACTCTAATCACTGCCAATGGTGCATCAACATCTTATGTGTAGTATTGTGAGATATTTATATAAATGTTCAAACATATCTAAAACACTTTTCTTTCTTTGTCATACCAGGGGGTTGAATATTGGAAAAAATGTATTTAGAATAAAATTGTCGTGTAACAATATGTGAAAAAAGTGTGGTCTGAATGTGTTTCAAATAATGTTTTTTTAGTTTTTGTCATTATTGTTTTAGGGGTACTGAAATTAAATTTAGGTGTGCTTGATCACCACTAAAATTAGTTTAAAATCTCCATTGGTATGGACCATTCAATGAAATCTTTCCTTGCCAGTCTCCTTCGACAATGCAACACCAAAGTCAATAGATAATAAAGATCTGTAAATGTGTCCTCATAGGCTCATCTGGTCAAGACATTTAAATAAATCTTATCAACCTGTTTGCTCAACTGGGTGGTTTCGCCAGTACACCCGAGGTGGAGTAAAATCAATTTCACGTCCTGCCACCAGGAGTCGCTACAACGCGTTGAAACAAGGCAGCCCCGTCCGACATACACCAGCCCAGACCCGCGCACTGTCGGCCATGATGCTACCAAGAACACTGCTGCAGCTGGACATCAAACCAGTAACCGCTGCATGGATCAGGGTGCCGTCCAATACCCCCCCCCCCTTCTGTCTGTAATTAAAGTGGACAAATGGTTGTGGTGGAAGTATGTGCTCTTTGATAAGGCTGAAGGTTGTTAGGTAACACTTCTGATATGCTCTTAATGAGTAGGCGTACTAAATGCTCTCAATGGAAGACTGGGACATAAACAGGATATAAAAAGTCTACACACCCCGTTTAAAGATATCAGTTTGTTTTCAATTGAACTGTTCACGTAATAGGTCACATTCAAGACGAAACACGTTCGGACATGATTTATCTTTGTTTGATTTTGTCACAAAACCTGGGGTGTGTAGACTTTTTTATATACCCTGTCACTACCCGCTGTCCAGCCTTGCAACCGCAGACGTACCCCCGCTGTGCCCCAGCCTTAAGATAGAGACAAGACCAAAAGATAAGGCCAAATGTGTAACTTGGCAAAAGTTATAAAGACATGTGGGACCAAAAATGTTTTTTAAATGTTGTTTTCATAGGTGACGCAAACTACACAATGAAAAACTGAAAAAATATTTGAAGTGTTGAAGAACAGACTAAACAATAAAACACAAAATAAATAGTTATTATAGAGTGTGTGTGTCTCTGTATGGGTGAAAACGACCAGGTGCTTTGGGTATACGGCTGGAATGGGTTCAATATGTTAGCAATCTGTTGCAATAACTCAATTTTAGCATCTTCCATTCTATTGCTCTTGTATATATTATATTATTATAGATATATTATTTTTATATAATTAAGTGTCATGGTTTCTACAGTACCGAGGCTACCCTGTATAGTCCCTCTGCTCCTGAACACACACATAGACCTAGAATTGGTCCCAGAACTATAATGAAGCCGCGGGGAGAGAACGAGAAAGGGGAGAACAGGGGTCCTTCTGCGGGATTGTCGAACAAAAGCCGCCCGAGACAGACAGCTGCTCTCTCCCGAGTCCAGACGGATGATCTGGAGCGGAGCGTGGGGCGACAGGGGCGGGGACTGCAAGGTGCCAGGTCCCCTCACTTCAAAGCCCCGGGACATGGACTTCATTTAGATATTTTACTGGTGCCTTATATTGCTTTAGCGGAAACCTGGTGCGTGAAACTCCCCAGCACCGGTACAGTATAGGCCTACTGTTACCTGGATAATCTGGGACACCTTGTGCATGTTCGAATGAACGACAAACCTTCTATTGTTTATTGGTAATTTGCATTACAATATGCGCTGTGCACACAGTCTACATCACATGCAATGAGGCCAAAGGGTTGGGCACTTGTACCAGACGTAAACAAATATGCAGTTGTTTGTGCACCCAGACGACAAAGTGTGGCAAAAGGAGTACATGTCTAGAAAGCAATAGGCTATATGTCGGTTATGTTTGCATAACTGCAAGGGAGGAGCCAATTATAACACACATGCAGGGCGTCTATAGAATAAAATTAACTTCTAAGTTAAACATTTAAGTCCCATGCATGTTTAAAAAATGACAGGTTTTCAGAACCGATTTTATCTGCGCGTTTTAAGGGAATGCATGCGAAATCTCCGAGAGTGCATGTTGCACCGAAATCAGAAGTCACCAAACAACGGAGAAAATAATAAATGAGGAGCGGGACAACACCTGTCGCTTTCTCTGGGAAGGGCTCTTAATTCCCGGCTGATTCAGTTCAGGCCATGAGGTCGCCTCCAGCAGCTGCCAACTGCAGGCATCGCGTTACACCCTTGGGCAAAACCTCAGAGGCTTGGACAGAGGAACGCCTAAAACGGGACTGGGTAGGGCAGGAAAATAAAATAAAAACACCAATCAGATAGATTGTCCGGATTTGAATGAGCAGATAATTGAATACAAAGCAATGCATCGACATATACAATTTCATACACAACATGTAAAACACCTCTACATGAAACTCTCTCATGTTGTGGTTGTGCTATGCGGCAAATTGTCAAATGAATAAATGCATTAGAGCAGTGACACATTATATGGATGGACTCGTCTTTATTTAAACGAAGCCTTTATCCAAAATTATATTTCCATTCGCCGAATATGGCGTGCAATTGTGAATTACACCAAAAAAAGTTAGACACAGTCTACACATAGTATAAAGTATTTGCGCTATAACTAACATGCAATATACTTGCACTTCCGACATATTTTTACTCAGCAGCCTAATTGACAGGCGTTCACTTAATAACAAAAAAAAATGTGTCGCCGGGTTCGCCACCCAGAATATGATTTATTGTGACCACTAGCGAGCCAGAGCTGGTGGAGGACAAAAGAGAAGCCTCTGATTGGCTATTGTAGTGTGTATGCGCTCGGTTGTCCCCTGGCTGGTGCAGCCAAACTCAAATTCATATGCAAATGAGCCCTTATAAATACGCGCAACCTCTCTCTCTATAGCGCAAGTGATACGTCTCGCGTGGAAAAGCCGCACACAATTGACCCGGGGTGTCTCGGCTGTCGCGTATAGATTTTCCTGCGTTTGCCAGCTGCCCTCTTTCATTCACAGACCGGAATAATAGCTGGGGAATACAAACGGAGGTCTCTGACTGCACAGCAGCTCGGGCTCAAACCAACATGGCCCCCTCGGCTCAACCCAGCAAGGACGGTATTGGCATGGATGAAGACGACTACTGCGGGATTAATACAGGGGACAGAAAGGTATGGTTATGGTGGATATTGCATCGCTGGTGTGCATGCATATTGTAGCCTCGGCCTGTCAAAGTAGTTAGGATGTTACAGCGCACTAACATAACGATGTGTGTGTGTGTGCGTGTGCGTGTGCGTGTGTGTGGTTGTGTTTTAGGCAAGAAAACCTCTGGTGGAAAAGAAGAGGCGGGCGCGTATCAATGAGAGTTTACAGGAGCTCCGGACCTTGCTAGCGGATACCGATGTGAGTGCATGGCGCACCTACCCGGCTGGTGCCTCACGCCCTCACCTGGAGCGGCTGCGCTTTTTGGCTTGTCTGGACGTTATAGGATAATCGCCTACCCCTACTAATGCATTTTTTAAAACTTCGTTAACCCCTAGTTGCAGTTGAAGATGGAGAACGCAGAGGTGCTGGAGATGACGGTGAAAAAAGTGGAGCACATACTCAAGAGTCGCACCCAAGGTAAAGTGCACAGGATTGACAACTCCTAAAATCAATCAACACATGGCTCATAGTTTATATCGTCAGTTGTAATGCTTGTTATAGAGTATTTGCGAGGTAAGCTTACTAGATATAATTTATTTCCTTCTACAGAGACGGATACTATGAACCGGGAAGCCAGTGAGAGGTTTGCAGCCGGCTACATCCAGTGCATGCATGAGGTGCACATGTTTGTGTCCAACTGTCCCGGGATTGACGCCACGGTGGCTGCGGAGCTTCTTAACCATCTGCTGGAGTGCATGCCCCTGAACGAGGACCACTTCCAGGACATGCTTTTGGATTTCATGTCGGACACTTCCAGCAGCAGCAACAACGGCGGCAGCACTTGGCTCACCGACGAGACACTGTGCGCGGCCCTTGCCTCCCCGGGTGGAAGGAGTATATCCAGCGGTTCCTCCTCCGCCCTGTTCCCCGCACCCTGCAGCACATCTGGCGACGATCTTAGCTCTGACCTGGACGAGACAGACAGCGAGCACAGCCACACATCAACCGACGCACTGGAGAATCGAGACGCCCAGAACCTGCCCACTATTGCGCACTCCAAATCCATATGGAGGCCCTGGTAGTGGCCCCACTATAATCAACTGCACTGCCTTTGGGATTTATTAGTTAATGGTTTGGAGTCTACCTACCTGCCCCAGGTTGTCACATTCCACGGGTTACCGTGGTGAGCGCGCATGTGTGACCGGATATGTCCTCTCCATTGCGCAATCGGGAACATCTCAAGTCTGTGTTTTTGTATATATATCCCGAGACGATTTGCATGAGAAAAAGCTCTTTTTTAAATCTATTTTTTGTCCCCCTGAAGATGGTCACAGAAGAATTGTCGTGTAGAGTGTGTAGTTGGGTTGTCCTATGACTTCCTAAAAAAAGAATAGCTTATATTCCCCAACCACTTGACGCTGTTACAATATGTAGAGTGTTTTGTCCAAAATGTCAATTTGATTAATAAAATAATTTAATGAAAATGTTTACCGTGTGTGTGTGTTCATGCGTAGAAAGCGGTTGATTTTCCTATTTTACCGTGGAGTCTGTTTGGCTTAATTACCATCACACGTTTCCAAGAGAAACTGCACACTAAAACTTACAATAACAACATCTATAGTCTTCTCTATGCATACGTAGTTTAAATGAATGTGCCATTAAGAAGAAACACAGTGACATTAACGTTCAACATCAATTAAAACCTCTTTAGTACCCGCATTGCAGTATGCATGCACTTTGCCTTGTCGACAAATTAAATCAGACAGTTCAAATTTGGAGCTGTATAAATCCGAAAAACCTTTACCGGTCCATCAATCTTGTTGGCATTATTATTTTTCTATTCAGGGGTGTGTAAGGAGACGGGAATATGACATGATCATGTCAAATTGACACGTAATAATATTTTGGCAGTATATTATATGTTTCTCACACAAAACTAATTCTGAACAGTGATATCCTGTGAGGGGGTGGACCTTGTTGTAGGTGTATAGGTAGACTCAATATCAGACTGTTAGTTTATACATAAAGCAACTTCGTAAAAACTGCAATGGGGGTTTGATGAATGCTTATACCCACGCCGACTCCCGAAGTACAAAGGCTTATTATACCTTTCTTCCTGTCCCTATCAGTTAAAAGGTCCCCCTCGCCCAGTGGATTGCGGTTATGGCAGAAGTCGCACCTCTGATGACACTGCTGAAGCCTTAAGTGTCACTGGTAACACGTTGGGTACACCGGCGGCCATATCCCACAGTGCAATGTTACATCCTGCCCACCCTATAAACTGCCCTGACCACCACCTCGAATACTCCTTCAATTTTTACCTTTAATAACTTTTTTAGAAGACACACGCCTGTGGATATTTATGATACCAAAATAGTAGATATATAACGTCCTATACATACGCGATTTTATTTAAACTGCTATCATTTTTCAATTACTCTGATATTATGGCACAGCTATCCGATGCCATTACTTTAACTGTGATCATGATTAATGTGGAATATCTAAACAATTCAATAGATTTGCCAGACACACGCTTACATCAGAGTGCCACCAAATAAATCAAAATATTTTAAAATATACATAATTTAGCAGAGCGAAAAGCCTGGGTAACAATAAAACGATAGACTCTATGGTATTTATTCTGTTACTACTATTCTTGCCATAGCCTCAGTCCGGATGTTAATTTCATTTTTCTTCCAAAGTCTTACTATTATTATTTGGTGATAATAATAAACTCTTGTTCGTTTTTAATAAAGTAATGGCAAACCCCACTAGTATAGCAATGCGCAGCCGCAGGGGCTTTTATAGCTGTTCACACCTGAGCCACAACTTGTACGAGGTGTGAACTGTGATCAAAGTCAACTGATATGGGTGGTACTTCACAGAATGGCGACAAAACCAGGCCGAGTGTAAAGATGCTTAGAGTCCATGGGCTATGGTTGCTTAGTTCCTCATCGCATCTGTCAAAGGAAATTGTAATAGTAAAAGCTTCTTTACATTATTTCCTTCTTTGCCAAGTCATAAAGTGAAGTCAAAGGCCGATATGTGCATTAAGCAGCGTGGGTGAACAATATAGAAACCCTGGGCCGTAACCCTACTTTTATATTAAAATGACGCGCCGTCAACATTAATCTAAGTTGACAGATGACATGTCGACTACATTACACAATTCAAGTTCCCGTCCATGACAAAGAAACAATTCCACAGGATCCTATACCGCATCAGCTGCCCTTTGGTGACAGTGTTTAATTCCCGGGTCAAAGGTCAGTGGTGGTGCCAGTTCGCATGAGAATTTCCA
The DNA here is from genome assembly GCA_029465975.1 of Dallia pectoralis. Classification (NCBI taxonomy): domain Eukaryota; kingdom Metazoa; phylum Chordata; class Actinopteri; order Esociformes; family Umbridae; genus Dallia; species Dallia pectoralis. The sequence continues at coordinate 10,111,692 of CM055755.1, forward strand.
ACGGTGGATAACAGCATATGGTGATGAAAGCATCCCCATGGGACTTTGCCAACCTTGAATGCGTCTCTGCTCAACAGTCGTTGACCCTGAAAGAACAGTTGATCCACTGATCTCTAAACAGAAAGCCTATGCCTTTATCTGCGCTCTGACAAATTCTGATTATACTTTCCCCGTCTTTTTCATGCTTTTACGCATGACTTACCCATGTGCCAGTTGCTGGAGGAGAGCCCAGAACAACCCGAGTAAAATACAGGCGCCAATGTCGGCATAAACAATTATTCATTACTTGCTTGTTTGAAGTCACACTATCATTGGAGATTAAATAAGAAACGCTCGATGCCATGTCTGATGTAGAGAACGATAGAGACCTCTATTATCCGAAAAAAAAACGTTTTTTAACATTGACGGTTTTCACCGTTTTAATGTAGTCAACTGGTTGGGCCTAACAACCACTATTGGCTGACCCCACCTGTCACCTCTGGTGAAGTTTTGTCCATGAAATAATCAGGACGGACCAGCCCATTAAGATGAAATCGGAACAACTGACATTGAGATTCCCTTTACAAACAATACTACATCATAGCAGTCATATACCAAATGGCGAGATTACATTATTAAAGTAGCCCTATGTGTGCGAGACCCACGAATACGTTGAAACATTTCTTCCTGCTTTTATTAGAACATTATCTGAATGTCTCACAACAACAAACATTTCTCACCTACAGTAGAAAAAAAGGGCGCACAACTTTGTTAAAATATCATAGGATTTCAAATAGGAAATTACAACTTCACATCACCATGAACTTCAGTTTTAAAGTCCTGGCATTTATAAATAAAAACACTTCTCTGAACCAACTGTGAATATAATGGTAAAATGTCTAAATACGGTAATTTCAGCCTAACTATGTTGTCAACATAAATACTTAATACATGTAATGTGACAGAAGGTGGAATGCACAGTATAGCATTGCATGGTAAGACAAGCTATGAGAATAAATAACAGCTCAGCTCATACAAGTTCCAGCCTACAAAGCTCTATACATTTCGGTAATACATCAATAATGCATAAAAATAGGTGCGTAATAAATTTCCTCATATTTGCCAAGTATGAGAATAAGAATAAACAAATATCCGTCCATATGTCCGTCCATATGTCCGTCCATATGTCCGTCCATATGTCCGTCCATATGTCCGTCCATATGTCCGTCCATATGTCCGTCCATATATCCGTCCATATATCCGTCCATATGTCCGTCCATATGTCCGTCCATATATCCGTCCATATGTCCGTCCATATATCCGTCCATATATCCGTCCATATATTCGTCCATATATCCGTCCATATATTTGCAGTTCTGGCATCTTGTACGAATGCCACCTGGGCGCCTCCCTAGAGAGGTGTTCCAGGCACGTCCAGCTGGGAGGAGACCTCGGGGAAGACCCAGGACTAGGTGGAGAGATTATATCTCGACACTGACCTGGGAACGCCTTGGGATTCCCCAGGCAGAGCTGGCTACTGTTGCCCGGGAAAGGGAAGTTTGGGGTCCCCTGCTAGAGCTGCTACCCCCGCGACCCGACCCCGGATAAGCGGTTGAAGATGAGATATTTGCAGTTACATATCAGAGAGGTATAACATTTACTCTACAGGTTAGGGTATGGGAAATAATGGAACCTACACATCACTCCCCTAAGAATATATAAAAACTCAGTACTTACTGGACTTTCTGAATTCCCTCAACCCTCTCAATCACTGTATGTTCGCACACATCCATTCTGGTGTTTCTTTACAGTTACTTGACGTGGTTCTCTCTCTCGAGGTATCTCTCTGGTAGGTCCCAATGACAATCAACTTCAAGCACTTGAGAAAGACGACACTAACAGTATCCATCTCAGAATAATGTCACAACCTGCAACACAGACTACGGTCCACCTGTACTAACAACTACCTACATAGACACAATATGTGACAGCTATGGACCGGGAAGTGACAGTGACCATATTCACCATTTGTTAGCTAGGCACATTTTATAGAACAGATACACTAGGCTCATAGAAATCTATGTATATTTAAAAGTCATAAAGCATATCCCAGATATTCATTCCCAGTTTATGATGCCTTTCTGGGTCTTTTCTGAAACACCCATACATATTCAAATTGAAATTGGTTGATTCTACTGTGCTTCCAAAATGTCTACCCAATATCACCACCAAATAAAAATTGAAATTGATGAACTTTGTCTTTGGTATAAACCTTCTCTTTTCAACACAAACTGGAGAAATTGAAGAACCTCAGCATGAAGAAAAAATAGAATTAATAAGTGAAAACTACAAATTGATAATACATATAAATAAAAGTATCCAGCCTGCTACTTCCCCACTGTACTGTAAGGATATATATTCAGTCCCGGTTGCCGTAAACCAAAAGGTTGCAAGAGCAGATCACAGTCATCAAGATACTACATAATAATGTCATTCTGCCCGTGAGCAAGTAAATAACACATAATTGCATCCAGGGCACCTAATGTGGCAGACCTCATCACCTACATTTTAATTTGGAGAGGTTGGGGTAAAAGCATTTCCCATACTTACAATTGATGACTAAAATAATGAAAACACGTAATGCAATACAGAGAGCATCAGTCAGTTCCAGTCTCCATAACAATGATTTTGGCTCCACTGTGCTGCCTTGTTTTTAGAACACAAGGAATCGGTTTAAAAAGGCATCCATTCTTACAAACGAAACAAAACTGTCAACAGTCCACTGTCCAAGCAAAGTCCACATAATGTCGGATAAGTGCAACCTGAAGAAACTAAAGTACAACACTGTACAAGTCTGTTGACAAGACATTCACTGACAAATAGATGGCATAATTTAAGGCAAATTATCTAGGGGATTGCTTAGACATGAACTTAATTCTCACTGCTGTTGGTATCTGACGGGGGGGTTGGCAGACGGCTGCAAAAACACGACTGCCTGGCGCCGTAAAAAACAATGGCGTTGGGTAGAGTGTGGTAAGGATGGAGACAGAGACCTGGTCATGTAGGTTCTGTCTCTATCTTAGTAGTGGGCTGGTCTTGTGTGGGGCTATCACTCTCTTCTTCGTCAATGTTAGGAAGGTCCTCTTCTATAGCGGCAGAAGCTGCATCATCACAGTAGAAACACTTCTGATGAAATACAAACACACGTCTATGTTATAATACCCAAGTAAACCACATTCAACCATGGTCACTTCTGTGTGTGTGTGTCCGAGTGTGAATGTGCGTTTCGGTGTGGGGCGAACCTACGTTTTCACTCTGGGGAGAATGCGAGTTTCAGTGTGAGGTGAATGTAAGTTTCAGTGTGAGGCGAATGTAAGTTTCAGTGTGAGGCGAATGTAAGTTTCAGTGTGAGGCGAATGTAAGTTTCAGTGTGAGGCGAATGTAAGTTTCAGTGTGAGGCGAATGTAAGTTTCAGTGTGAGGTGAATGTACGTTCGCAGTCTGGGGAGAATGTGATTTTTAGTGTGAGGTGAATGTACGTTGTCAGCGTGCCAAATATGTGTGTGAATAAAGCATGAAGTACCTTGACGTTGATGGTCTTGGGCAGGATCCCTCTCTTCATCCAGGGGTGCACCGTCACAAGCTCCCTCCGCTGGACCGAGGAGAAACGTGGCTGACACTTCTGCATACGTCTCAGCCTATCCTTGTCTTGTCTCAACACGTTCTGGATGTTACTGTACACACCAGGACACAGAGATGGCTGTACATAACTAGATAGCGTACAATTTCTGCAGAAATTGTTATGATGTGTGCTTGCGGCCACCCGTAGTCGACTGTGTACTGATATCAACTGCCAAACTGAGGTGACACTGCTACTGCTGCGCCATAGTATGCAATGTGTTAAACCTATCAGTCATTACCCATGAATACACACTACTGCTGCAAGCACCATAGTATGCAATGTGTTAAACCTATCAGTCATTACTCATGAATACACACTGCTGCAACATGCACCATAGTATACAATGTGTTAAACCTATCCGTCATTACTCATGAATACACACTACTGCTGCATGCACCATAGTATGCAATGGCTTAAACCTATCAGTCATTACTCATGAATACACACTGCTGCTACATGCATCATAGTATACAAATGTGTTAAACCTATCAGTCATTACTCATGAATACACACTGCTGCTACATGCACCATAGTATACAATGTGTTAAACCTATCAGTCATTACTCATGAATACACACTACTGCTGCAAGCACCATAGTATACAATGTGTTAAACCTATCCGTCATTACTGATGAATACACATTGCTGCTGCATGGACAATAGTATACAATGTGTTAAACCTATCAGTCATTACTCATGAATACACACTGCTGCTACATGCACCATAGTATGCAATGTGTTAAACCTATCAGTCATTACTCATGAATACACACTACTGCTACATGCACCATAGTATACAAATGTGTTAAACCTATCCGTCATTACTCATGAATACACACTGCTGCTACCTGCACCATAGTATCCAATGTGTTAAACCTATCAGTCATTACTCATACATACACACTGCTGCAAGCACCATAGTATACAATGTGTTAAACCTATCAGTCATTACACATGAATACACACTGCTGCTGCAAGCACCATAGTATACAATGTGTTAAACCTATCAGTCATTACTCATTAGTACAGTAGTAGCTAACGCTAGCTAGCATGCTAACGTGTAAACAGAGACCCAGAGAAATAACTTACCTATCCATTCATTGCTGCAGGCTGTCTGAATGTATGCATACACTTAAAGTAGTAGCTAACGCTAGCTAGCGCGCTAACGCTAGCTAACATGCTAACGTTAGCTAGCGCGCTAACGCTAGCTAACATGCTAACATGTAAACAGAGACCCAGAGAAAGAACTTACCCATTCATTCATTCTTTCAGGCAGCAGGATTTGTCTGTAACCAGGCAACTATGCCTTTGTCAGGAGGAACACCTGTCCTCATCGATATCAGAGGACCAGCTGTTCTCATCGATATCAGCTGCCTCCTCCCCCCCCCCCCTTCCAGAATGTTCCTAGTAATTAATCAACAACCAGAAAATGCTGTCAAAATGAATAGGAATCAGGCATGGTCGTATACTTTTAGCTCTACTAACCAGAGTTTTAATCACACAGTTTAAACAATTACACCATGAGAATCCTAAGACCCAGGCGGACATTTTGATGTATAACATGTATCTGTAACCCCAGAAATGTAGGCGCTATCACAATTTACAAACGAACAAAAAAACACCAAAAATCGCTTTCAAATTAGAGTGGAGAAAATCACCGTTTCTATGGATGTCTATGGGGAGGCGCAAGTTGGAAACAAAAGGACATAACGAAATAAATATATATGTTACAGCTTATATTTGAACATTTTGAGTGACAGCACAAATAGATGAACGTTTTGATATGCCATTTGTGTGTAAAGGGTTGAAACTCAGGCAGCAGTAGCAGTTTACAAATGTTCTCTACATTTTCTGCTGAATGGGCTCTCACACTCTAGTTTTGAAGATTCCGTCAATGTATTTCAATGGGGATTAATTAGCGACATTATCGTTAATATTTCGTAAACTACATAACGAAACCTTCTACAAAACAATGCCAACTAAATAGAGTTCGGGACGCACATTTTGACACCTTTTTTCCATCTAGTGCAAAAACTGTGGGAGGAGTAGGCGGGGACAAAATGATATAATAATAATAATAATAACTAGATAGCGTACAATTTCTGCTGAAATTGTGATGATGTGTGCTTGCGGCCACCCGTAGTCGACTGTGTACTGATATCAACTGCCAAACTGAGGTGACACTGCTGCTGCATGCACCATAGTATACAATGTGTTAAACCTATCAGTCATTACTCATGAATACACACTGATGCTGCAAGGACCATAGTATACAATGTGTTAAACCTATCAGTCATTACTCATGAATACACACTGCTGCTATATGCACCATAGTATACAATGTGTTAAACCTATCAGTCATTACTCATAAATACACACTGCTGCTGCAAGCACCATAGTATACAATGTGTTAAACCACCATAGTATACAAATGTGTTAAACATATCAGTCATTACTCATGAATACACACTGCTGCTACATGCACCATAGTATACAATGTGTTAAACCACCATAGTATGCAATGTGTTAAACCTATCAGTCATTACTCATGAATACACACTACTGCTGCAAGCACCATAGTATGCAATGGGGGATGCCTAAAGGGAGGGAGAGCAAGCAGCAACAATTCACATGCTTTAGTATTGTATAAACGTAGTTAGTATTAACCTGGCAGTCAAGCTCAACAGGAAGTTACCATACAGGCCCCCTGTCTCATATCACTTTCCTGCCAGCCCTGACGCAGTGACTTTTGATTTGTTATAGAATAAACATGGACTCATCAGGTAGCCTTCTTTAAAGAAGGGAAACCCTCAACAGTTTACATGAAATTACCAGTAATAGTTCATTGGTGGGGGGCAAGGTTTGCTTCACACCGGCTTCAAATGTTTTTCCTGGGCCTTTGCATCCTATCCTATCACCGTGACCTCTGTGAAAAAGAGAAGACAGTACAATGGACAGGAGTTTAGCACATGTTTAAATCTTCTCAGTTAATATGTACTTATTTTTATTGACTGGTTCATACCTCCCTGTCAAGTATACAATGTATAAAAACCTATCAGTCATTTCTCATGAATACACACTGCTGCTACATGCACCATAGTATACAATGTGTTAAACCACCATAGTATACAATGTGTTAAACCTATCAGTCATTACTCATGAATACACACAACTGCTGCAAGCACCATAGTATGCAATGTGTTAAACCTATCAGTCATTACTCATGAATACACACTACAGCTACATGCACCATAGTATGCAATGGGTTAAACCTATCAGTCATTACTCATGAATACACACTGCTGCTACATGCACCATAGTATACAATGTGTTAAACCTATCAGTCATTAATCATGAATACACACTGCTGCTACATGCACCATAGTATACAATGTGTTAAACATATCAGTCATTACTCATGAATACACACTACTGCTGCATGCACCATAGTAGCATATGAAACAGCATTATAAACTGCTAACGCTAGCTAGCGCGCTAACGCTAGGTAACATGCTAACGTGTAAACAGAGACCCAGAGAAAGAACTTACCAATTCATTCATGCTGCAGCTGTAGCTAACGCTAGCTAGCGCGCTAACGCTAGCGCTAAGCTAACATGCTAACGTTAGCTAACATGCTAACGTTAGCTAACATGCTAACGTTAGCTAACATGCTAACGCTAGCTAGCGCGCTAACGCTAGCTAACATGCTAACGTGTAAACAGAGACCCAGAGAAAGAACTTACCCATTCATTCTTTCATCGCTGCAGGATATGTCTGTGGCTGTTAATTGCAGTGTCTGTGGCTGTTGCCTGGCAGCCATGCCTTTGTCAGGAGGACCAGCTGTTCTCATCGATATCAGAGCGCGCTGCCTCCTTCCCCCCGCCCCTTCCAGAATGTTCCTACTATTTAGCCAATCAACAACCAGAAAATGCTGCTTCACTGTCTATCATTTCAAAAGATTCAGACATGGTCGTATACTTTTAGCTCTACTAACCAGAGTTTTACTCACACAGTTTAAACAATTACATCATGAGAATCCTAAGAACCAGGCGGACATTTTGATGTATAACATGTATCTGTAACCCCAGAAATGTAGGCGCTATGACAATTTACAAACGAACAAAAAAACACCAAAAATCGCTTTCAAATTAGAGTGGAGGAAATCACCGTTTCTATGGATGTCTATGGGGAGGCGCAAGTTGGAAACAAAAGGACATAACGAAATAAATATATATGTTACAGCTTATATTTGAACATTTTGAGTGACAGCACAAATAGATGAACGTTTTGATATGCCATTTGTGTGTAAAGGGTTGAAACTCAGGCAGCAGTAGCAGTTTACAAATGTTCTCTACATTTTCTGCTGAATGGGCTCTCACACTCTAGTTTTGAAGATTCCGTCAATGTATTTCAATGGGGATTAATTAGCGACATTATCGTTAATATTTCGTAAACTACATAACGAAACCTTCTACAAAACAATGCCAACTAAATAGAGTTCGGGACGCACATTTTGACACCTTTTTGTCCATCTAGTGCAAAAACTGTGGGAGGAGTAGGGGGGACAAAATTGATATAATAATAATAATAATAATATGTGTCCTTGACCATAGTCAAGCACACATAACTAGATAGAAATTTCTGCTGAAATTGTGATGATGTGTGCTTGCGGCCACCCGTAGTCGACTGTTTACTGATGTCAACTGCCAAACTGAGGTGACACTGCTGCTACATGCACCATAGTATACAATGTGTTAAACCTATCAGTCATTACTCATGAATACACACTACTGCTGCAAGCACCATAGTATACAATGTGTTAAACCTATCCGTCATTACTGATGAATACACATTGCTGCTGCATGGACAATAGTATACAATGTGTTAAACCTATCAGTCATTACTCATGAATACACACTGCTGCTACATGCACCATAGTATGCAATGTGTTAAACCTATCAGTCATTACTCATGAATACACACTACTGCTACATGCACCATAGTATACAAATGTGTTAAACCTATCAGTCATTACTCATGAATACACACTGCTGCTACATGCACCATAGTATCAATGTGTTAAACCTATCAGTCATTACTCATACATACACACTGCTGCAAGCACCATAGTATACAATGTGTTAAACCTATCAGTCATTACACATGAATACACACTGCTGCTGCATGGACAATAGTATACAATGTGTTAAACCTATCAGTCATTACTCATAAATACACACTGCTGCTGCAAGCACCATAGTATACAATCATGTACACACTGCTAAACCACCATAGTATACAAATGTGTTAAACCTATCAGTCATTACTCATGAATACACACTGCTGCTGCAATGCACCACCATAGTATACAAATGTGTTAAACCTATCAGTCATTACTCATGAATACACACTGCTGCTACATGCACCATAGTATACAATGTGTTAAACCTATCAGTCATTACTCATGAATACACACTACTGTGCATGCACCATAGTAGCATATGAAACAGCATTATAAACTGCTAACGCTAGCTAGGCTGTCTGAATGTATGCGCTAACGCTAACGCTAACGCTAAACATGCTAACGTGTAAACAGAGACCCAGAGAAAGAATTCATTGTTACCCATCCATTCATTGCTGCAGGCTGTCTGAATGTATGCATAAACTTACAGTAGTAGCTAACGCTAGCTAGCGCTAACGCTAGCTAACATGCTAACGATAGCTAGCGCGCTAACGCTAGCTAACATGCTAACGTGTAAACAGAGACCCAGAGAAAGAACTTACCCATTCATTCGTTAATACATTCTTTCTTTGCTGCAGGATATGTCTGTGGCTGTTGATTGCAGTGTCTGTGGCTGTTGCCTGCCAGCCATGCCTTTGTCAGGAGGACCAGCTGTTCTCATCGATATCAGAGCGCGCTGCCTCCTCCCCCCCCCCCTTCCAGAATGTTCCTACTATTTAGCCAATCAACAACCAGAAAATGCTGCTTCACTGTCTATCATTTCAAAAGATTCAGACATGGTCGTATACTTTTAGCTCTACTAACCAGAGTTTTACTCACACAGTTTAAACAATTACATCATGAGAATCCTAAGAACCAGGCGGACATTTTGATGTATAACATGTATCTGTAACCCCAGAAATGTAGGCGCTATCACAATTTACAAACGAACAAAAAAACACCAAAAATCGCTTTCAAATTAGAGTGGAGAAAATCACAGTTTCTATGGATGTCTATGGGGAGGCGCAAGTTGGAAACAAAAGGACATAACGAAATAAATATATATGTTACAGCTTATATTTGAACATTTTGAGTGACAGCACAAATAGATGAACGTTTTGATATGCCATTTGTGTGTAAAGGGTTGAAACTCAGGCAGCAGTAGCAGTTTACAAATGTTCTCTACATTTTCTGCTGAATGGGCTCTCACACTCTAGTTTTGAAGATTCCGTCAATGTATTTCAATGGGGATTAATTAGCGACATTATCGTTAATATTTCGTAAACTACATAACGAAACCTTCTACAAAACAATGCCAACTAAATAGAGTTCGGGACGCACATTTTGACACCTTTTTTGTCCATCTAGTGCAAAAACTGTGGGAGGAGTAGGGGTGGACAAAATTGATATAATAATAATAATAATAATAATAACTAGATAGCGTACAATTTCTGCTGAAATTGTGATGATGTGTGCTTGCGGCCACCCGTAGTCGACTGTGTACTGATATCAACTGCCAAACTGAGGTGACACTGCTGCTGCATGCACCATAGTATACAATGTGTTAAACCTATCAGTCATTACTCATGAATACACACTGATGCTGCAAGGACCATAGTATACAATGTGTTAAACCTATCAGTCATTACTCATGAATACACACTGCTGCTATATGCACCATAGTATACAATGTGTTAAACCTATCAGTCATTACTCATAAATACACACTGCTGCTGCAAGCACCATAGTATACAATGTGTTAAACCACCATAGTATACAAATGTGTTAAACATATCAGTCATTACTCATGAATACACACTGCTGCTACATGCACCATAGTATACAATGTGTTAAACCACCATAGTATGCAATGTGTTAAACCTATCAGTCATTACTCATGAATACACACTACTGCTGCAAGCACCATAGTATGCAATGGGGGATGCCTAAAGGGAGGGAGAGCAAGCAGCAACAATTCACATGCTTTAGTATTGTATAAACGTAGTTAGTATTAACCTGGCAGTCAAGCTCAACAGGAAGTTACCATACAGGCCCCCTGTCTCATATCACTTTCCTGCCAGCCCTGACGCAGTGACTTTTGATTTGTTATAGAATAAACATGGACTCATCAGGTAGCCTTCTTTAAAGAAGGGAAACCCTCAACAGTTTACATGAAATTACCAGTAATAGTTCATTGGTGGGGGGCAAGGTTTGCTTCACACCGGCTTCAAATGTTTTTCCTGGGCCTTTGCATCCTATCCTATCACCGTGACCTCTGTGAAAAAGAGAAGACAGTACAATGGACAGGAGTTTAGCACATGTTTAAATCTTCTCAGTTAATATGTACTTATTTTTATTGACTGGTTCATACCTCCCTGTCAAGTATACAATGTATAAAAACCTATCAGTCATTTCTCATGAATACACACTGCTGCTACATGCACCATAGTATACAATGTGTTAAACCACCATAGTATACAATGTGTTAAACCTATCAGTCATTACTCATGAATACACACAACTGCTGCAAGCACCATAGTATGCAATGTGTTAAACCTATCAGTCATTACTCATGAATACACACTACAGCTACATGCACCATAGTATGCAATGGGTTAAACCTATCAGTCATTACTCATGAATACACACTGCTGCTACATGCACCATAGTATACAATGTGTTAAACCTATCAGTCATTAATCATGAATACACACTGCTGCTACATGCACCATAGTATACAATGTGTTAAACATATCAGTCATTACTCATGAATACACACTACTGCTGCATGCACCATAGTAGCATATGAAACAGCATTATAAACTGCTAACGCTAGCTAGCGCGCTAACGCTAGGTAACATGCTAACGTGTAAACAGAGACCCAGAGAAAGAACTTACCAATTCATTCATGCTGCAGCTGTAGCTAACGCTAGCTAGCGCGCTAACGCTAGCTAACGCTAGCTAACATGCTAACGTTAGCTAACATGCTAACGTTAGCTAGCTCGCTAACGCTAGCTAACGCGCTAACGCTAGCTAGCGCGCTAACGCTAGCTAACATGCTAACACTAGCTAACATGCTAACGTGTAAACAGAGACCCAGAGAAAGAACTTACCCATTCATTCGTTCATTCATGCTGCAGGATATGTCTGTGGCTGTTGATTGCAGTGTCTGTGGCTGTTGCCTGGCAGCCATGCCTTTGTCAGGAGGACCAGCTGTTCTCATCGATATCAGAGCGCGCTGCCTCCCCCCCGCCCCTTCCAGAATGTTCCTACTATTTAGCCAATCAACAACCAGAAAATGCTGCTTCACTGTCTATCATTTCAAAAGATTCAGACATGGTCGTATACTTTTAGCTCTACTAACCAGAGTTTTACTCACACAGTTTAAACAATTACATCATGAGAATCCTAAGAACCAGGCGGACATTTTGATGTATAACATGTATCTGTAACCCCAGAAATGTAGGCGCTATCACAATTTACAAACGAACAAAAAAACACCAAAAATCGCTTTCAAATTAGAGTGGAGAAAATCACAGTTTCTATGGATGTCTATGGGGAGGCGCAAGTTGGAAACAAAAGGACATAACGAAATAAATATATATGTTACAGCTTATATTTGAACATTTTGAGTGACAGCACAAATAGATGAACGTTTTGATATGCCATTTGTGTGTAAAGGGTTGAAACTCAGGCAGCAGTAGCAGTTTACAAATGTTCTCTACATTTTCTGCTGAATGGGCTCTCACACTCTAGTTTTGAAGATTCCGTCAATGTATTTCAATGGGGATTAATTAGCGACATTATCGTTAATATTTCGTAAACTACATAACGAAACTTTCTACAAAACAATAGCCAACTAAATAGGTTTCGGACGCACATTTTGACAATTTTTTGTCCATCTAGTGCAAAAACTGTGGGAGGAGTAGGGGTGGTCAAAATTTGATATAATAATAATAATAATATATATGTGAGATTACAATATGTGTCCTTGACCATAGTCAAGCACACATAATTAAAAAAAACTTTTTCAGATGCTAGCAAATCTGTTCTTACCAATGACTGTGGCTTTTGTCTCATCCTCCAATGAGTTCACAATGCCAAAGTGCTTGCCGGTGTTGCTTCTTCCTAAAGACAAGAGGAATAAAAAGCCATTGGTGCCTTAACCCAGAGGTCACGTGAGGTTAACAGTTTGAGTGTTTCTCTGGAAAGATGACATTGATTTAGACTGTTATGTATGTTACGGTGATAAAAATGGTAGCGTTACTTAAACGTCATAAACACCAAACGTCATTGGAAATAAAACGTATCTAACAGTTGTATTGCAAGCCATTTTGAAAGATATACACCGCATCTGCAAAGTATTCACAGCGCTTCACCATTTCTCAATTTTGTTATGTTACAGCCTCATACCGAAAAATATTTCTACACGCAATTCCCCATAACAACAAAGTGAAAAAAGTTTGTTCAATATTTTTAACAGAATGATTAAGAATACAAATATAACATGTACATACAGTCATCACAGCCTTAGCTCAATACTTTCTTGAAGCACCTTTGGCAGCAATTACAGCCTCAAGTATATTTGAGGTTTATGCTACAAGCTCGGCACAGCTATTTTTAGGCAGTTTCTCCCATTCACTCTGCAGGACCTCTCATGCTCCATCAGGTTGGATGGGGAGCATCGTTGCAGAGACATTTTCATATCTCTCCATAGAGTTCAATCTGGTTCATGTCTGGGCTCTGGCTGGGCCACTCAAGGAAATTGTCCCGAAGCCACGTCTTTGTTATCTTCGCTGTGTGCTTAGGGTCGTTGTCCTGTTGGAAGATGAACCTTCACCCCAGTCTGAGGTCCAGAATGCTCTGCAGCAGGTTTTCATCAAGGCTGTCTCTTTACATTGCTGCTTTCATCTTTCTCTCAATCCTGATTAGTCTCCCAGTTCCTGGCGTGAAAAATCATCCTCACAGCATGATGCTGCCACCACATGTTTTACTAAAGGGAGTGCAGGCCTAGTTTCCTCCAGACATGATTCTTGGTTTTCAGGCCGAAGAGTTCACTCTTTGTTTTATCAGATCAGAGAATCTTGTTTCTCATGGTCTGAGATTCCTTCCATCTGGCTACTATACCATACAGGCCTGATTGGTGGAGTGCTGCAGAGATGGTTCTCCTTCTGGCAGGTTCCCCTCTCTTCACAGAGTAAACCCTGGAGCTCTGTCAGAGTGACCATCAGGTTCTTGGACACTCTCCTGGTTAAGGACCTTCTCCCCCGATTGGTCAGTTTGTCCGGGCGGCCAACTCTAGTAAGAGTCCTGGTGGTTCCAAAACCCTTCCATTTACAGATGATGTGATTAGTAAACATTTTGCAAAAATTAAAAAAAATGTTTCAAATTATAAATATGGAGTATTGTGTGAAAATGGTCAGTACGATGAAATATATTTCCATGATTTTATATGTAATAATACAAAAGAAAATATTATTGTTATAAAAAGTAACACCTTAACTTTAACACTAACTTTTTTGTCAATATTACAATTTGAATAATTTGCAAGAAGAAAATAAAGAAATACTGTATGTTGACTACATAAATATTAAAAGTCTTTGTAGCTTCTAGCTAACACATTTTTGTTGGCATTGTTTTGTGGAATGACCCAGTTATATATTTATACAGCTATGTTCATTCTGCATCGTAAGGTAAACATTTAGACGTCTGATTTTAATGGAAAGGTCAGTTATAGAACTAGACATCAGTTTCAGCTGTTTGGACTGACCATTCCTCCAGCCACCACTGGATGTCCCAGAGCCAGGGGACCTGGATCCAGATCCGGAGTCAGAACCAGAGGTAGAGTTGGTCTCATCATGCAGAACCATGTCTAGTAGGTCAGTGGCTGAAGAGCGGTCGTCACTGTGTGCATCATCTGGACACTCCACCTGTAGAGATAGATACCGACCAGTAGGGATCAGCGATGAGCAGAAAAGCGCTTTTACACAAAGGAAAACCAAATCAGATATTAAGTAGCCTCTGGTAGAACAGCTGTCTCACCTGCAGTAGGTTCTCCTCAGACTGAGCAGATAGACTCTTCACCGCTGCTGTACTGCTACCTGGAGCTCCACTAGGGGGCGGTGTGACCACAGAGCGGTTGTCATCCAACTGTAGCAGGTTCAGTTGCAGGGGGGAGCTGCAGCGCGACTCAAACAGTGGCGATGATGAAGCTGGTTCCTGGCCAGTGGAGGCACTAGTAAAGCAATGAGACACTGTCCCCTCTCTGGGGTCCATAACCGGGGACTCAGAAGGAAGGCAGAACGGGAAGGCCTGGTTGGGGTAGGAAACGTGGGGCACAAACTGAGCTTGCACTGGGAAGGAGGGCTGTGATGGAAAAACTGATAGGGCATCGTAAGCCGTCTGTGCTGGGAAAGTCTGCTGGGTAGTGTAGGCCGTTTGAAGGGGCTGCTGGGTGGTGTAGGCTGGTTGAAGGGGCTGCTGGGTGGTGTAGGCCGTTTGAAGGGGCTGCTGGGTGGTGTAGGCTGGTTGAAGGGGCTGCTGGGTGGTGTAGGCTGGTTGAAGGGGCTGCTGGGTGGTGTAGGCTGGTTGAAGGGGCTGCCGGGTGGTGTAGGCTGGTTGAAGGGGCTGCTGGGTAGTGTAGGCTGTTTGAAGGGGCTGCTGGGTATTGTATGCCGTTTGATGCGGCTGCTGGATGGTGTAGGCTGTTTGAAGGGGCTGCTGGGTGGTGTTACTGGGCAGGGGTTGGCAGACAGGCTGCTCAGGGTAGAATGAAGGTCTAGGTGAAGCGGCAATTTGACCAATGGGTCTCTCCTGAGGAAACAGGTAGTCGGGTACAACCAAAGCCACCACAGGGGTGATGAGGGAGGCGGGGTATGGCACAGCAGTGGGCGGAGACGGGCTGCTCTGGCCATCCCCAAAGCCAGTGGTGAGGGAGGAGTCAGGGCAAGTGGGCGGAGCATGGGCGGTAGAGGCAACAGGATAAACCGGAAAGGGGTAATCTGACACTATGGCTGGGTAGGGGACAGGAAAGGCCTGGGAGGCTTCAGAGGGAGGACAGGAAGTGTGGTTCAGGTCCTGCAGGGCAGGGAGGGGCTTGTGGTGAGTGATGGCACTGTCTGACGAATCTGGGCGCTTCATGCGAGGCTTCTTGGACTTCCTGTTGCGGCGGCCCTTCATGACTGCAGCGGGGGAGGTTTCAGGCCTGCTGCCTGTTTCTGGACTAACTCCCTGGGGACCTGTGGCATCTGAAAGAAGAAAGACACACAAACACACAACACACACCCATCAGTCATGTAAAACAGTATATCCTGCAATTCATGTCATGTTTTCATAAAGCCACTAGACATTTCAGAGCGTGTTCATGAATAGGACCACTGACCAAGTGGGTTTGACGGAGCTCTCGGTCGGTACGGATCGGTGCTGCAGTGTTTCTGGAAGATTCTAGCATTTTTAAGATCCTTGCAGCGGATGAGAAAATCTTGCTCCTCCTTCTGGGTATGTGCTGCCAGTACCTGCTTGGTCAGGCCCAGCCTCTTATAAGCTTCCCTCTCTTGGCTGGGTGGAGAGACCACGCTGATAGGCAGTAATGAGGGGGCGGGACCATCAGCTACGTCCTCAATGATCCCTGACGATGTCAATCACAAGAAACAGCCAACAGAAAGAAGCGTATAAAGCAGAAGAAGCATAAAGACCCATAACCAAAGTGTTAGCATTGTTTATCACTATTAAGTTAACATGCCTGTGTGTGTGTGTGTGTGTGTGCGTGCGTGCGTGTGTGTGAGTGTGCGTGCGTGTGCGTGTTTGTGTGTGTGAGTGTGTGTGTGTGTGCGTGTGTGTGCGTGTGTGTGCGTGTGTGTGTGTGAGTGTGTGTGTGTGTGCACGTGTGTTTGTGTGTGTGTGTGTGTGTGCGTGTTTGTGTGTGTGCGTGTGTGTGTGTGAGTGTGTGTGTCCTCACCAGACTCTGGCTGGGGTTTCTTGTCTCCTACGTGGACAATGGTGCTGCTGTAGCTACACTGGCTGGTGATGCTCTCTGCTTTGTTGGGCCGAGCAAGCGGTGAAATGGGCCCTCCCACCACCGGGGCGGCGCCAAAGAGTGGCTTCGTAAGGGCCTTCAGAGATTGACCTGGATCTGGAAGGAGACACTTTATGTTAGCCTCATAAATTCTATCATCGACGGGACATCGACTGCGTGACGGATTTACCTTGTAAGACCTGAACGCCGCTCTCTGGGCCCTTCTGGTCCTCGTCAGAGTTGGACGACGTGGTGTCGGATGAGAACTGGTATGTCCTCTTCACCCTGATGGGAATTTTACAGCTCTCCAAATACCGGACAACACCGTCCAGACAGCTGATCTGCTGGTATAAGTTGACGGTCTGGTCTTTACAGAGAAGCTCCTCTACACTGTCGTTGACCGCGTCTGACTCCAGCGCGTCTGACTCCTTCATATGCGCTGCTAGACTCTTCTGCCGATGAGCTCCGCCTGGGGACACACACGTACATGTGTCTTTTGGCAAACACAATCTCTCAATGACCTGTGAATATACACACACTAAAAAAGGGGACAATTTTGTCTCCCACAGGTACACACACACTCACTCTCTGAGATCCTCGTCGTGCCAGATTGGGAGGAAGAGGGCTGGTAGACCTGCTGTTTATGACTCTTTATCATCTGGACCTCTTTACAGATCTCCTGAAATGTCCTCTGGAAAACACGTACCCAGCCAGTGAGAATGTTTCAGATAAGTGTAAACGAGCATCCCCCGAGAGACAACGAATGAAACAATTAGAATGTTTTCGATCGCTGAATTCACAACCGAGAAGCTGAGGAATCGCTCAGCTCACCGGCTGGGATTTTCCCGGCTCTTCAACCACACTCCCGTGGCTGTTGCTCCCTCTATGTGACGTCACACTCCGCAGAGGATCATAGGAACCGTTGCTGCCGTGGCGACCGTAACCACCGGAGCCCGTGTTGTGGACCGGCTGCAGGAAAGAAGATCGTCGTGGTAAAAACACACAGAGGACAGTGTTTACACTTTGTTTACCTGTGTGTTTACACTGGGTTTACCTGTGTGTTTCCACTGTGTTTACCTGTGTGTTTCCACTGTGTTTACCTGTGTGTTTACACTGTGTTTACCTGTGTGTTTACACTGTGTTTACCTGTGTGTTTACACTGTGTTTACCTGTGTGTTTACAGTGTGTTTACCTGTGTGTTTACACTGTGTTTACCTGTGTGTTTACAGTGTGTTTACCAGTGTGTTTACACTGTGTTTACCTGTGTGTTTACAGTGTGTTTACCTGTAGCAACATTCTGTGGATCTGCTCGGTGATCTCCTGGATGTCAGAGTCCATAGGCTTTCCATTTGTAAAGGCAGGAACTGCAAACATGTCTTTATTCACCGGACCTCTAAAACATCATATAAACAATGCAAATTAGCATGTAATCAAAGCGGACGCATACCTCAGATGGATTTTGTTGTCCCGCGTTGCAACCATTCGTCGGCGTGTGTATGGGACTTACGTGCGGACTTTGTGCCGGCCGATGACGAAGGAGACCTTTCGGCTCCAGGGGTTGACGAAACTGGACCAGCTGGTATCTATGGTAATGTATTCTCCGTTTCGTGCACAGAAGCGAATGGGGTGGTCAAATGGCTGGCCTACACACTGCAGAACTGCAAGACAGATGGTGAGACAAAAAGAGAGTGTGAGAGAGAGAGAAAATGAGGGAGAGAGAATGAGAGAGATTAAGAAAGATTAAGAGAGTGAGGGAGATAGAGAGTGAGGGAGAGAGTGAGTGAAGGAGAGAGAGAGTGAGGGAGAGAGAGAGTGAGGGAGAGAGTGAGGGAGAGAGAGAGTGAGGGAGAGAGAGAGAGGGAGATAGAGAGTGAGGGAGAGAGTGGGGGAGAGAGAGTGTAAAAGTGTTTCTGTCTTTGTCCTCAGGCATGTTTGGGGTTGATTTCAATTGCAGCAGAACAGAAAGTTTAAATAGACAAGTCTCCAGTCCTTCCCCTCCTTAATGTGCTGCTAGAGTATTTACAAATGTACTACAAATTGACCGACACTTATCTACACTTACGCTGGTCATAGTGTCTGTTCTGAAAGTAAAACCAATCAAGCAGTCAGACCAGTCTGAATCAAAGATTCTCACTCTTGCGGTGGACAGCCAACATGAGCGGCCGGTCGCTGGGATGCAGGTGGAGCAGAAGGGGGGTCCCGATTAAATCCTGGGGGAGGTATCCCAATAACGGAACAGCCCTGGGGGAGATGCCAGATGTTAACTTCACGTGCTCACACACACACACAATCCACTAGGATATTTTATATCAGTGTTATGACGCTCACCTCTCGTCTACCTCCTGAAACAGACAGCTGGGAGTGTGTGTCGTGGTAAAGACGCGATTGACAGGAGGGATTCTGGGTGCTGTCGTGAGACAAACGATTAGAGAATAACTAGGAAAACTCAAAGAGCGGTTGTATTGACGGTCAGACAGAGGTTCTAATACATGTCAATCTGAATATGTGGAAATACTTGCAAATACACGTCCTGTAGATGTGATTTTTGGTTTGCCTATGTACACAGTCATTGGTAAAAGCCAAGTTGTCGATCCAATTGAACTTGAAATATCTGTATAATACTTTATTATTATATATTATGGTTATAATGTCAGGTTTTACTGAACGGGAATGCATTTGAGTTTGCCTTTTTGTGTGTTTTATAATACCCTTTTCAAACAAATATCTGAACCCGTACTTCCAAATTTCATGGCAAAGTAATATTTTAAACATAATTTTAACCTGGGGCAAATCTGTAAGAGCGTGAAGTGGAGAAAGGGATTGAAAGGATGTTCATCAAAGTGCATAACAGGAAAGTGTCACATGCACCATTAGTGTCTCACCATCGTAGCCGCAGTGTACCCTCTCGGCCAGTAGGAGGCAGCAGAACTGTTCCTCAGACAGCTCAGTGGTCTGGACCCTTATCAGGTATGGGGTCAAACGGAACGGGTGATACTGCAGGTTGCTCCCTCTATCCTTGCAACCGCTAAACAACACAGTTACAAGAGTGGGAGAACACATTCATATGAAACGCTACAGGGTTGATGTAGTATGCATATCCTCTCTTTTTTTCCCCTAACTACAATGACTGAAGTTCTTGAAAAATAAATCAATGAAAACAGCTATGACAAGAGTCAATTTCTATAACTACACCTTCTTTTTAAATACCGTGACCTGTTCAACAAGAAAAAAATCATGTTTACATAGCAGAGAGCTCCTCAGTACAGTCACTGACCACTAGGGGGTGATATATGTCCAAACTACAGAGTACCCCCGTTCTCTTGAACACTATATCAGCCTGAGTCAGACAGTAAAAGCAGGAAACCACTGAGCAGCTCACCTGATGCGGCAGAAGAATGATTTCTCCTGCATGCACTCTGTGGGAGACGATTCTGAGGGTGAGAGATTGGAAGAGTCAATTTCCAGCAGCCCACCTACTGTTTATCAATTATTTTCCGGAAATGATGTTATGTAGCTACTTCATAATGTGTGTGTGTGTGTGTGTGTGGGGGGGGCGGGGGGTTGGGGGGTGTACTACAGTAACAGCTTGTATCAGGCCACGCTTGGCAGGACAGAAATACGCTATTGTTCAAATGTTCGGGGTCACTTAGAAATGTCCTGGTTTTCCCTTGAAATACAATATATTAAATATAGCAAAATGAATAGTAAACATCGTCACGGACAAGATTAGGAATAATGTATTTAGTTAAAATAATAAGTGTGTCCTTTAAACTTTTGTCAAAATAATCCACCATTTGCAGCAATCGCAGCCTTGCATACTTGTTGTCAGTATTATTTAGGCAATTTGAGGAGATTTAACCCCATGCTACCTGAAGCACCTCCCAGCGGTTGGATTGGCTTGACGGGCACTTCTTAGTACCACACAGCCAAGCTGCTTCAACAAAGTTAAATAGGGTGGAGATTTAGTGACTCTGCTGGCCAGTCCATTACTGGCTTCCCCAAACAGTATTTACAACTTTTGGAATATCAATTGTCTCCTTCGTGATCAGAGCACCTCAAACTCAGATTAGTCTGTTCATCTGTTCAACCTTTTCCAATCCTACCCTATCACCCTGTGTCTGTGTTCTTCTGTCCATCAATTATTTTTATAGGCATGTCTGAGATATGGCTTTTTCTTTGAAACTCTGTCTAGAAGGCCAGCCTCTTCACTGTTGACGTTTATCACGGTTCCTAGAGTGTTAGTTAGTTTATTCGGACACAGCTGGTGTACATCGGGGTTTAATTAAAGTGTCACTGGGGATTACTGTCAATTGTCATTTACAACATGAATAATGTCTACACTGTATTTCTGCTCAGTTTGAGCGAAAGTAATAAGCAAAAGTACCAGTCCCAGTACACATGCTCCATGATGGCAGGCGGTAGGAGGCTGTGAAGCTGTAGAACACACTAACATCCTGGGCGGTCAGGAACTCTACAAACTTTGCATTGCTGAAGCGGTCCAGGGGGCAGTGCAAGATGGTTGACGCCCGGTCCGAGATGTAAACAATCTTCCCTGTGATGAGAGAGACAGCCACGGCAAAAGTATCCTAATGGCCAGAGCAAAAGATATAACGTAAAGAAATTCAATTATAAATAAATATGAAATCTTTGAGGTGAAAAACAAACACAAACAAAGGTCTGGCTCCCGGACATGCCAGGCAAGGTCCACTGATGACACAGGAGGGAGGGCCCGGCACAGCCAATGAGATGGTTCCGCTGGGGGAAACGCCACAAACGTGATTTAACCGCTCTGCACCTGGCGCAATCCTACACTTCACCTTAAACGGATTTGTGACAGCAAGCCATAATTGTGAATTGGACAACAACAAATTAGGAGACAAGAATTGTGAAAGCATCAAATAACTAGGGCCTTAAAATTATGGTGAATTCAAACATTCCTAGAAGTGCAAGTTTGACAGAAGAACAGAAAAACATTAGAATTATGCATTTTTAAACTTGAGCGTAGCAAGCTATAAAGTTATTCATATATAAAATATAAATATAGTAATTATAATTTTGCCTATTGGGCAACTGTATATAATGTGACCTTGGAATAGATGTACTTCCAAATGATGTAGTCAATAAAAAACAATCTATTTCTGACGGCAATCCAATCACACACCTACACACATACATGTCAGTCAGAGGTAATGTTCTGTGGGGTGATGCCTGTATTAAGTCAAAAAAGACATACACATCACACTTCTACAAAACTGAATGGAACCATGTCTTTCAAAATAAATGTAATAGCTGATTGTCCCCTTTAATTATCCACCATTATGTTTCTCCTCCATAAATATATTTAATGCTGTAAATAGAGAGAAAGAGTACGTTACAAAATCAAATCTGTGATGAAACTTTTCTTCAAAAGAAAGTGCACATGATTTTAAGACCAAACACCTCAGGTTCCCTTAAAGCGGGGAACATCTTGAGTTGTGAATGAAGAATCCGCTATAAAACTGTTCTGAGAGGGTGAAAGACAGAAACTCCTTGACGTGAACTTTCTTGAACCTTTGTTAGCATTCACATAAGTGAAGAGGTACCCACCTTGTTCTGGTTAGTGTGCTCTGATGTGATGCTGTTGATCTCCTCTATAGTGTATATCTTCATTCCGGGAGGCTGACTGTTGTGGACCATCAACATCTGGTAGTACTCCTCATTGGCTGCCCACACAGACACAATAGTGACATTTGAATACAGCAGTTTGTGTAACTGATATGCTCAATTGTGGACATCAGACGAGAAACAGGTAAGGCGATCGATCTCCTAGAGGTTAGCCTTCAGGGAAGGTCAAATCCCGCACGAATAAGGTGACAAAACTGCCCATGTGTGTAACCGTGTGTGTGTAACCGTGTGTGTGTAATCGTGTGTGTAACCATGTGTGTGTAACCATGTGTGTAACCATGCGTGTAGCCATGTGCGTAACCAATGTGTGTGTAACCATGTGTGTAACCATGTGTGTGTGACCATGTGTGTAACCATGTGTGTAACCATGTGTGTAACCATGTGTGTAACCATGTGTGTAACCATGTGTGTGTAACCATGTGTGTGTAACCATGTGTGTGTGGCCATGTGCGTAACCATGTGCGTGTAACCATGTGTGTGTAACCATGTGTGTGTGACCATGTGTGTAACCATGTGTGTAACCATGTGTGTAACCATGTGTGTAACCATGTGTGTAACCATGTGTGTAACCATGTGTGTAACCATGTGTGTAACCATGTGTGTTAGGGGGATTGTGAGTGTATTTTAACTGAACAGTAATGTGTGAGGGCCTGCCTTACCTTTGACAGGTTTGACACAGCGCAGGGCGTACTTCAGTGTGTTCAGTGTGCTGGCCTTGCCCTTACACCTCTTGTCTGACAGCGGGTGCACCTTCAACTCCTTCAATGTTTTGCAGAGCTCTTTCTTTGTCTTGGCTTTGGATGACAGTTCGCTACTGCAGGGCACATTAAGACATAGACCCATAAAGACATAGACCCATAAAGACATAGACCCATAAAGACATAGACCCATAAAGACATAGACCCTTAAAGACATAGACCCATAAAGACATAGACCCATAAAGACATAGACCCATAAAGACATAGACCCATAAAGACATAGACCCATAAAGACATAGACCCATAAAGACATAGACCCATAAAGACATAGACCCATAAAGACATAGACCCATAAAGACATAGACCCATAAAGACATAGACCCATAAAGACATAGACCCATAAAGACATAGACCCATAAAGACATAGACCCTTAAAGACATAGACCCATAAAGACATAGACCCTTAAAGACATAGACCCATAAAGACATAGACCCATAAAGACATAGACCCATAAAGACATAGACCCATAAAGACATAGACCCATAAAGACATAGACCCATAAAGACATAGACCCATAAAGACCCATAAAGACATAGACCCATAAAGACATAGACCCATAAAGACATAGACCCATAAAGACATAGACCCATAAAGACATAGACCCATAAAGACATAGACCCATAAAGACATAGACCCATAAAGACATAGACCCATAAAGACATAGACCCATAAAGACATAGACCCATAAAGACATAGACCCATAAAGACATAGACCCATAGACCTATAAAGACATAGACCTATAAATACATAGACCTATAAAGACATAGACCCATAAAGACATAGACCCATAAAGACATAGACCCATAAAGACATAGACCCATAAAGACATAGACCCATAAAGACATAGACCCATAAAGACATAGACCCATAAAGACATAGACCCTAAAGACATAGACCTATAAAGACATAGACCTATAAAGACATAGACCTATAAAGACATAGACCCATAAAGACATAGACCCATAAAGACATAGACCCATAAAGACATAGACCTATAAAGACATAGACCCTAAAGACATAGACCCATAAAGACATAGACCCATAAAGACATAGACCCATAAAGACATAGACCCATAAAGACATAGACCCATAAAGACATAGACCCATAAAGACATAGACCCATAAAGACATAGACCCATAAAGACATAGACCTATAAAGACATAGACCCATAAAGACATAGACCCATAAAGACATAGACCCATAAAGACATAGACCCATAAAGACATAGACCCATAAAGACATAGACCCATAAAGACATAGACCCATAAAGACATAGACCCATAAAGACATAGACCCTTAAAGACATAGACCTATAAAGACATAGACCCATAAAGACATAGACCCATAAAGACATAGACCCATAAAGACATAGACCCATAAAGACATAGACCTATAAAGACATAGACCTATAAAGACATAGACCCATAAAGACATAGACCCATAAAGACATAGACCTATAAAGACATAGACCCATAAAGACATAGACCCATAAAGACATAGACCCATAAAGACATTGACCCATAAAGACATTGACCCATAAAGACATAGACCTATAAAGACATATGGTATGTTTTCACATATTGTGAGATGTTTTAATAAAGTTACTTCTTTTAAATGGTTATAGTAAAAGGAAATAATAATAATTTAAACGTAAGAAATCATTCCTACCTACTTCCCAAAGGCTCACCATTGATTCTCGATCACAGATAAACAGTAACTGTACTGTATAATAATAATATAAGTAATATAACGTTTAGAAACTCTGCCAGTGTCTTTCTACTGTGGAGATGGTTGGGAGACTCTTTTCACCAGGATGCATTGGGACAGTAACGACTCACCTCTTATTGGATCCAGATGACTCAAGAAGGCCAGAATCTTTGGCAGAGCTGCAATCGCCGTTGGAGCTACCCATCGACATGTTTCCATGGGACTTGTTGCTATGGGACTCGTTTCCATGGGATTCTGTCCCGCTCCCATACCCGCTGCCAGTCATCTCGACGTCCTCATGCAGCTGCTTCCTGTCCTCATTGGGCGAGCTGGGAGAGGCTGGCTGTGGTTGGTCCTGGCTGGTGTCAATCCCCTCAGACACCAATCCCAGCTCTGGTACTACATTGGCCCCACCCTCTTCACCGACTGCGGTCATGCAGACCAGTTGGGGCATGGGTTCACAAAGGGAACCACCGCCCTCGTCTACGTAGAACAGGGTTTCCTCTCCATCAGTTGTGCTCCCCTCTACAGAGGTGTACAAGTACCGCTTGGAGATTATTGCTTTATGAGACATTGGGACAGGAAAGTCAGGTGAAATGCGTAAAGGGGAGGGATTTATTAATGTCCCATATAGTGTTGTTGTCTGTAAGAGAATTAAGGAAAAACACAGCTGCGTTGAAATCATTTTGTGCACACATTAGTATGCAGCATGTACTGCCAATGCATCTGCGTATCCCGAATCTTAACGTATCATCAACAAACTTTGTGAAACTCTGCAGCACATACCACCTTAATTAAACAATTTATGTGGACCAGAAGAAGCAGTTGTCATATTCTCACAGAGATCTGGTACCACTATAGCAACCAACGAATAATGACTCAAGGACCATGAAAGGTGGCACTGACTGACATGTGTGTGTCCTTAGCCCAGACAGACACATCTCTGAACATCACCCAGATTTTGAAAACAATAATAAAAGTTACACTAGCAATGGATCTCAGAAATGGAGACACACATAGAAGGAGCAGGAATACCAGCATGTTTGGAGTCAGGGGCTGTAATACCCCATCGTCGAAATTAGGTGTTGTAACTGTTAACTTTCAAAAAAATTACAAAACAGTGAAGTGAACACATTACACAAGCTTATCCGTTTGTGTGAGCTTCCTCTTGGCCTAGGTCAGTTTCATGAGCAGCAGAGCTCATCCCCTGAACACACTAGCACAAATCTGAGGAATTACACAACTGAACCACATGGGTTCCTGTTCATTTATTGGTCCTCAGTCAGAAGATCCTCAGTCACAGGTGTCAAACCGGTTCCATGGAGGGCCGAGTGTCTACAGGTCTTTGCTCTCACCTTGTTCTTGATTGATTAATTAGGTCACTAATTGGTAAGGTTCTACCCTCTACTGGTTGTGTAGGTCTGAACTGGGAACTAATTTGAATGAAAACCCAAAAACCTGCATACACTAGGCCCTCAGTGGAACCGGTTTGACATCCCTGCATGATGGAGTTGACTTGTTTCATAAGGCCTCATGGCTGTAGCTCAAATTAAATACCTCAGTCATGTACCACGGGCAACAATATATGTTTTTTTATGTTTTATCTTAACTTAATTTACCTACACAAATTAAGTGAAATTAGCTACATTGTAATAAGCATATTAACGTAGAATACACAACAACATTTAACATGGATAATGAAAAATTACAAACGCGTTAACGCCCAGTATGTTTTACATTTTCATCAACACACACTCCTGCAATTACCTGCCCAATAAACCAACCCAGTTATGTAGAGCGGCAATACTACTGGCAATATAATCACCAACAACAGTTAACCATTAACAACACAATGACATTTGTTCAATTTAGAAAAGACAATACATTTGACATGTTTCCATATAATGAAGATAATCTAACAAAAACAGCAATAGAAAACAAAACTTTTTTCCAATAAATGCTCATTCGAAAAACAAATTAAAAAACCCACCGTGAGCTTCAAATGAATACGATATCCTTTTCTGTGTATCTCACACCTATTGGCGACTTGAGCGTAATTTTACCATCAGATATTGCCAATATCCCTATAATAATATTCCTTTATCATTCTATATGGCCGGTGGTCCCCAGTGCCCACAGCAGAAACCTGCATCTAGAAGCATGACCTCAATTGAAACTCCTCCCATATGTCTCCATGTCTCGTTTTTCATTGGCTACAAGATGAGGGTTTCCATGGAAAACGTTCTGATATACCTCAAACGCATGTCATTGGTCGACCACACCATCAGTCTCTTTATATAAAACAGCCGGCCTCCTCACGTGGAATATCACGTGGAATAGCCTTTTCTTCTACGTTTTTAGGGAAAACCCAAAACGTCCACATTATACTTGAATAGTTAAGTCCAAAAAACGAGTATTCGGCATATTGCAAAAGTTCCTTGGGAAGTGAACCACATTTTAATAGTATAATATTATAACATGTAATAAGTATCCATATGTATCCAATTGCATTTGGTGTTAAATTATACAGGCTATATCCTGCAGAAACTGAATTATTTTTCTTAATTCTAACATATACTGTATGTCTGTTTGAGAAGTTCAAATCCTGGTCAAGTGTTAATTCAATGATAACTAAAATGAAATGCACAAGACAAATGCACAAACATTCAGTCCACACAACCTTTTGAAGATGTTGCATTAGACCTGTTGTTAGATATCTATTATTTCCTTCTGCTGCATGAGGATAAATTAGTACATTACTATAGCGCCATCTGCTGGTCATCTATAAGACAGTCAAGCATAAATGGTGAACTAGGGTCAATTCAAGAGAATTGATAAAACTAAATATTATTATGTTAATGCAGTTTTAACCCATTTCCTCAATTTCGTGGTATAGATATTTTTATAATCACTATATATAGTGTCTATATATAAGTGTTATTTTTTACTCATCAGAATCTGTTGGAGCTATTTCCTGGTTAATAATTAAATTACTTTATTTAGTTTCATATTAGATAAGTTGCATGATTATTTTATTGATTTAATATATATGTAATGTCGATATTGTTTTGGTTAATTTGAGCATTTTTTTGTTGGGACTTATATTTTGATAGTTTTGAGCACCTGTTTCATATTCCATATAATGACGGTCACAAAGGACAGGTGGGCACTGGGAAAGGTTGTTGTTTTTTTTACCAGGGAAAGAGAGGCTAACGTCGGCTTGCTCAAATGGCAAATAAACACGGCATCAGCGCAAAGTTTGGCTTGGACATTGGACTTCTTTAAGTGCCCCAGGGTGGCTGTTTGTTTGATTCGATTTGTTTGTTTTCGATTCATTGTGGATTTAAATAGCCACTACAGAATCTGTGAAGCATTTGCATCGATCTTCCTATTTGGATGAAATAACACTTACCTTGTAAGTTGTTCTTGAAGGCTAATGGAGTCATTTAACACAACAAACCATCATTCAGTCTGGCCATGCCTGGAATTAGCTTTATTAGCATGGTCCACATTCATGAATTTAAACTGTGCGTCTCGAGCAACAAAATCAGCTTATTTTGGCAAGTATGCTTGGTATGTGGCTAGAGATCAGTGACAGTTGTAACCAACTTTATGCCCTAAATCTGAGTTTAGGTTATCTAAATAACGCAGTAACTCCCAATTAGCATAATTGAAAACATGTTTCATTCCCTGATATAAAACAATACGGACAATGTCTAGTATTGAAGCTGCACAAACCAAATCACATTTGACAGTGGTCACATTTATCTACATATTCTGTAGGAACATTTAAATAAAGCCTCGTTTTATAAAATCATCACAGTGGACTGCAAGTGTTTTACAAGGGTTTAATGATGTATGGTCTAATTTAAAAGACATCTTTATGTCAGATTAATGAATTATTGTGAAATCTAAGCATTCGGGTATATAGTATATTTTGTAGAACAGGCATGAATTACATACGCATGCATTTTCGACAGCATATATCAAATCTTAATAATACAATCTTAATCCTGTCTTCCAAAGATAAAAAAATGATTTGAAATTCCTTGTCTGACAAAGTGTGCACACCAATACTTTGTGGAAGCACATTTTGCTCGGATTACAGTCAAAACCCAAAAAGGACACTTGGAAAGAGACAGGAAACTGACAGAGGGTATGGCGAAATTTCCCATAAATTACAAAGAAACAGTCTGTTGTAATATTTCTCTCCATTGTAATGATATGTTCAATGTTTATCTTGGGATGTATACCTTGATAGTTTGAGGAGAACTGGTTTGATATTATTTTCCCAGTTTATGTTGTCCAGTAATAACTTTTAAAAAAGATCCATATAAGCGTCATATTTATTTTACTGATTTTTACTGATTGCTGTACATTATTTAAACTATAACTCTTAATTAATCATTATTAAGCGGCAATTGTTTCCATGTTATTCATCCGCTCAAATTTACCATATCTGATTAATCAACTCATTGTCATTCTGTTATTGCAATGAGTGCCTTGTGTGATTTCACTTTACTCATGGAGGCTACTCTGTTGCACACTCACTGGAAGGTGCAACTGGAGGGTCCAATTAGCTCCTACACCCTTGATCACCTTCACTCTCTCAGGTTCAGGACTGATGCGAATAGAGCGTAGCGGTGAGTCCATTGGACTTAGATGGAGTCTTGTTCAGAATAGAACTAGCGTGTAGCAAACATTTAAGCTAATCGAATGCACCAATGTTCATCTTATTGCCCCTGAAAACTGAACAGAAACACTTTCCCTGTGAAATGCCTCGCCCGGGGCGGTCCCATTTGAGGCTGATTGCATAAGAGTCCCAGATGAAAACAAGTACGCGTGAGTGGGCGGTCACAGTTCCTGTAGTCTCCAACTTAGTTTAAGAATGTGCCAGCAATTATAAATACATCCAGAAAGTAGCGAAATGCACTGAATGAAATTACAATTCTGATGTTAAAATCTGCTACACAGACTTAACATTACTAATAAAATCACCTATCGCAGGAAATGCCATCGCCAGATTGAGTTCAATTAGCGGTGACCCACGACCCCACCTGTGACCCACGACCCCACCTGTGACCCACGACCACACCAAAACAAGCACAATTGCGCACACACACGTTAAACACAAATATATTAAATACAAAAGAATTAAGGTCAATGGGGAAAAAAAACTTTAATAAAATTCCTATGAAAACATAAAACAGTAAAACAATCAAAGCCTGTACATTTGACAATATTCAGTGTCTAAAAGACTTGAGAAGGGTAGCGGTGCGAAATACAGCAGCATCACACTTAACCCACAGTGACAACCATTATAGGTTTAGGTAATAGCCTATAATACAGGGTTCATTATTTTCAATATGTAGACTTTACGGATATTGCACAGAATCAAAAACGGATGCTGGAAAAGCATCTTATGACAAAACCAGGAAGTAGTATTAAGTCGCAGCATTTAATCCACTGCTGGCACATCCCCCGACCGGCACAGTTTTAGCACAAACATTCTTGAACATTTATGAACCGATTAACTAAAATCCCAGTAAAAACAAACAATCAAAGAACTGAAGGTCCTCAATGTTGGTCCTAAGAAGGCATTTTAGCCCCATGTTGTTTCAGTGTATTTATGGTCATGTAGGCGGAACGATTTGATACTCTATTTAGTGCACACAGGCAAGTCGTCTATGTTTTGGGCAGCCTTCACATCCTTGCTGGAAATAGGAACTGGGAAGTGATAGGTCCAACTTCATTGGTGTTCAAAGGCTTTTTTTGAAGTCGGAACAGAAATTGAAGCAATACAATGTGAACTCCTATGATTTTTCTAACATTGCTAATAGTAAAGTCAGCGCTATATTGGCAATCTCTTGACTAGTGTAATGCTCCATGTTGGCAAGACTGTAGTTATCAAATAAAGACTGTTCGAAAAGGTAAAAGATACTCTGTGAAACATGCCTAGTCAAATTCGGGGGAAAACATTTTTTTTTACAGTTTTCCACTCACAATCCAAACGATCTCATGTAATTTCCCACTGGGAACTAGGAAGCTGAATGTGGCATGAGACCAACACTATGTTATAGTAATACTAAGTCCTTGGGAGATATCGTGATGAGTCACCTTTTGTGTCTGCGTTGCATCGAACAACAATAACAATTCTCGATATTAAACATTACGTTTACAGAAAAGTTTACTCAAAAGCAGAGCTGTGCTCGAGACCACCTAAAGCGAGACCGAGACGAGACCGAGACCGAAGGGGGCCGAGACCGAGACGAGACCAAGACCGAAGGGGGCCGAGACCGAGACGAGACCGAGACCGAAGGTGGCCGAGACCGAGACGAGACCGATACCAAAGGGGGCCGAGACCGAGACCAGTCATATCAACACTAAATAATATGACATGTTTTTGGTCCAATGACCAATGTAAAAAAAACACTTGACCAACAGCATCAGATCATCTACTGTGTTGTCATCCTGAATTAAATGAATTTTATTAAAAGAGTATGTAGGCCTATTTATTGTCTTATGTAAACATAAAATACGAAAATAAAACCATGATTTTAAAATGCACAGGCTAAAATTTCAAAAAATCGAATAAATGAAAATCCATCAAACTGTAGGTCCTATGTTGATGTAGTAAATGCTAACACATTTTAGATCACAAGCGACTTGCAATCAAATGATTTGCGCATGATTGGCCGATAAACAAATCTATTTATAATTATTTATCTGTCCACAGGCACGCAGCTTCAGTTGTTTGTCTGCTTGAGCAGGACACGCAAACGAACCGGTTGCACTGCGCACAGTGTTCATTATTGTTACGAGTGCACATGAGACAGCAGCAAACTAACCCGGTTGAACTGCGCACAGTGTTCATATAGATCAGACCAAAACCCTTCCAGTTTAATAAAGATCGGACCAAAACGGGTTCAGTTTCATATAGATCGGACCATAACCGTTCCAGTTTTATGCTCTTTCTGCCGTATGCCCCCCGGACTTATGCATGTCCCACGTCCTTCTGTGTGCATGAGTAATTTCATTTATCGCCCATTTGTAGTTAGCCTATTAATAATTATTGTTTATATTCGTTTAATTTCGATACAAAACAATATTTTGTTGAAGTCTCTTGTAGGCTATATGAATACACTGTGGTTCATTCGTTATTAATTATTGAGTGCAATAGGCGCATGACACATGAATGGGGCTGTATGTATTTGGCGGAATTCGTTCTGTTTATTTAGTGAAACATATTTCTTTATAAACGTACCTCTTTTTTTGTAGTTCAACCAAGCCAATCAGACTATTGTCTATATGTATTCTCGTAGTATTTGTCTGTGTATCGCCCATTCAACCATTGCTATATAGGCTCAGTGAAGTGTGATCGGTGTCTGGGTACCGCAATTAGGGTACCAACGCCCAGCGGCGTGGGATTTTGGCGACAGGAAGGCAGTTTAGGTATCAAAAAACATGTAAATAGTAGTTTTATATATTGTTCGGTTTGTGATTTTGCAATTCTGAAAACGGGACATGGTAAAATGCACGTATCTAGGAAAAGTCATGATGGACGAGGCTGTAGCTTTTCAACATGATATATGTATTTTAATTACTAACCGCTGTGTGTTTTCGGACAAATTATTTATTTGTGCTCAATGTACTGAATATAGGCAAAACGAATATATTGGCTGATTGTGCAGACATGATCGAGCATATGTTTAAGATTGAAGTATTTACGTGAATGGGTGCACGCTCTAGCGACGCTGGGGGTGGGCTTTTCTTCAAAAGTAGATAGCCATTGGCGGGATAAGCCACATCAGAAAAAAACTGTCTGACTCTGGACGAAATACAGCCAATGGAAATACAGCCTCTACATGTCATACTTAAATATTTTTCTAGAAAAAATTGTGGGCGATAATTTCTACGCTGGTCTCGGCTGGTCTCGGAAGAATTTACGAGTCCTTACTGTCCGAGACCGAGTCGAGACCGAGTCCAAATGTAACCGAGACCGAGACGAGACCGAGACCTTAAAAAAGTGGTCTCGAGACCGGTCTCGAGACCGAGACCGGTCTCGAGTACTACAGCTCTGCTCAAAAGTAAAAACATAAAATAACGTTTTAGATAAATAATTTTGAGCCTCCTCACTCGCCCTTTAAAAAAAGTTCCAGTGTCGGATGATCCAATTCACCTCGCTGACTCGGACCACTCTGATTGGTCCTACTCTGAACACGCCCCCTGACACGTTTTGCCCAAAGCTAACAGGTTGAACATTGGCGTTGGTGGTTAACTTGGCCAAATATTGTGCTCCATGTAAAAAAAAAATCCAAATAGCATAGATGAGAAAGGTTTTTTACCCCAATCTGTTTAACGTTGTTTTCATAAAGTCCCAGTTAAGGTTGCAATGAGGGAAGTAGTTAGCTAGCTCGCTACTAGGAGGAAAGTGTCAATGATTTAAGTTGTGAAGCCATCACAATGCGCTCGGGGATTTGCTATGGACAGGAGGCACCCAGATAACTCTACCAATCCAGACATTCAGTTTCTCCAAACCTTGTACATAAGCGCTCAGCGGCTCATCTCTCTTGAACACGTTGTACGTCCTCTCACATTGTCTCTCTTCAGTAGTAAAATAAGCAGGCTCATACACAATACCGTTAAGAAGTTTAGGGGCACTTAAAAATGTCCTTGTTTTCTATAAAAACACATGAACTAAGTTTGAATCAGAAAAACAGCAAAATAAATAGGAAATGTAGTAATTTAACGGGTTATCGAGCGTATGTTTCAATAACTCGAGGCAAATGTACATGTCCATTTGCTCAAATGTGCACCGGAAACTCCCACTTTTTCCTTTCTGGTTCGAGCCAGTGTACGCTGCTCTGTAAAGGGAGTAGTACACAGCATTGTATAAGGCCTTTCGTTTCTTAGCAATTTCTCAAATGGAATAGCCTAAATTACTCAGGAATAGACTGACAACTTTTGTAAGAAAGTTCTTTGTTTCCCAAAAAAGGGTTTTCTTATCAAGAAGCTTTTTAAAATTACAATAATGATTATCTCTTGAAAACAAGGACATTTCTACATGACCCAAAACCTTTGAACAGTAGTGTACATCTCAGAAAAAATCTTAATGGCAATAAAATAAAAAGGCAATATTCTCTAAAAACAAATACAATCTTCCCGCAGTTGTGAGGCACGCCTTCAAGAAACTGAAGGTTTCCCGATCCCCACAATCCAATAAGAAGCATTTCCTTTGTCCATGTGCATATTTTGGCGTCGTTCTAAGACATGGGGGGTGAGACATTCTGTCCTTGGTCGTGACACAACCATTCGTTACAGATCATACCGTCTCCTGTGAGCCAGGGAGGGGGTGGGACCAACCCTGACCTCTCTCTTTACGTCCAACACAAGGCAGATCAGAAGTCCTGCTGATAGGTGGATACAATCACCCCCGTTCTCTTCCCCATTGGTCCAGTCCGGTCCTGACTTAAAGGGGAAAGTCATTCTCAAACGGGTGAGGTGGTAGAAACCACCTCCATTCCTTGGGGCTGAGCTCATACTCCCGCTGACCACGTGCAAAACTCGCAACCATATTGCCCACAAATCCAAAGATTTGTCATAATCACAAAGAGTCAATGGGACAGCTGGCGTGGCCGGAAGCACACAGCAGCTTTAAAAGCCTGAAGAAAGGCAAAGTGAAGGGGAGTGGGTGGGGGGTTAAGCCTGTAAGAGCATGTTGGGTGTGTGTATGTGTGTTTGTGTTGATACTCTAAGCTTCCCTTCTTCGTGGCCCCCAGGCCCAGTTCTGGCTAGTCTTCGCCCCTGAGCAACACCTTGGCTCCCAGTCCCCGTCGTCCCATCCCTGTATAGACAGAATCAGAACCACTCGACCCGCGTCCATCGACTCTTAACCATCCGGTTCCGGGGCGTGGCGTCTGCCGGGTTCTAGGAGCGGTTGTCTTTCACCACATTGTGGGCCATCCAGTTGACCTTAGTGGTCCAGCTCTCTCGCAGCGCCTCGTCGAACTTCTGCCGGAACTGTTTCAGTGCGTCCTCGTCCGTCTTCCCCAGGGCCAGAGAGTCCTACCGAGGCAAAGGCGGGAGATTTAACAAGCGGTCTTCACCAGAAAATGTTTTCATTGTTTCCGTGGGACAGGAGCAAACAGTCGTTAATACGAGGTGATTAACAACATACTACATGCATGTGTTGATGCTAACTCACTACGTCTTACCTTTAGGTACTGTATATCCTTGACTGAGGTGAGTTCAGGTAGCCCAGCCGTCAGCATGAGAGCAAACAGGGTGATGAAAAGGTTCCCGTTTCGCCTCAGGATCAGATAGGCCTGCTCACAGTAACTACGGAAACTAGGGACGACACGTTCAGCCAAATCAAACGCGTGCGCCGTGTCGGGTTTACATTACGCAACAGATGGCGGTCTAAGCCCGAAGGCTGGAGAAATGAAAGGAAAGCTCACCTCCCAAACTTCTCCGTGTTGCCCGTTTTCCCTTGCTGGATAACGTGGATGAAGTCATGGGTCAAAATGAACGGAACCCGCTCTCTTTTGATCCCAAACTTGGACTTGAAGTTCCCCAGGATATGCCCGAAGTCTATGTGGAACAGCTGAGACACACAAATAGTCTGTTAGAACTTGAACCTGTACTGGAATCCAGTAACTCCGTTTGTGAATCCTCATTAGTGATTCAATCCTGAAATACTGTCAGAAGACGTACCTGCCCGGTGCTACGGACCATGATGTTGTCACTGTGGCGGTCACCTATACCGAGGACATAGGTGGCCACGCAGTAGCCTGCGCAGGACAGGGTGAACTCCTCGATCGCTTTCTCCAGCGCGTCACTACGCAGCGGTCAATGCAAAAATCGAAAATTTGTCAAAAATGGCACGCCCATCAACACAAAGAAACGGTAGCAATTAGAGTCACAGGTCAACGATACGGACGGAACAGAAAATGTCAGTGCCCAGGTGATCTGGACGAACCGAATAAACAATTAAGAACTCTTGACAGCTGTTGTCTTACCCAGAGTTCTTATCTTTGAGCCAGTTGAGCAGGGCGTCTTTGTTGAAGGCCGCGGCTGCCGCTACATTGCTGCTGGTGAGCTGTATGTTGGCGATGGTGTCCGCCGACGACACCACCTCGATCAGACCTGAGCGGTCCCCCGTCGCTAGGCAACCGTAAGGCACGATTCTGCTCAGACAGATTGTGTGAGGACACATTTCTCCTTCAGTTATTCGCCAGAGATGCTTCCAACAACAGTCACTTATATTTTTCTACAACAGGCACTTATATTTGCTACAACAGGCACTTATATTTGCTACAACAGGCACTTATATTTGCTACAACAGGCACTTATATTTGCTACAACAGGCACTTATATTTGCTACAACAGGCACTTATATTTGCTACAACAGGCACTTATATTTGCTACAACAGGCACTTATATTTGCTACAACAGGCACTTATATTTGCTACAACAGGCACTTATATTTGCTACAACAGGCACTTATATTTGCTACAACAGGCACTTATATTTGCTACAACAGGCACTTATATTTGCTACAACAGGCACTTATATTTGCTACAACAGGCACTTATATTTGCTACAACAGGCACTTATATTCTTTTAAGTCCACCAGGGGGTGGTGTAGTGGCTCAAATGGGTTCAGAGTTACATGCTGACACAAGACTGAGTGTGAGTGGCTAAAGCGACCTGAATGTCCGCATCATTCCGCCCAGAATATGCATCAAACACCACATGACCTTCATCATCATCATCAACATAACTGCGCCGTCTTCTCTGTGACATAAGAAACCTCCACACAACTTTCTTTACATACCCCGTCCTACTCCAGATGGGTCGGAGTGTGTTTGATTAAAAGAAGCCCGGTGTGTGTGTGTGTGTTGGCAGTATGGATGTGTGGGAGTAAAGGGGTTAGAGGTCAGGCTGGCAGGGGGTGATTTAGGGTCCACCCTCCTCTACATCACACAACACAGCTTCCCCTTCCCCACAGTGAGCAGGAACAAACAAGCATGACTGACACTGAGTCTGTCTGAGAAGACACACACACACACACACACACACACACACACACACACACACACACACACACACACACACACACACACACACACACACACACACACACACACACACACACACACACACACACACACACACACACACACACACACACACACACACACACACACACACACACACACACACACACACACACACACACACACACACACACACACACACAGGGTCATAATGGTCTACATACCTAAGATCTAGATTGGCCTCTTTCCATAGAAGGTCCATCAAACGTAAGATCTGCAATGTCAACATGTCTTGTCTCAAGTCTGGTGAGAGGGGAACAGCAGTACAGTTGTTTTTATTTAACCTTTATATAGTCTATCATCAATCAGTCAATCTACAATAACATCATAATACATATCAACCTCTAGCCTGCTCTCTCTCTCTCACCCTCCCTCCACACTTCTCTCTCACCCTCCCTCCACACTTCTCCCTCTCTCTCACCCTCCCTCCACACTTCTCCCTCCCTCCACACTTCTCCCTCTCTCTCTCTCTCTCTCTCTCACCCTCCCTCCACACTTCTCTTTCTCTCTCCCCTCCCCTAAACAACCCCTCCCCCCCACTTCTCTCGCTCTCTCCCCCAAACCTCCCTCCGCCTCCCCCAAACCTCTCTCCATCACAACCCTTTCCCCTCCCTCCACACATCTCTCTCTCCTTCCTCACCATCTCCATTCTTGAAGATGATTCCCAAGGTGTCTCCTCCCAGCAGCTTGTTGTTGTAGACGATCCACAGAGGTTTCATCTTAGAGTCCATGTACCGGCACTTCTCCACACTGGGAGGTGGAGAGGAGGGGTGGGGGGAGAGAGCAGGAAGTCATACGGAAAGAAATGGAGAGGTTGCTCTGGTCAGAGAAATATTAAATAAGAAAATACAAAGTCGTCCATATGAACTTTGACGGACAGCTCGGAGCGTGTCCCCCTCTTCTAACTGAATCCCTCGAACTTACTTGATTCCAGAGAGCAGGACACTGGGGTTGAGAGGTGAGTGCAGGTCAGAGAGGGTCTCCGTGTAGCCACTCTGTCTCAAACACGCCATCATGGCCTCCTTGGTCAGCATGGCCTCCTTGGTTCTACTACGGACGTTCTTCACAGTCCCCAGTTTTATCAGCTCGTTCACAGACTTCAGTTTACTCAGAGCCTCCACCTAGAACGGGACGTCAGAACAACGTCGAAGCAACAGCGTAAGATAACGACGCAATAAACTCTGACCAGTTTGAAAGGGCAAAAGTAAAGGGGTCACTGAATAAGACAGAATGACAGCATGGGCTTCCTGATACAATCCATTGGGTGGACGTTTTAATGCCATAACAGGAAGTTGAAGGGGGAGGGACAGCGCTGGACAGGAAGTGTGTGGACGCAGCCCAGTCAGGGCTAATACAGAACAGGTCAAAGGTCTGAGGTTAGAGGTTAGGCCGCTCTCTGTTGGCCTGCCTATATATAACCCCGCCTAAAACGGTCAGAGGAAACTAAAGCATGAAAGGATGTAACAGAACGTAGTGATTTGTTTGGGGTTAAAGGTTACAACAAGGGCACGTGTGTGTGTGTGTGTGTGTGTGTGTGTGTCATACCTGCTTCTTTAGGACCTCAATGTGAGGAATGCTGCCGCGACAGTAAGCCTCTAGGATGAGAGAGAACTGGACTGAGACAGCAGGCATGTGGATCTCTGACCTGTAGGAGGCAGCACTAGTTGAAGTCAATCCTAGTATTGGTTATCATAGCCTTCTCCTGATTTCTCATTTACATAGCACACACACACACCAAACACACACAAAATCCCCTCTCACCGGAGATACCAGAAGAGAAAGTGTCCTATGTTGCGTGTGCACTGGGCTCTGTCCAGTAGGAAGCGCGTGAGGGCACAGTCATAATAGGGTTCGTAACGCAACACCTGAACCAGCTGGAGCAGGTACTGGGACAACTCGTCATCACTACAGACGGAAGAGGAAGAGTGTAAACAGGCATGTGCATGTGGTACTAAAGACAGTAGCTCTACTCTAGTGAACCGTGTGTGTGTGTGTGTGTGTAACAAGTGCGTATCCTACCTCATATCCTTCAGGCAACCCACAGCGTACTCTCTGACGTACTGGTCTGGGTAGTTAAAGTCCAGCAGCTCCAGAGCGTCTCGGGGACTCAGCTTAGGCCAGATCTGTAGCAAGGCCTGGAGCTAGAAGACAGACACACTGTTTTATATACACGACATGAACGCAGCGAAACACGGAAATCAAGCGTAGTAGTGGGACGAGTTCCCCTTAAAATCAGACTATTAAAGCCTTTGGTCATCAGCCCGGATAGAACCGAATAGTTTGTCGCCCTTGAGAATGACAGTATTTTTTATTTCCGTTAGACGGTCCCGGTGAACACTGGTGGGGGCTACCTGGGCCATATCCTCGTGTTTGCTCCACTTGACGGACAGGAGCAGCTTGGGCAGGGACTGGGGGAAGTTCTCCATGCAGTCGTAGCGTAGTGTCCAGATGAGGTCCTTCTCATTCTCACACAGCTGCGACAGTGGGTCTCTCTCCATAATCTCCTTCAGCTCAATGTGGAACTTCTTACCGCCTCGTCCCTGCGAGAAAACAAGTAGGGACGGTTAGTCACCACCAGGTGGCAGCAAAGGGTAAGAGAAGCCATTTCCAGGATAGCTCAAGGGTAGACGTCATGAAGAACCCTCCAGAAGGTTTAAACTCTGTACCCTGCAAGTATCTAAGCCCTCCCCGTTACAAATAGACCTCGAGTCCCCACACACAGAACAGGAGCTTGGAGCCTGAGACGGCAGAGAACCCATAGCCCTTTAAACACATGTCTTCGCTAGCCCTCCACATCACACTCTGTTGCATTACAATCTGTGTTTCATGTGCCAACCGGGTCTTGTTGGTGTGTGTGTGTGTGCGTGCGTGTGCGTGGGTGTCAAAGCAGGCCCGATCAGTGCCTCAGATTTCACAGGGAGACACATTGTGACAGTACAAGTCCCTGCCAACACCGCCGAGGATTTGGATCCTGGACTGACCGGGTTACCCTGGAAACCAGTCTTAGCAATACCCTCCCTCTGACGCAGTCGGGACTTTATCTCACAGAAACACTTGCAACATTAGTCTGGTGTCTGCAGTTGCTCTGAAGTCAAGGGAGTACGGCGTGTAATTGAAGGAGTGCATATTGCTAAAGAGACAGGTTTGTGTGTGCGTGTGTGTGTGTGTGTGTGTGTGTGTGTGTTTGAGTAGTTGGAACTCACGACAGTACCATGGGCGAGCATTCGCTTGATCCGGCGATTTCCGAAGCCTTCTCCAAAATCTGCAGGAGTTGATTACACACAGGTTAACAAATCGTTTTTGAAATATTTAAAAGCAAACTTCCAACGTGAGTCACACGTGTGTGTGTGTGTGTGCGCGTCCGTACGTTCCCTCACCTTGTCGAAGGGGGGGAACACAATCGGGTGAGGGGAGTATTCTGGAAATTGGATGTGGAGGGCCGTGGCGTTCTCCGTGTACGGGTTGGTCTGGATGGTTCCTATGGGGTTCAGCATCTCTTCAAGTTCATCTGGGTGACACACGCAGGAGAAACACTCAGACACTCGACTGATCCATTTCAATACTCGCGCCGCACAGTTCTGGGGAATTGGCTTGTCAAGTTCCCTGTGCATTTACACTGACAGATTTCCATCCAGATATTTGCATTTGATGCTTGGGAGTTGTTTTTATTCAAACACGCCTTGGACGAAGCACAGCCCCAAAGTAGAAAATGGATGTGATTGGATGACAATGGAGAAGATTAGGGCTTAGTGCTCGTCTCCACTTTAAACTCTGACCCTGGCCCCCTCCCCTTAGCTAAACACTTTTACATTTAAACTCCAATTACACATAATGCTTTGGGTCTCCTTTCAAATGATTGTGCCACTCGTTTGTCCATGTGTGTTTGCTCACCAGGGAAGGAAGACCAGCTGTGCAAGATGATATCTCCGGTCTTCAGCTGTCCTTTATAGTCAAACACCATGGTGTTTACCCAGGCAATGGGATAATGCTGAGCAGAGCCAGGAGACAGGGTGGACAAAAAGAAAGCTTTAAATGTGTGCCAGGCGACTGTTTAATTAAACCACGCCCGTGACGTACGTGTGTGTGTGTGTGTGTGTGAGTCTTTTCCTACCACTTTGCCGGCCTTGCGGATGGTCTGGTACTTGTTGATGTGGGAGCTGTTGGTGGACTTCCGTTTCTTGACCTTGTCCATGACGGCGTAGACGGCGAAGCAGAGGCGCGCCATTCGGGGCAGGTCGCTCACCACGATGTCGAACTCCAGCGTGAGGTTCCACACGTGTTCCGAGCGCCCGCTGCTCTCGCAGCTCACCGCCGGCTTGCACAGT
Organism: Dallia pectoralis; assembly: GCA_029465975.1. Lineage (NCBI taxonomy): Eukaryota > Metazoa > Chordata > Actinopteri > Esociformes > Umbridae > Dallia > Dallia pectoralis. Next base: position 10,153,163 of record CM055755.1, read on the forward strand.
AGCTCCGTGCCGTGGAACAAGCCGGCCCTGACCTGGATCTGGGGACGGAGACGGACACGCAGTTCGGTAACACAAGGGAGCGCTATAACGAGCCACTGACGCTCGACCCCTCAAACATTTGGAAAATATTTCCCGGTGTTCCAATCAAAATCTGACGTTGTCACCGCCGAGGGCATCAGTGCTTACCTTGGCCGTCTCTTCGGCGTTCACCTTGCTGCCTTTGATCAGGACAATTTTGAATGGGGAGGGTACATCCCACACACAGGTGTTGACCTGCTGGGAGGAGAGCAAAAACAGACGTTCTTTGATACAATTTTTATTAATTTTTTTTGTGCACAAACTAGAACTGAATAACACGCCGTGCAAAATAACACACGTGACACAACGAGTCACGCCGGCCGCCGAGCGGTGTGGATTGAATAGGGTCAGCAGTTAGCAGGAAGACGTCTCTCCATCACATGACCGCCCTACAGCAACAACCCACAAACATGACTAACCAGACCACACTTCCTGCTGCGCGCTCCCCGTCTCAGTAGTCAAATGAAAGAGTGAGTGTGTCTAGATTCCAGAATGTACACCGTGTTTTACCGCATAGCTGCACATTTGATATTCCGGTCAAGCAGTTGCTCAGACCCGGAGCAAACGGCACAAGCCACATAGGGATATGTGTGTCTGCGAGAACCACACGTGCTACCTGGAGGCTCCCTTATTACGGACTGTTCTCCGGACAACCGGGTTTCGGTAGCGGGAACTTGGTGTTCCGTACTGACACAAACGGCCTTAGAGCTTACATCTACACACGAGTCTCGCTGCTTCCGTCAAGAGTCCCTCTAAACAGAAGACAACTTTCTGACCGCCGTCTCCTTCTTCAAATGCTCTGCCTCTTCCTCTTCTGCTTTAGTGCAGATCTTTCTTGTTGATATGGACATTTAGTTGCGTTAGATAGACTTGTTTACTTGCTCCCTGATGTCACCAGGTCACAGTGGGACGCGGTCGTCATGGTACCGGCCAGTCAAATCCTTTCTAACGACCTTCAATTAAACTGAATGTGACCTTTAGAACCAGACGGTACATTACAGAATGATGTCAGAGGACACTGTGCAGAGCGGCTTGTAACACACACACACACACACACAGTAACTGACCGGGGGTCCTCTCTTCTTGGGGGGAAGAGGTAAAGGAGGGTTGGAGCTCTTGCGGTTGACCACAGCTCCGATGGCCGAGATCTCCTTGTTGAACATGTCTTTGACCGAGCTGACCTGGACCAGGGTCAGGTGTGGACACTCCTTAGACTGGAGACATGCCTTGATATGCTGGGGACAGAAAGGAACGAGGTAAAACACACACACATGGGTGAATGACAGGCACCCGCACAAACACCAGACGACACACCACACAAGGCCAGTTTCTGATGATGGCGTGGGAGAGTCAATGAGTCAAACACACGCAGTGTTGAACTTTTATCATGAGGACACAACAAATAAACCCCATTAAAATAAGTTTGTTTCGAAACCAAAGCCAATCATGATTTCATATACTGGTTCCACAAACGCTCTCTCACAAAGGTTCAATGACTTTGACGAAAAAAACAGAAACCGTTTTCTGACTCATTAAGAATGTTACAAAAATGGTTATGTTTATGTTAGTTCTGGAGACAATTTTAAGCCATTTCCAGACAGGCAGGTGAACAAGCAGACTGTCATATTCCGGCGTCATGACGACGGTCGTCAGGTGATGGTTTCCATACCACTGGTTACCAGAAACACAACGACCCATGCCTCAACCCCACTCTAACCTTGAAACGCCACTCTGGAATCTCAACCGTTACGGTCCAGGAGAAGTGACCATTTATGACATTAATCATTAAGAAAAGCTCGGGGGGAAAAACAGGGACATTTTTAGTACGGAGGCACTGTATTGTATAAGAGGGTGGTCTCCACAGAGGTCCACCAGCTGGCATGTAGCTAAAACTGTCCACTAGGGGCAATAGAAAGTCCAGTTGGAGTTAAATCGACAGGTGGTTGGGGGCGGTCTTTCAGAAGTCTGACTCCAGGGTTTGTGGCGCACTCCTATTGCTAAACAAACTAGTTACACCTTTTGTTAACCAGTCGGCATCAGTACTTTCCCTCTACCTTAACCAGGTCCAATTGGAAATAAGATCAAACCGTTTCACTAATGAGTTCAGCTGCCTAGCGTATGTCAGGTCAACCTCATATAGACTCAGCAGAGAACCTCACTTAGAGAGAACCTCACCTCGAAAAACGCTGGACACTGACGTGACTTTATGATACCATACCGCACGCACGCACGCACACACACACACACAGTGTGTGTGTCATTGCCAGGTGATGGCTTCCGGACTATGGAGTCTGATTTACCGATAACCACAAGGAGAAATTCCTCAACCCTATTCTGACAGAAACCTCAAAGATCTATGATAGGTGACAAGTTACGTTAATCATTACAATTGAGGTTGGGGGAAACACAAGGGCATTTAGATGGGAGTTGGGGGGGGGAGTTTTCCACATTTCTGATTTTGGATTTAAGGTTCTACCTTGTACTGGATTAGGGGGTGGTCCCCACAGAGGAACTCCAGCCTGTCGCTGACCCTCAGGATGTACTGCTGGGCCTGACGACCCTCCTCTTCTGGGCCGTGGGTGGTCAGCCATTTTCTCAATGCCTGTTCCATCAGTTCACTGGGGGTAGTGCTGGGACATACCTTCAGACTGGCTGTGTCCTGGACGGGAAGGAGAGAACACAGTTGTTAACGTAAAAACAGAAAGAGTGAAAGTGCCTTGTATTACCTAAACACACGCAGGCACAGCACACACCCACCCGGTCTAGAGGGCACAGCACTTATCACACACGCAATGCCATGACAACCACCTGCTGCACATCACCATGGCGACACAGCCCATATTGGTGAAATTGCAAATATAACAATAAAAGCTGACGCTTCAATCAATTTCAGCTTTCCATTTCAGCCAAGACATTATTTGCCATGGTAACAACAGCTACTTTCAGGAAATGGTCTCAAAAAACAGGACCGAACCTTGTTCCAAGTGTACAATGTCATATCCAAGTCAATATTATGTTAACAGGTACTAAAAGATGGTGTTTTTACATGGCCAACCAACCAATGGGCTGACTAATAAGATGGACAATTATTGTTCACTTCCCATTGCTTTTGTAAATTACACAAAGCCTTTTATGAAACTGTCCGTCTGGGAGAAGCACATAGATGGTTGGGCTTTTGGGACATATATTCATGTGAAAAGTAATTACAGCCGCACAATAATATATGTTTTCTTTACATATTTGGACAAATTAATATGCTATCTTCACTTTAACGTCATCGACAGATACATGAAATCGAATTTAAGAAATTACACTGAAATGTTATTCTTTGCAATCATTTATTCGTATATAAAATAATATACGGAAATGTGAATTTGAACGCTGATCCGTTGCCACAGTCGGTCTAACAAATGTGAAAAAACGTATTTCAGAAAGAGCGCATTGTGTAAAAACCGATCGTGAGATTGCAGTAAGTGTGTGTGTGTGTGTGTGTGTGTGAGGGAGAGATACAGCCATCTCAGATGTCCTCATTTCATGGGTTTAATCAGTGGAGATGCTAATAAAGCAGACGTGTGTGCGTGTCTGTCAGGGGCTTCTGTGTCTCAGAGGATGGAAAAGTGAATTATGTTAGTGACCCATTTCGTTCTGTCATTCTGCCAGAGAGTGGGGCTCAGTCACATGACCTATATACAGACAGCAGACTGTCACATGACCAGGCCCTACTAGGTGTTAGCCCGCTGAGGAGATGAGTGAAAGGGAAAACCTCTGGGTGAGCAAGAGTTTACCAGTGTGGCCATATGAAACGGCCTCTATATGTTGAAACCGTACTGACCAAACAGGAGTGAGTCTGACAACTGCAGCCTTATACACCATACCATTGAGAATACGTGTGTGAGTGTGTGAGTGTGTGAGTGTGTGAGTGTGAGAGTGTGAGAGTGTGAGAGTGTGAGAGTGTGAGAGTGTGTGAGTGTGTGAGTGTGTGAGTGTGTGAGTGTGTGAGTGTGTGAGTGTGTGAGTGTGTGAGTGTGTGAGTGTGTGAGTGTGCTTAACGTTCGGCCATTACCTGCATATTATAAAAATTACTTTAATTTCCACGTGCTTAGTAACGTAAACATACATCCGCGAAACCAACAAAGCCCTTTAAAAATAAAACTAGCGCTAAAGAGAGCGAGGGAAAGAACATGGGGGGGGAGGAGAAGGAAAACAGTGATATTCATGAACGAATAGTGGGTTCAGCTAGTAACCTGGGACTGGTCAAAGTGGATGGTGACTTTGAGGCTGGCCTCGGCCTGCTTGTCGTTGCTGGCGTCTATCGCGGCGGTGGCGCCCCCCGGAGGCTCCAGCTGGGGAGAGAAGCAGGCCTGTAGCCACTCGCTCCAGGTCATCAGCTGTACGCGCTGCATCTTCTCCTCGCTGATACGGAACATCTTACTCCGGAAGTCCTTCACCTCCTGGTCCGGCAGAGCGTCCAGCTCGTGGAGACCTGCAGGCAACGGGCGTTCACAACTGCTTATGAGTACTGGGCGTGCACACGGAGCGTCACAAATGATAGTGTTCTCCAACGACGTGTGTACGTCTACTACCATGAGAGTTTATATTTTATCCGAACACACACCTGTAGAGGCAAACAATGGTTCAGGGTTCCAATGTTTGGTTTCACTCGTGCAGCAATTATTGCAAGATCGAAACAATGTATACACTGTACTTATGCTAATTTAGTGGACAAAACAGGACATTTCTAGTCTGTGTATGCATGTCTGTCTGTCAGCGCGTACGTCATAATACCTCATATGCTCTTTTTTATTCCCATCCAATTTCTTCACCGTTAAATTATAAGTCATGGCATCAACTCGTAACGTAAATCACGCTCGCATGTCAAGCATGACCACATCCTCAAACGTCACACCCCCAAGCCGCTCTGTTCTAATAACACGCTCTAACAGGACTTAGTTGCCAGAACCTTGGCATTCTGAGTGGTGCACATTTTCTTCAGCCAACAGCCACACAGTTAAGCTCGCTGACGCCCAACCCACAAGGAATAGTTGCAAGCGTGAAACCCAACATTGGAACCCTGGAACACATTTCAATACAGAAAGACACCGAAAAAACGACCGGTTTTAATTATGGAGTACTGAAAACACAGTCCTCTAGTCTAACGTGTGTTTTCGTTTAGCTTCGTGTTTGACATGCACTGTTGTCATTCCATCATGACGTCTAATTAGCGGGTGGGTAACCAGAGTAGATCCTCTACAGGAGTGGATCTAACACCACTGTAGTCAAATGGCATTAGCTGGCATTTATGTTTAACCCCTAGTCGTTATGACCACCGAAGTGGCAACAGGTAATCATTTGTGTTCATGGAGGAATTAAAGTAGAACCACCACATCTCCACAGGGTTGACCCGTAATCCACCATTGGCGCTCAAATAAATACAAATGTTTGATGGCTACAAATGTGTCAATGGATGAACTTCCTCGGTTCAACGGCGCCGGGTATGTCAGGGAAATACTTTGGCTAATGAAAACAACATGTTGACATTTAAAACCATTAAACATTCATGTGATCTCAGAGGATTCCTATGGTCTGCATTAGTGAGTGTGTGTCCAAGTGGCTGGCCAAGCTGTGTGTGTGTGTGTGTGTGTGTGTGTCTGAGTGGCTAGCCGGTGCCTGCGGGTTCATTTTGAGTACCGCTAACTGACAAAACCCTTTAAAAGACCACATCTGAGAGAAGTGAAATGAGAAGGGATAACATCAATACGGGATGAGTCCCCATCGATTAGCATCATCATCATCATCCCGTTTCCTCTGAACAGCCCAGCTTGGCTAGCTGCCTCGAGGACCTCCGAAGACCCCTAGCAAATCCTTAAACACAGCCAGGCAACATGAAGCAGTGTGTGTGAGAGTGTGTGTGTGTGTGTGTCACTACATGCAAGTGGTGCGCCCATTCTTAATGTTCGTCCGAGTATTAAATATCATGTGAGTGACAGTTCCATCCTGGGGCTTGGCTCTTTGGTGCTGGTTGGTCCGGTCTCCTCCACTCCCCCGTGGGCCTTATCACCACGACACTTGATACGGACTGACGGATGAGGCCACGGATGTCAGGAGCACGTCTATTCTAACAAGATTGTTTTCCATCGGACGGGCCCAGCTTCAGCCGACACTGGGTTCATGGCATCGGAGGGGCTCAGATCGATGCCGTAACATCTGTAGGTATGTGTGTGTTGTTTGTGTGTGTGTGTGGTGTGTGTGTTTGCGTGCTCGTCACCTTTCCCAATGAGCACACCGATCTTGGAGTCCAACAGGCGTTCTGCGCGGCCACAGTTGCGTGTGACCAGTTTAAGCATGGGCCAGAACGGCCGGACATCACAGAGGCGCCGGGTCTCGTCCTCCAGCTCCTCGTGGACCGCCGCTTGATTGACGCACTCGAACATGTGGCCTTCCATCTCTCCCAGGGCGGGAAACAGGGGATATGACTGGGCGTGCTTCCATAGGAGCTGTAGGGGGTAACACAGTTAAACAGGGATATGACTGGGTGTGCTTCCATAGGAGCTGTAGGGGGTAACACAGTTAAACAGAGGATATGACTGGGCGGGCTTCCATAGGAGCTGTAGGGGGTAACACAGTTAAACAGGGATATGACTGGGTGTGCTTCCATAGGAGCTGTAGGGGGTAACACAGTTAAACAGGGGATATGACTGGGCGTGCTTCCATAGGAGCTGTAGGGGGTAACACAGTTAAACAGGGATATGACTGGGCGTGCTTCCATAGGAGCTGTAGGGGGTAACACAGTTAAACAGGGGATATGACTGGGCGTGCTTCCATAGGAGCTGTAGGGGGTAACACAGTTAAACAGGGATATGACTGGGCGTGCTTCCATAGGAGCTGTAGGGGGTAACACAGTTAAACAGGGGATATGACTGGGCGTGCTTCCATAGGAGCTGTAGGGGGTAACACAGTTAAACAGGGGATATGACTGGGCGTGCTTCCATAGGAGCTGTAGGGGGTAACACAGTTACAGTAAACACAACCACAAGACAACTTGGACTACCCACTTAAATAGCGGCTGCACAGAGAAGTAACACTCAGCGGTACAACAAAAACAACAACAACAAGTCCAAACAACTTGTTGACAACATGACTTGCGTCTGAATAATGCTGGTACTAAAGTAAACAGCAATCTGACGCAATCCTGATGCATGAAATGTCAAGACATTTGATGTTGTGTGTTTAAAGGGGAACAAATGTGATGACACAGGTCCTGAAAAGTCCAATCAGGACGTGAATCACACTTGTTGGAACCAATCAGGTTGTGAATCACATCCAGCGGCACAGTCGTTCTGCGTGGGTTAGTGCGTGAGCTTGAGGCTAAAGGTGTCTAGAGAAATAAAACTGGGCACAGTGTGGGAGTCACGCCACCTCAACTCTCTTCTGACAAACAACTTGTGCCCACAGTATCCGTCACTGTCATGAGCTACTGACTAACCCTCACGTCAGATCTTGTCCCTTCAAAACAAACAATATTTTGAATCCCAAAAGTGTGTCACAAGATGCGAATTAGCTAACCATCTAGCATCTACTGACCCAAACCGTACCATTTAGACTCACCATAACCTTGTCTTTCATATCAATTCATGCAACTCAAAAATTCATAATAACAAATATGCCTAGAACAGTTCATGTTTAATCTATAATTGTGTTGGTCATACTATACAATTATTTATTGCCTGTATTTTTATAATAATACAGAAGATAGAGCGCTTAAAAAATAATTGCCTATTAAATCGCAATCTCTGTAAAAATAATCGCAATTCAATTATTTTCCAAAATCGTTCAGCCCTACGTACAGAACATTAACAAACAGAAACTGAGACTTAAAATAACGTGTAACCAATTTGGCATTCAGTGTTTATTGAATTACTATTTACTACCTGGTTGTATAACATTCGCGTGGACGACTGCTGATAAGAAACTAATCTTATGGCATTTCCCATTGTACGCATCGCAACTTATTGGTGTCAAATTTCACCACCGTCCCAAACATGTCATATTGCTACTTTACTTCTCTTCACAATGTCTCGCCCTCTGAGAAGCCAACAGATTCAAATAACAGGATAACAGACTCAACATCCCACTTCCTAGAAATAAGCTTAGCTTTAGAATATTTTTTGGTACATTTATGTTGGACTGCAAGGTTTGAGAAGGCTCCAGTGAGATCCGAGTAGTAAAGGCGGAAATACTAGCGCATATGTTTTATATTAAGGTGATACCTGACATTTAAATGCCCGTGTCATTCGTCTCGGTAGTCTCTCGAGATTGTGTTGTGGATGAGGATCAACATTGTTAGCCACTGACAGGCCTTCCATCTGGAAACAATCCATCGAACTAGCTTTCATAAAAGTGCTGCCGAACCAACTTTTTGGTGTCTTTCGATAACAGAATCTGTCGTCTCTCACTCAGAGACTGTTTAATGTCTTCAAGCCTTCCTCCACGTCTCCCTCTTCTCTAAGGAATGAGAGTTTCAGTAAACAAGATGTCAGATTCCTCCCTGGCACACAACAACAGGTATCCATGCCGGGAGCTGCTTACGGCGTTGGTGCTAAAACTGAACGCAGACAGATAAGTCATTGAGACGGTTATTTCTGCATTGCAGGCATATGAAAAGCACAGGGAAACAAACAAAACAGTTCTGTGAATCTCATTTTTGTTTGGCTATTCTTCGTTACATGCGGGAACGCTGGAGTCAGGGGTGAATCAGTTCGACTGCGAAACACTAAACACTGTGTCCGGCGCACACACACACACACACACACACACACACTCCTGGCGCTATTCAACAAAGCCTGTCTGAGGAAACAAAATGCTGTTTCAGTTTATATTGAACTCTAATGTGTCACTGATACACCCGACCCATTCCACTTATATTTCCCTGTCAGGGTCGGGAAGCTGAGCTCTGCTGAGAGGAAAATCCAACAACAGCCTTTTATCATCCTAATCCACAGGTATTAACACAAACACCGAAACACAAACCAGACACAATCCACGATGGCGAAGATGAAAACAAGCGTGTTGTCGTCACCTCACCTCCGACCTTCAGCTGGGTCACGCCTGATGTCATTGGTTATTTGCGTGCAGCGAGGCTGCAGCTATGAGACAACGCGCGTCAGCCCAAAGCTCTGTCATAACAACAGACCCGACATCATCTGTCAGCGGCAAAGATGACGAGCCGGCTGCGATCTTCTGTTCTCTTGTTGTTATTCCTTTTCTGATGGGTTGTTTTGATCGTTTTACGTTTGCTCAGAGACCCAATAAACATTCGGGGCGGTGCTCAGCATTAATTAAAGACAATCCTGACAAATCAGAGTCTTGTAAAACCAATAAATGTTGCAATAGGGTCCGTGTGGGTTCACTAAGAAGTAAAATATCCGAAAAGGTTGAATGTGAAAGGGGCAATTTGGATGTATTTCACAAAAATGCCTGAAAAGATACATGGAAACTCTCTCCTGTTATGTATGTAAGTATAATCTAGCGTCGAAATCCCTCAAGAGTCATTGAATCAACACAGGAATGTTGAATAAAACATCCACCACAGAATCCACAAACACCTCCACATCTCCACGCCTACACAAACACCTCCACCCACCCACATCTCCAACAAACAGAGGGCAAGGCGCCTGCGTTCTCCTACCAGTTTGATGTGTTGTATGGTGGCCTCTCTGGGGACGTCCATCTGGATGTAGATGCCAGTGGGCAGCAGGAAGTCCACAGTGACCAGGTCTTCTCCAGAGAGCTGGGAGTGGGCTGCCCACAGGTCCATGAGATCCGTCATGGCGGGAGGCATCGCAGGGACTCACGCCCAGCTCAACCATAAGGACCTGGAGGGAGAAAACACAAACACACAAACGTTAGTGTCTGAAACAGCGGTCAACAGGCTGTCATTCCCACTCTTGACCCCCGGGGGCACTGTTCAACACAGGCAGACTGGACACACTTTGGATGAGCGCCAGACCATGAAGGAATGCCCACTAAGCAAATAGAGGAACAAAAGGTCACAAACCCCTCCCCTCACGCTGACAGACTGCTCCAATTTCCCCCCTGCCTGGACTTGAGGTCGTTGCCAAGGCAATTATCAAGTAACCAGGGAGCCGAGGTAAATTTAGCTGCCACTGCTCAAATACTCCGATGGGCGTGACACAAAGGTAGGTTTGTGTGGGACATGGGACTGCTTGGCAAACATTCTTCGTTCTGGGTTTCGGGAGTTGGTTTAACCAAACCTAAAACAACACGCCCACACCGTCTGCCAATTTGGTAAAGAAGCCATTGCTGCCCAGTCTGTTGTCTCAACGCGCCGTCCTCAGGTGCAGCTGGATGTCTGTATAACGACGTATTCCTTAAGAGCGAGCACGTTTAAGTGCTTCAGCAGGCCACAGCACAACCTCCACGCTGGCTCAATATCAACAGGCCATTAACTCTAATTATGTTTTTCCCGTTTGCCTGTTAAGTGCTCGGGTCCATTTGGACTCCAGTTGTACAGCATCACGTCGCATTTGGAACCATTACCGGGGCTACTTAACCGTATCGGCGATGAGTCAAGCCCTTAAACTCGAAGTGAGCCTCAAAGAAGAGACCGTACAGTTGCCGAGTCAAACGACGGGGGTACGTAAACACACAAACAAGTGTGAGCGCGGCGAAACGGCCGACCGGTCAGCAGCTCACACACCGTAGCATTTCACCGGCGTCACGTTCACCATGTCCGTGTCCATTAGCTGCTGCTGTGTGGCGCGATGGCATCAACCCAGTGGCGGATCTAAGCGCACAATGGCAAATGTGGGGCAGCTGAATGCCTTCCTCGGACAAACAGCGTTTGGAGCCAGAAGTTGACGTAAGAGAGGATCCTAGTTACGCACAGAGGGGACGGTCGCAGGCGCGTGCAGTTTCACCCCCCCCCCCCACGCACGCACGAACCCACCCTTCAGATGAGCAGGGTTATCAGGTGCATGAGGAAAGTCAGACCGAGGTCTGAGGCTGGGTCTGGTTTCACATAGACAGGGGGAGGGGGAGAGGGGGCGGGGAGGGGGAGAGAGGGGACGGGGGAGGGGACGGGGGAGGGGGAGGGGGAGGGGAGAGGGGACGGGGGAGAGGACGGGGGAGGGGGACGGGGAGAGGGGACGGGGGAGGGGGAGAGGACGGGGAGAGGGGACGGGGGAGGGGGAGAGGACGGGGGAGGGGGACGGGGGGAGAGGGGGAGAGCACTGCACAGACTGGAAGCCCTTAATGCTTTTACTGCACATTGTTACGACACTCCATGCCAACAGAGCCCTTTAAAAGTTTAGTAGAGAAAAGGGACAGGCAGAGAAATGAGAAACTAAAAGATATACGGACGAGAGAAGAGAGAAACAAAGATAAAAGACGAGCGTGACAAAAACGATATAGAAAAACGCGAAAAACATCACAGGGACGGGCTTGAGGGGGAGACTGCCAGTGATCCACATTCCACATCAGCAGAACCGGTGCGTTCTACGATATGTTCTATCGTCAGCTACTTATTATGACGATAGCTCTTCCCCTGGGACAGTGTGTTAATGAGTCGGCGAGTGACCTAGGCAATAGATGTTCTCCTGGCAAACGATTCAGTGGGTGGAAACCAACTGCTACTAGTGCATCCTGGTACACGTTAGTGACCAGCAGAACGAGAAACATTTATGAAAGTGGACAGTGTGGACAGGAAGACCGTTGTCATGGTAACGCCACACTGTTCTACTGGAAAGCATCAATTCCAAAGGCATCCTGATCAGGACAAGTAACAAGCAATTCCTTGTGTTCTTTCTAAGCTGGTCGCTGAGTGTCACTCGAGAATACAAACCGCAGTGTGTGTGTGTGTGTGTCTATGGAGCGATGAGATGGCCAGTGACTAAGGATCCAATGACACTTAAAAATACTACAGTGATTTCACAAAGAGGACCTACACCCCAGATTTATAAATATAGATTGTGTTGGAGGAGTTCTCCCGCTCGCTGACACACACACACACACACACACACACACACACACACACACGCACACACACACACACACACACACACACACACACACACACACACACACACACACACACACACACACACACACACACACACACACACACACACACACACACACACACGGTACTAGGACAGCCAGAATCAGCTGTTCCACTTGCTCTCAAGCTGAGGAGGTGTGAGTTTGGGGAGACATGGGGGGGTACAACAAAAGAAACTGATGGTGCCACGCCATGACCTTTCACCCCATTCCAAACAAGTTGACTGCCTTTGTAGACATGAAAGAACTTGATATGTGAAGGCCCAGAGGCCCCCGCCCGCAGGGCCCTGAGGCCCCCGCCCATAGGGCCCTGAGGCCCCTGCCCATAGGACCCAGAGAGGCCCCGCCCATAGGACCCAGAGAGGCCCCGCCCATAGGACCCAGAGAGGCCCCGCCCATAGGACCCAGAGAGGCCCCGCCCATAGGACCCAGAGAGGCCCCGCCCATAGGACCCAGAGAGGCCCCGCCCATAGGACCCAGAGAGGCCCCGCCCATAGGACTCTGGAAGAGAGATTCTGTCAGGTGGGAGGCCGATGGGGAGGAGAGACGTGGAAGTGCTGTGATGATTCAGCACAAATCATTTAGTACTAGTGGTCCTACTGCCTGAATCACAGCCAGAGAGAGAGAGAGTGTGTGTGTGTGTGCGCGCAAGGAAACTGACCATTGCCGCTCAAACCAAACCATAGCATCGGTAGACACACCCACCTAGATGTAAAGTTCTAGTGAGGGACATGAACTTGACACAGGATATGACAACAGCAGGATATGCTGGCGCTAAATGCCCACTGTATTATACATAAACAGCCCTGCTCTGGTCTCTCCAGTCCATTAACAACACACTGGACACAGAGTGGTAGTAAACTGGTTGTACAGTGGATGTGGTGTAGATAACGTTCAATGTCCCCGCCCCCCACCACCACCACAAACACACACACACACGCGCACACAAACAAACACACACACACACACACACGCACCGTTTCCATCT